>BSQZ01000026.1:640000-657500 GCA_033239005.1 Lamellibrachia satsuma
GGAAATCTATTTATGTATTTTACAAGTTAGCAAGTTCAAAAATAATAACAACATTATCACAGTGTCGTGGTAAATAGACCAAATGATAAGTAGAATGCGGGTCACAATAAATGTGTAATAATTGTTTTATCTACTTCCGTTTGGACAAACAAGTCGTGCACACGAATTCACGACGCATATTAGCGGTAGCTACGAGCACGCTGAAACGCTGCATATATGTTTCTAAACTAGATATCGGACTGAGAATCGTTCACTATGCAGGCTTATAATAGTCGCTGGATTAAACCATGTTTAATAAGATTGCCATCCAAGGAACAACACCCAGATGGCAAGTAGCAAAGGAAGCCATTGGCTTATCGAGAGTCCAAAATGTTTCATTTATGTGTAACCGGCCCTCCTGGGTATTTGTCAATGTAATGTTTAAACATATTCACGCTGCTAGCATTTACATAAACTGTACATAATTTGTTCCATTAATTTAAGGCCCAATGTGAGAATTAGTACTTTCTGACATCCACACTGATCCCTAACTAATGTTATGTCGTGTCTTATATTGTATTTCTTAATATAAGTGAGAAACAAATAGTTTATCCCATCTTAACCTCTTTGCCTCTGGGGTTGCTAAACCATATTCTACAAGGTAGACAGAGGTAGGTAAGTAGCTCTACATATCGAAACTCGCCTTCGTTTGAACTACATTTCCAGTATAATAGTTATAGCCGGATCATCTCCAGCAACAGCAGTTTCCAACATTCTTACGGATCCGTACAATTGCAGCATCACTTATTCCATTTATCGGTATTTGTGGTCAATCCATCCTGACAGTTCCCGCTGATATATTACTACTCACTGCTGCGCGAACGTGTGCATGTATAGGAACTGGTCAATTAACTTATCAATAACGAAGTCGGTGAGTTCTAGACGTATCGTGTACTATGTCTGAATGCGTAATATTGTGGATGATCTTTGATATTGTCTCATTGGAGACGCAGAACAGCATCTTATAAACAGGACAGTAGCACAGTTCGCGTTTTTCACTGTCCTCCAAGATGGACCCTGAAAGATTTCTCATCGTTGTTAGGTTATTTTTTCCTCTCCTCTGTGCCCCTGAAGTCCGGGGTGAGGCTGGCACCGATACCTCTCTCTCCCTGAAGTCCGGGGTGAGACTGGCACCGATTCCGGTCGTCGATTTTTTATTTCCCTTCTTCTTCGTCGCTGATTCCGTTTCATTGCCGTCTCCACCAACCGTCTCCCCTCATCCCTGGCTCTCATTCTCCACTCCCCTCTCACTCCCGCCAAATCTCTCTTCACCCAGTCCTCCCATCTCTGTCTCGGTCTTCCTCTTCTCCTTCTATCCTCCACTCTAAATGCGTCCGCTTTCTTCGTCAACCGTTCTGCTTCCATTCCATCCACGTGTTCTGTCCACTTTAGCAGGCTCCTCTCCAGCTTTCTGTTATTGCAAATAAAGTACATCTCACTTAGGGTATGTTTTGATATTGTTCTGCGCCATACCTACTAGAAAGGAAGATGTTAGTTTCTTTTACTGCGGCATTCTTCAATATTACGGAGACCACATTCGTATGCGATCTTGGGAAGATGTACGATACACTGTCGACCCAAACTAATGGGGTAGGGTTGTGCAAGGAGCCCCCATAATGGAAAATGGCAGTAGTTATTCATGAACATTATTATGTCGAGGTTCATATTCCGTCATAACATTGCTGTATGTAACTCGCCACATATGACTCCTCACTGCTGGCGCTGACGCGTCTTCTCTTCTCCACCGTGTCTTTGATTCCGTGTTGTGTTCCCCGTCTAGCCGTCAATGACTTCCCTTGAGCTTTTCAACTTGCGTGAGATGAATTTAAGTTTATTGGGAAACAATGCAAATTTAAATAAATGGATATGCATGGATGTAGTTTCTACGGTGCGGAACGTTGGCAACCGAGGATAACGAGTATAGGTTACTACGCAGTTACTAATTTAGTAATATCATGTACTCCGAATTGTCACGTTTGAAAACACGTAGCTTTTATTGAAGCAAACCATTTCCACTGCCCAGTCACGATTATCAGTTGAGTCGTGTGGGTACAAGACGCCCCGTGTGTTTCGGCGCGCACACACGCACGCATGCACGCACGCATGCACGCACGCACGTACGCATGTAACGTTTTAATGCTGATATGTCAATAAAATTAATTATCACAACTAGCTCGAAAGAAACCGTTTGTGTTCAGTTACAAACACGTTCTGTAATGCATTCGACGCTGCCTCGACATCAACATGGCTCCACATCAACAAGGCTGCACATCAACATGTGGCATCGAGGCAACGGTGCAGCAGAGAGGGTCGTCGTATAGACACTGTAGATGATTGTGCGTGCCGAGTAACCGAGTGGAACTGCGGTGGTTCGATTACTTCAATGGGACAACTTTCGCTTCAGTTGATGTCTCCCGCCGATTCCACGAACGTCGCAGGGGGTGTTTCCTGCAGACAGCGTTTGTGCAGGATTTACGTGGGCACTTTTTTTTGCTAACTCGATGTGCTTTATCTGTGAGTGTCGTATTGTCCGGCTTTGGACACACGCACGCCCGTAACACCTATCGCCTTTCTGTGTAGTGTGCGGTTTTGACGTGGGCTTCTGGGTCGTATTTAGTCTTCTGTTTGTAATTCTAATCAAACGTTTTGTTTGTCGCATTCGGCTTTGAAACGCTGCATACAAATTGCTTCATTTAAGCTGTTTACGTCGGCTTTCTGGAATTGTCTTTGCCACTTTCATTAATGCGCCATCTCATTTGTGGATTTTAAGTCGGCTTCGGAGGCCACGTTTCTAGGTTATGTTCCTTTCAACGTGTTGAATCAAGTAGGCGGCAACGACGATGGATGTGTGTGGGTTGTGGCGTCTGGGGGAAGGTTGGAACCTATGAACCACTTTTCACATTTTTAGCTATAGAGTCAAAACTGGTGTATGTTTTAACATGAAAACTGCTCTGTCGTACACACATGAGTGTCCTATAAGAGGGCCTAGAAATTAACCGGGCTGGGATTTGTCAAATTCAAAGAATATGCAAATTAGTGGAAGCATGTGTAGAGGCTCATGGGACCTCATTCGTGGGGTCCCTTGAGCCACCACGTGGGCTCCGTTGAGCCGCCACGTGGGGTCCCTTGATCCACCATGTGGGGTCCCTTGATCCACCATGTGGGGTCCCTTGAGCCACCATGTGGGCTCCCTTGAACCACCACGTGGGCTCCCTTGAGCCACCACGCGGGGGTCCCTTGAGCCGCCACGTGGGGTCCCTTGATCCACCATGTGGGGTCCCTTGAGCCACCATGTGGGGTCCCTTGAGCCAGAATACCAATTTTACATTCAAAACAGAACAATGAGTTGAACATGTACTTGTTATTACCATAAATAAACCATTCCAGGTCTACAAGAAACCGCTTAATTCCTGTAGTTCTTTTGGTAGGACATTGCTTATCTACCGGCCTAGGAAGTACTATCTTTACTGACGTTACAGGCACAGCATGAATGCCCTCGAACACCCGGTTCTACATAAGCATTGTCTATCTTGTGTGTCTTCCGTAAGAAGCGAACTTCAATGTATCCGTCCTCATCTTCCTCATCCAACACGAAGCCGATGTAACGAACGACTGTTTTTTTTCCAGCGTATGACACAACTACATAGTCGTCTTTGCGGATGTGGAGATCCGCATGATGTTCATTTTGCTTGTCATCTTCCACGTCCGTGTCTCGTATGTTCCGTTCATCTCGCCTGCCGCTGTCAATGTCTGTGTGACATGTTCCTGCTCGCGTCCCGGTCGATATGTTTGTCCTATTCAAAAGGTAGACATGTTTTCTTCGCCCACTTTGGTTTTTGTGATAATGTTTACCTTTCTTCTGTTTGGTAACTCGTCCTTCTCGGGAGTGTCGGTGGTGATGGCCGATTTGCTTGTTCTCCGTTTTGTTGCAGTTGCTTTTCGAGGAGCTGCCTTCGGGTCCTCAGGCGTGTGCCTCTCAGATGATCCTTTACGGGTTGATGCTACTGGTGATCCTGGACGGTCGCAGGTGTATTCACATCAACGCATCTATCAGTGACAGCCGCCGACAGGAACGCATCGTCGGGGAATATATTCTTGTTTATGAGATAGATGCCGGTTGCTTTGAATGGTGTCGTTATGTTGTAGTCTGAGAACGCTTTACCAAACGCAGGCCCACTCAGTTCTGCAACATCATAAATGGCGATTGTCTTAACTGGATGTCAGAGCATCCAAGAGTCGCATGCTGTGTTTAAGTATCGTTTAAATGACCCTTATATTCCTACATCTAAGGGCTGTATCGATGACTGCAGTGTGGAAAGAACGTGACAATAGACAACCCCTTTTCTCGCGCCATTTCTACCACCTCTACAGAAATGCGACTTTTATGGTTATCCATGACTAGAACCCCACGTTGTTTCGTTACACATATACCCATGTGCTCAATGAAGCACTCTAGAACCTTAGGGAACAATTTAGAATTCATCCATTCAGACTGTGTGGCCCAGACTTCCATTTGGAGCCCCATTTATCATGTGATCGCGGAAGTTGAGACGTGGAAAAATATACGCCGGGGGCAACGCATGACCCACATCATTTATGCAGCAACAGAGGGTGACAACGGTGCCGCGTTCAGCGGAAGTGATCTGTTTCAGTCCCTTTTGGATCAACACTTTGTCAGGTTTCTGAACGGTTGTCAAACCAGTTTCATCCAAGTTTTATATCTGGCGCGATTCACATGCATGCCTACAGATAACGGTTTCAAAATTATCGAAGAGCTGAGACACATTTGTTATGTTGAAGCTAGTAGCACGCGACAAACTAGTTGCCTATGGCTTCGTTTCTGCGCTTAAGGAAACCATGCAACCAATCAACGCACGCCTTTTTATTGACATGCCATGTAGATGGGCATGTCATTCCATATCACTCAGCGTACTCGTATGCTAGTCGTATGGTAGCACACCGAGTAATACCATGAAACATCTTCGATGATGTGATCAAGTACGTCGACAAGGCTTCCTCTTCAGCATCGGTAAACACCTCGAAGCAGTAGACATGCAGAATATTAAATCAACGGATAGACGAAGAGACATGCGTACGTTTGTACGTACACGTGTACGTACACACAGGGTTATATAAATATCCAAACACAACATTTATTCACTCTAAATATATAATTTATACCTAGACACACCTGTTTAGTAACAAACGACTTCTTGTAGCATCGGTCTTCAATATTTACACTCCTCGTGGCGTCTTTCACATAACGACCAAATGTATATCGTTGGCCGATTACGCATGATTATAGTTAAGTCGGTGACCTGTAAGCACTGATACAAATAAATCCAAGACTAATTGTTAAACATAAAAAAATGACTTCAAATAATTAACCAGGGTAGGTGTGACGAATAATCAGGAGTGGGTTCGGCTTTTCAGTGCACTGAATATTTTAATTTCCTCTGCACATAGGTTTGCCAATAGTAATATTTTACGGTTGAGCGTGATAAATAAAGACCGCTCCCATACTGGCCCTAAACTAAATACCAACCCTAAATTCATAATGGATAATATATAAATACTCAGACAATTTCAGAATCCCATATTGAACACAAACAAGTATGAGAGAATATTGCTCCAGTCAATACGGGGACCCATGAGCCGGCTCATCGGACCCCATGAGCCGGCTCATCGGTCCCCATGCATTCCGGCTCATGGGTGCCTTATCACAATTATACACGCAAAATGAGTTTCACTAAAGGTAGACCAGCGTGCGCCAAAATGGATTTCAGGCATTGACACAACTGTTATCCTTTATTGTCAATATGTTAGTATTGATAACATTGCACTACGTATAGTAGATGTAGAACGAAAGCAACAAAACATGCAAGATTTACACAACGATATTTTATAGGTAAAAACATACACCGTCGTGATTTTGTGCGCCTTTTTTCATCCGCCATTAGTCAAAAGGCCGTGACGTCGTAGGTAGCACGACGTGACGTCGTAGGTAGCACGACGTGACGTCGTAGGTAGCACGACGTGCATCTATAGAACTCGTCAGATGGAGCGATTGATCGTTACTAACGCACGCATACATACACGCGCGCATGCGCATACACGCGCACATACACGACTCACGCATGCACACACGCATGCACATGAACATGCACACAAACATACGTACACGCACGTACACACACTCAATCACGCACATACACGCACACAAGCACGAGTACACACAAACACATACGAACGCACGCACACGCACTATCACACGAACGTAACATCATACGCACACGCACGCACGCACACACGACAGGTCAACTTGACATTAGTCACACATACACCTATGGCCTGGATATGGCGGTAGATACATAATGATTAAATGCAACAGAAGAAGAAGACAATTATTTAATGCCTAGACATGCAGCTTATGTTTCGCAATATATTTGCCAACAGGACATAGTACAGTTCACAGATAGATCTGAACCCAGCGATCGTGATAATCACGGGGCTACTTCATATTCAACGAAAGTTTGTGTGTGTGCGTGCGTGCGTGTGAGTCTTGGTTAGTCTATATTTGTTTATATATGTGTGTATGTGTGGCTGACTGTGTGGTTGTGAAGGAACCATTGAGTGTATGTTCGTATATATATATATATATATATATATATATATATATATATATATATATATATATATATATATATATATATATATATATATATATATATATATATATATATATATATATACGCTGCCATTTTCACCGATTTCTTACCGGACACTGTCACAAATAAAGTATTAGTTTATCCGAAGATTTCATCAAAGCTAAATAATAATGTTGCACAAATGAGCCTAAATGACGTAGTCGGTGCCTGGATATGTTCATGTTGTTGACGAAATGAGTCTGAAACGAGACGCGACGAGCAAAAAAAATCTTATTGAAGAGAGAACTTTAAGAACATTTCGTAACAGCTCGTGTGACGTGGCTCGCCTAGAAGACATACATCATCATTCATTTATCTATCTAGTGACGTAATGGTCGTCTTAACATCGGTGAATGAATGGAATGTGTTTCCTGCTGTACAGTCGCGAATCTCCTGTCACGTTTGTTTGTTTATATGGGCGGCTCGCTGCTAAATCTCCTGTCACGTTTGCTTGTTTATATGGGCGGCTCGCTGCTAAATCTCCCGTCACGTTTGCTTGTTTATATGGGCGGCTCGCTGCTAAATCTCCCGTCACGTTTGCTTGTTTATATGGGCGGCTCGCTGCTAAATCTCCTGTCACGTTTGCTTGTTTATATGGGTGGCTCACTGCTAAATCTCCTGTCACGTTTGCTTATTTACATGGGCGGCTCATTGCTAAAATCGCACCGCGTCAAATGAATGCGATTGTGCCTTCGTATAACTAGCAGTGCTGGAAATAACGACAACAACGATAACGACAACAACAACAGCAACAACAACAACAACAACAATACCACACATCACTATACATATAATAAACATATGTGTTCGGTACTTTATAGGGTGCAGGTTTGATTAGATATTTCTAGTGATAAACTGTCCGTCCAAATTTGATAGTCATATTCTATGTTTTGAGAAATGCACATTAAATAAAACCTCGCGAGACCCTACCCGAGACATTCATAACCACGTATAATTGGACGATACACGCTAGAAGTCTGACATACACTCGAATGATCGACATTCTACTAAAAGATCCGAAAGCCAGAGGCCTACGTGCACTCTTGACATTCGACAACAAATGAGCAAACGGATGGAAAAAGTATGGAAACTGCAATCGGGAGAAATGTTCATGCTGATTCCGCGTTGCACCGCTGGTCGGAAATGAGATTTGTCGAATGTCAAAAGTGCACGTCCGCTTTCGACTTTCGGATTTTGGAGTAGAATATCGAAAACGCGAGTGACCTCGATTTCGAAAGGTTACCAGAGACGTACACGGTAGATAGGTAGGAGTGCATTTTAGGTTTCGACTTAAAACTTCACTGTTTACACGGACCAAACATGTTTATCATGTCGATACATTAACTAGGAACCTCTTGGCATCTGAAATGTCACGGAAATGATATACTCCAGTGCAAAGATGAATTAAATGTGCTTTCCATCGTTCCAATGTGCTGCTCTGAATGGCAGAAACACTATATAAAGAGTCCATGATCGTGTCACGTAAAGGTGCCTACGCACAAACCTATTACTTAAGCTATTCATGCACTACATATTTGAATATTAACAAACCCGATTCGCGATGTGTTAAAATAATTTAAGAGTTACTTAATCAACGAGATAGACTATCACTATATTATAAAGCGTCAACGATCACACCATTTAAAGGTGCCTACGCAATTAAACTTTTCGCTCGTTTCGTTTTAGAATAATTTGGCGAACAATCAAACCTATCCAGTACCCACTACGACATGCTAACTCGTTTGTGGAAGTTTTTTGTATGAATAGTCGAAATCCTGCGGATATTCGGCTAGATGATTCGCGACGAAACAGGTTTCACGTGAAGCGATGCGTTAGCGCAGTAGCTTTATGTTTTGGCAATGGCGTGGCGTAATTGTATAACTATTAGAGAATGGCTTTGTTTACAACCAGTCTACCAAAGAGCCGGTACGTCCTCACATACGCGTCGTTGTCTAGCGATTTTTTTCTTCTATGCTTGTACGTATTTGTCTCTAAGTCTGTATTTTGTTATATTAGGTTATATTTGTGTAGGAATATGGTTAATATACATTTGTCAGTGGATTTGTTGGGATAATAACACGTTTAATGAACTGAAAACCACGGACTGTTTGAAACAAGAAACTCATTTCCTTAGTAATATTTTGTAGTAGTTACACGAAATGTCGACTACTATTGATTGAGGCGTTGCGATATCCCATTGATTGTTTAGTTACGCGTGATATTTTGGTTGTATCACATTCGACGGTTTCTACACAATTCTCCCGAAGTTACTGTGACATAGCTGATTATCGACGATGAAGTTCACTCTCGTCTCAACCACGTCCTGTCATCTATGTAGGATTGGAGACAGCATTGTTGATAGCTTCCTTCACGTTCATCCGATCTTGTGCTAGCTGCGTGGTCAAGGTCCTGGTCAAGGTCTCTCGCAAGTTTTTCGAATTTTCGAATCCAATCTGCGTTCAAGTCCATCCATGGCATTTGGTACAATCAGTTCGGCGGCACTCCGCGAACCACACGACAAGTGTAACGTATTGTTAAGCACGCCACACACACACGCACGCACGCACGCACGCACGCACAGACACACACACACACACACACACACCGATTCTTCACCAGCCAACATGTTGGCGACTACATTTTCAGTTGACTCAAGTGTGGTCGTTATATGTATGTTCTCCACCAACAGTTGACTCAAGTGTGGTCGTTATATGTATGTTTTCCACCAACAGTTGACTCAAGTGTGGTCGTTATATGTATGTTCTCCACCAACAGTTGACTCAAGTGTGGTCGTTATATGTATGTTCTCCACCAACAGTTGACTCAAGTGTGGTCGTTATATGTATGTTCTCCACCAACAGTTGACTCAAGTGTGGTCGTTATATGTATGTTCTCCACCAACAGTTGACTCAAGTGTGGTCGTTATATGTATGTTCTCCACCAACAGTTGGCAAACATTTTTACGGACATCTGGCATATAAAAATCGGTCGGCCGACGGTCGTTCGATGGGTAGTTGCCAACTTTTTGTCGGTAGACAAACTGTTGGTGACTAAAACTCGGTATGTGTATCATACGTTACCACGCTGACGGTCAGCTCCGTCTTCGTTCTCAACGGATATAGGGTTCACCCGACTCTTGTGTGTTGTCTCCGAATGACTTGTCTTGCATCACACACCAAGGCATCCACTTCAAGTCTTAGCTGAGGACAGTTCGTTTTTATTAACTCGTGCCCATACCTACAAGTAGTAGTTATGTCTGTGGTCTTTGTACTGGTCGTCCCTGTGGTGTGTTTTGTTGTGTTCATTCTGCTCTGGTAATCCAACATTACCAGAAGCCCATTAAACAACCGCGTTATCTGCTGTTTCGTTTTGATGACAATTTTAGTCTCACTCTCAGAATAATTTATTTAATCTATGATATTCACGCACAAACAAAATGTAAGGCTCAGGATGCGTTGAGGGAGACGCTTTAGGTAACTATCGTGAGAGCCACGTGATTAAGGCAGGAAAACAATAATGACGAGGTCTTAATATTGTGACTAGTTCATAATGTTTACCTAATAACTAGTAAAGGTAGTTGTAAACTAGTAATGGTAGTAGTAAACTAGTAATTGTAGTAGTAAACTAGTAATTGTAGTAGTAAACTAGTAATTGTAGTAGTAAACTAGTAGTTGTAGTAACTACTACTTCAAGATGGCGACCACATCGCGTTTGTCACGTGATCTTCACTGGGTGGGCAATCACTGATACATACTTCTGTCTTCAGTTCACGCATCCTACCAAAATCTGTCTGCGAAATCGATGTCTTTCTCCAGCTAGTCTAACAGCCGCCGTTGCAGGTCTGAAGATGTCGTGTCCTTCTCTTATCTTAGTCGTGAATGTGGCAAACATATATGAGTTTTTTTTTATTTACAAGATACACTCTTCCACATCACTAATAACTATGCTATATGCACACGGAATGGCTAGCTGAACTGAATAAAAATACGCTAAATAATATTATATATTCCATGTAATGCATAAATGATAGGTTCGGTTAGAGAAACTGTTGCAGAATATATGCGCCAAGATTAGGCGTTGCTACATGACAGTGCTTCGGCCGTCATGTCAGCGGTGCGTGTTATTAAAAAACGCCTTGTCGCACCGGGACTGAATCGATATCTATGCTAATGAAATCGCAGTAATGCGCCTGCTGACGACGTATGCCGAGCTTTTGATAGGTGTTCATGGGTGTAGAACAATATATTCTTTGATAAATAGTTGTTCCGTCTTGCGTCTTACTTTCCTCTCTGCGCTGGCTGTAATCACAGCACACCCACGGACCGTCTCCTTCGTTAATAGCTGACGAAGTCGCTACTTATCTGAAGTCGAGATATATGCTCGTTGTTCTGAGCGAAGAAAGCGACGATATTGCATTTACGTCGTGTAAACGTGATGTGGGTATTTGATGTCCCGATTCGTGTTAAGAATCCTGGTTGAATTCGATTCCGCCGAACACGAGTGTGTGTGTGTGTGTGTGTGTGTGTGTGTGTGTGTGTGTGTGTGTGTGTGTGTGTGTGTGTGTGTGTGTGTGTGTGTGTGTGTGTGTGTGTGTGTGTGTGTGTGTGTGTGTGTGTGTGTGTGTGTGTGTGTGTGTGTGTGTGTGTGTGTGTGTGTGTGTGTGTGTGTGTGTGTGTGTGTGTGTGTGTGTGTGTGTGTGTGTGTGTGTGTGTGTGTGTGTGTGTGTGTGTGTGTGTGTGTGTGTGTGTGTGTGTGTGTGTGTGTGTGTGTGTGTGTGTGTGTGTGTGTGTGTGTGTGTGTGTGTGTGTGTGTCAGGAGTGGGGCGGGAAAAGTTGCAATTTGCCTTTTCCAAGATGGCGGAAAATTATGCACAGTAAGCTTAGATGTATGAAATTTGAAAAAAATATATATCATCTGACATAAGTACATTTGAGCAGGCATATTGTCAGGTTTGTTGGTAGAAGTTGACAGTGAAATTGGGGGTAGTATAAAATACTATTTAAATATAAACACACATTTGTTAACACTGAATAAATAAGTAAAATTACTTTAGAAATAAATAAATAAAATTATTTAGAAAACCTTAAAATCTGGTGGGAAAACAAATGCAAAATTAATGTATATCACAAATAGTCCATCCATGGTGTCCATCACATAATATTCTCTTCATTTACATATATTTGAAGTGACTAAAAGGTGAGTCTTTAAAGACTTCCTAAACAAATTTAGCTCTTGGAATTACGAATGTCTGCGGGCAATGAATTCCAAAGTCGAGGCGCTGTTGTTCCAAATGCAGATTCACCAATGCTCTTCTTAGTGATGCATTGGTGCAGTGTTGGCACATAGTCCTTGCGTAGACGCCCAACAGGAGTTCGTATGTGTAAAATTCGGCCAAGTAAGTCGGCGCCAAACCATTGACGCATCGGTACGCCAACACTAGCACCTTGAAATGTATTCGACTTGCTACAGGCAGCCAGTATAAGCCCTTTAAAACTGGTGTTATGTGTTCTACTGGTGCGCGTAATTAGTCTAGCAGCATTGTTCTGTACTCGTTGCAGTCGAAGTACCTGTGATGTCGGAAGGTTAACCAAGAGCGAATTAAAGTAATCTAGGCGAGAAGTCACAAGTGCGTTTACAACACTTTTGGTGGCTTCTGTTGTGATATATTGACGTATTGATGATAATCAGTATAGATGATAATTACAAGCAGCACACACAGCTGTAACATGATGTGTCATCGTCAGATGTTGATCCACATGAACTCCCAAATTTCGTACGCAGTCTACTGGTGAAATGATGTCAGCTCCAATGGTTATAGAGCAAACTCCAAATAACTTGAGATGATGTTTTGATATAAAAATAATCATCTCAGTTTTGTCATCATTTAACTTTAGCTTACGAAGAGTCATCCATCGTCTAACTTCCCTAATATAGTCTGTGAGTCGCCTCACTGTTTCCACTTGGTCGCCCGGCACAGCTGGATTGTAGGATGCATATATAGTTAAATATTATCCGCATATTTGTGGTAGTGTACTCCATGTCTTCTGAATGTGCGCTGCATTGTCGTGGTGTACAGGGTAAATATAACTGGCCCAAGGACCGAGCCCTGTGGTACACCACACTGTAGAGGAATATGCTCTGATGTTGTTGAGTCAATCTGGACGCGATATGTGCGGTCTTCCATGTATGTCCGGAACCAAGCTAGTGCCGTTCCACGCACACCGTATTCATCTTGCGGAAGCTGATGTAATTTTATTATTGCGTATTTTGCAACATTGTCATCGTTTTATTATTGCGTATGTTGCAACATTAGTGTCATTTTATTATTGAGTATGTTGCAACATTGATGTAATTTTATTATTGCGTATTTTGCAACATTGTCATCGTTTTATTATTGCGTATGTTGCAACATTAGTGTCATTTTATTATTGAGTATGTTGCAACATTAATGTAATTTTATTATTGAGTATGTTGCAACATTAATGTCATTTTATTATTGAGTACGTTGCAACATTAATGTCATTTTATTATTGAGTACGTTGCAACATTAATGTCATTTTATTATTGAGTATGCTGCAACATTAATGTCATTTTATTATTGAGTATGTTGCAACATTAATGTCATTTTATTGTTGAGTATGTTGCAACATTAATGTAATTTTATTATTGAGTATATTGCAACACTAATGTCATTTTATTATTGAGTATGCTGCAACATTAATGCCATTTTATTATTGAGTATGTTGCAACATTAATGTCATTTTATTATTGAGTATGTTGCAACATTAATGTCATTTTATTATTGAGTATGTTGCAACATTAATATCATTTTATTATTGAGTATGTTGCAACATTAATGCCATTTTATTATTGAGTATGTTGCAACATTAATGTCATTTTATTATTGAGTATGCTGCAACATTAATGTCATTTTATTATTGAGTATGTTGCAACATTAATGTCATTTTATTGTTGAGTATGTTGCAACATTAATGTCATTTTATTATTGAGCATATTGCAACATTAATGTAATTTTATTAATGAGTATGTTGCAACATTGTCATCGTTTTATTATTGCGTATGTTGCAACATTAGTGTCATTTTATTATTGAGTATGTTGCAACATTTATGTCATTTTATTATTGTGTAAGTTGCAACATTAATGTCATTTTATTATTGAGTATGTTGCAACATTAATGTCGTTTTATTATTGAGTATATTGCAACATTAATGTCATTTTATTATTGCGTATATTGCAATATTAATGTCCTTTTATTATTGAGTATGTTGCAACATTGTCATCGTTTTATTATTGAGTATGTAGCAACATTGATGTCATTTTATTATTGTGTATGTTGCAACATTAATGTCATTTTAGTATTGAGTATGTTGCAACATTTATGTCATTTCATTATTGCATATATTGCAACATTGTCATCGTTTTATTATTGAGTATGTTGCAACATTTATGTCATTTTAGCACTGCGTATATTACAACAGATGGCGGCACTAGACTAGGGACGTGGGTTCAGAAGGGCGCTCCACAGTTTACGGTTCGTAGACGTTCATTTAAAAAACCAATTGAATTTACTTGTACTCGTCTACTAGTGTTCACAGTAGGCAGGTCTAAGAAAGGTACACGGAAAGGCTCGGTGACGAGGAGCAGTGAAATCCAAGGACTTGTGAGTGAAATCCAAGAACTGTATACCCTTATACAAACGGACGTTGTCGCTCAACTGAACGACATACGAAAACAGTGCGCTGCGATTGCCCAAAGAATGCACGCTATTGAGGCGTCATGCGAATTCAAAAGCGGGCTCCATCAACGAAAACAAGAAAAACATAAATGAGTTGCACAAGTCACTAAAGGAAACTATGAAACACGAGAAGGATACGCAGGCGAGGATGGTTGTCTATGATGAGAGACTAAATGCTATGGGACGAAGAAGTCGTGAATGGGGAATTAGACTCTTAGGCGTTGGCGAAACTCAGGGTGAGGATGTCAAGAAAATCCTACCAAAATATGTGTTCCTCAAACGCAACCTCGGTGGCATCGTCACAATAGAAGAGGCTCTGGAGAGCGTGGAACTTTACTACAGGATCGGCTCGATCGTTAACAATGTATCTACTACCAGACCAATAATTACGACCATTGTGACGAGACCACTCCGAAATGCAATCATATTGTTTGCCAAAGCCAACCTAAATGGATCGACGGCGGGTGAGCACATGATAAAGGAGGATTACGAGAGAAAGAAAACAGCACGAATGCAGATGCAGAGAGCTTTCACTGCGGGGAAAAGGGCAGTGTTCCGCAGAGGAAAATTAATAATAGACGGCGTTGTCGTGCCTATTGCGTAATCACTTCAGTGACGTTTGTTGGCGCACCTGTCTTCTTGAGCGCTTTGACTGTTGACATCCCCTGACAGCGGTGATCATCTGACTTGTGTTGTGTATCAGTTGCTCCAAACTATGAGACATTCTTTAGTATGAAAGATTACATTATTGTTTTACATGTGTGGTATTCAGGGTTACGATATATTCTAGCAAAGCTGAGAGAATATTTACTAAATTATATGAACAAATTAACAGTAATGAGTGAAAACAAGAAAATAATGAATATTTTACCATTCGCTACGTTGTTTCTAAAAACACATAATTTCTAAAAACACATAATTTGCAGCCTTGTCTTGATAAAAGACTATCTGAAGAGGTGATAAAATCATTAAATTGCAAATATTATGATTTGACAGAATTTAATTAAAAAAGATACATAACAAATGGATTAATAACTATTATTCATATTAATTTACATACAAAGTTCTTTTAAAAACTATAATTTACTTAAAGCACATCTTGACACAATAAGTGTCAAATTCGATCTAATTGCGATAACTGAGGCAGGGATATGAATAACTTGGACAGATGTGCAAATAAATTCAAAGAGTATAATTTCTATTATCAATGACTATTAAATAATACTAAAGGCGGAGTTGCTGTATATATTAATTAAGAAGGACTTTTATGTCCACGAAAAACATGACTTAATGTAGGTTGGACAATATTTGGCTTGAAATAATGAAAGATGGTGTAGGTTTTGTGGTTGGGAATGTGTATAGACACCCCAATTATAACGCACGTGTTAGATCTGATCTTATTGGCTCAACCATGTCTATTGCTAAACAGGAGGGAAACTTGGCATCATGTGTGGTGACCCTAATATAGACCTATTATTACAAAAGGACTCGTGTCAAACGAAGTTATACATGAACATGATCGTTAATTAGGGAAAACCTACTACCGTGCATCACAAGAATAACAGATCACTCTGCAACTCTTATTGATCACATTAATATATACCGACCCTTAAAGTACATAAAAAATATATAATTTAAAGAAACCTGAAATATATCAGACCACTTACCTAATTTTATTATTATGAAAAGTACATCTAAAATTAATAGTATTAGAAACCGACCTAAATTTAGAATTTTTAGTGAACGTAATATATTAAGTTTTACCCGTGAACTGGAGAATATAAGCTGGGAAAGTGTGATGACTCGTAAGGACACTGATGAATGCTTTGATATTTTTGCAACCAAATATGACCAAACATTTAATAAATGTTTCCCATTAACTAGGATGTCAATTAAGCATTGCAATGACAAACAGTGGATGACTAAAAGCATAAGAAATAGTAATATGATGAAAACTAGACTGTATAAGAAAAATATTAACATATCAAATGATAATAATAAAACAGTATACCGACAGTATAAAAATAAGCTCACAGTTATTGTACAGAAGGCAGAGACATTATATTATAGTAATTTATTTTTACATGCAAAGCATTCTACCAGGGAGTTATGAAAAAATTACGCAGAACTTTTTAATAAGGGTAAACGGAATGTTACCAATGTAAAAAGTTGGTTGTCAATGACATTGACTTAAATGACAATGAACGTATTGCTAACGCAATGAATCAATACTTCGTGACAGTTGGTAAAAAAACGTCAAAGTCATAATATTATCAGGGAAATGAATATAGGCAATTTCTAAGTGACCCGATAAACAATACTGTTTCTTTCACCAGTTTGTCAACAATTTATTAACGAAATAAACAAGCTAGCTAATTTTAATGCGTCAGGTATTGACAATTTTCCTTCAAACATTGTTAAGCTGTCATGCAACTTCATTTATAAGCTTCTGACTTACATATGTAATTTGTCGTTCTTCGAAGCTATTGTTCCACGAGCATTAAAGTGTCAAAAGTAATACCTGTATTTAAGAAAGGATCAATGTGTATACAAGGTAACTGTCGACCAACTAGTGTAATGAATGTCTTCAATAAAATCCTAGAAAAATTTATGTTGAAGAGGTTATTAGACTTTCTGGATAGAAATGGTGTTTTGTCTAAATCCCAATGTGGATTTCGCAAAGATTATTCGACTACATTAGCGATTATTGAAATAATAGAAAATATTAGAAAATCTCTTGAAAATGGCGATTTAGTTGCATGAGTTTACCTTGATCTAAGTAAGGCTTTTGGCACCGTTGATCCTGAAGTACTCTTGTATAAGCTGGATTACTATGGAATAAAAGGCCATGTATGTAAATGGTTCAGTCATTACTTAAGCGATAGACAACAATTTGTTAGCACTAATGGCACAGTTTCAGAATACGCTCATGTTTAAAGTGGCGCCCCGCAGGGCTCCATTTTGTGGCCAGTGTTATTTCTATTGTACATTATTTAT
>BSQZ01000026.1:660000-707500 GCA_033239005.1 Lamellibrachia satsuma
ATCAGTATTATGAAATCTCCAATTTCATCTCATATTAACCTCCTTGTTTGTAGGATTGCTAAACCACAATCTAGATTAAGCAATAAACAGAGGTAGGTGACTATTTCTGTGTAGACAAGACGCATGATTGGATGAAACCCGCCTACGTTTGGATTACATTTCCAATATAATATAGCCGGTTCATCTCCATCAGTAGCAGTTTTCAACATTCTTACGTATTCGTCCAATTTCAGCATCACTTATTCCGTTTATCGGTATTTGTGGACGCCATTAGGTCAATCCATCCTGACAGTTCCCCTTGATATATTGCTTCGCCTGTACCTACTCACATCGGCAGGAAGGAGGGGGCGAGTATACACCGCATAAGCTTAGCGTGCGCGAACGTGTACATGTATAGGAACTGGTCAATTAATTTATCAATAACGAAGTCGGTGAGTTATAGAGGTACCGCGTACTCCGTCTGAATGCGTTATATTTTGGACGGTTTTTATATTGTCTCAATGGAGACGCAGAACAGCATCTGCTAAACCGGACAGTAGTAAAGTTCGCGTTCCTCACTGTCCACTAAATTGGATCCTGAAAGATTTATCTTCGTTGTTGGCTTTTTGTTGCTCTCCTCTTTATCCCTGTAGTCCAGGACAAAATGCGATTGTTATGATAATATCATCTGTTAACACCGGCAGTGACAATGGCAGCGTCTCATTTGGAAAATGTGACAAAACGGTATTGACATACACTGCAATAATTGTAATGAATTTATTGACAATGTGGACAAGTTTTGGATCAAAATCACTTACTGCCCACGAGTCAGAAGCCAACGTTTTGACCATCACTGCCATCTTGGGGGATAATGATTTTGGCAGTGCCTGCACCACTAGAGATGGGATAAGGTGCCAGCATTGCAGCACTAGTAGCTTTGTGCGTGTATCCTTATAATGGACATGTTCTCGGAATTCGACGACACATTTAATTTGTTTGGTTGGCGAATAGAGTAACCGAAAGTCGTCGAACGTTGCGAGGCTGATTGAGACACAAATTAGTTATTCAACACACGCCGGCTTTCTTTGTTCGGTCCATTGAAGCAACCTTCTACAGGGCGACAACACTTCCATGTACATGTTTTAGATACTGTCAAATATTACATGCCCGTTCTGGTGGGAGCATGTTTGTCAACTGCAACATTTTCAGAAATCATCCCGGAACTCCCCGAATTATTGTCTTTGCGTTCGCGTTAAACCTTTTACTGCTACTAGCAAAAATGCCCGAAAATGCCCATCCTCCGGACGAGATAACTTCGTAGGTAGTGTTTACCAAATGCCCATCCTCCGGACGAGATAACTTCGTAGGTAGTGTTTACCAAATGCCCTTCTTCCGGGCGAGATAACTTCATAGTTAGTGTTTACCAAATTTCATGACACACAACATTATCATAGAAATATCCATCCGTGCCTTGGTAGTTGGTGCTGCCAGTCAATATTCTTCGATATTGCGACGTAATACTGGCAGTTATGACGTTTAGTGACGCCTTGCCTTTTTTAGCTACCATTTTGGGACATACAATTAACTGCCCTGTGTGATACGATTGCCACCGAAGCAACACACTCCAGATGGCAAATGTACAACGAAGTATTTGGCTTCTCGAGAGTCCAACATCGTTTCGTCTTTGTGACCCGCCCTTGCAATATATCTTTTATATACTAATTTTGGTATTTAAAAGACGATGTACAAACAATTCAGATCTTTATTTTAGCATTCGACACACAGACAGACGTTGTCCCCCACTAGCCAGGAAAGCACCACAGCTTATTTCTTCCTAAGCATTATACATGCACTACAATCTCCTCCTCACCAGTTTTTAAAGTCCATAGTCAGTCCAGGATAGAACTTCTACCTGAATAATTAAAAACTAAGGGCCAGGGTAGACTGATCGGTCCTTCTTTGTGATACAGGGGATTATTATGCCCCACAGCTACTGTGTAGTGCTACTGTGACTACAGAGTTAATCTGTCCGGAGGTTTCCTGAGCCTCTCCGATCTGCGAACAGAAGTAGGGGTCCCATCTGTATATGGCACTGTAGGAGATGGTTGCGTTACAAGTGTTTTGTTGCCCATAGCCCCATCAGGTATTGGAGTTACGTCTCTTGTCATTTCATTATCTCGGGTCGTTCGATACCTGCTTCTGGTGCAGCAACAGCCTCTTGCTCCACTGGGTTGTCCATCGCCTCTGTATGACGTCGGCACACGTGATCACTATGACGTCTCAAGTAGCGACCATCAGCTGTCACTGATATCATGACGTTGTTCTTCTGTTCTCGCAGAACAGCTGGAATCCACTTAGGTGCGCTCTGTGTGTAGTTCTTTGACTTCTTGTTGTAGTACTCGGTCATTTTTTCTTGATGTTGGAAAACTTTACTGCTGATGCTAGGATGTCCGCGTCCAACAGGGTTCGCAGTTTGCGGCCCATCAACAGTTCACTCGGCGAGCTTCCCGTAGTGCTGTGAGGAGTCATCCTGTAGATCATCAGGTAGCTTCCCGTAGTGCTGTGAGGAGTCACCCTGTAGGTCATCAGGTAGCGAGACAATCTAGTTTCCATTGTTCCATCCTTCAACTTCACCAATCCCCTCTTCACCAGCTGCACCGCCCTTTCCGCGAGACCGTTAGAAGATGGATGATAGGCTGGTGACGTTATGTGTTGGATGTTATTTCTCTCGACAAACTGCTGGAATTCGGCACTGGTGAAACAAATGCCATTATCCGTAACAATAGTATCTGGCAAACCATGTGCCGCGAACAATCCACACAGTTGTTCAATAGTCACCTGAGTTGTTGATGAATGCACGACTTTTCCTTCGATCCATTTTGAGTAAGCGTCGACTGCTACCAAGATCATCTTGTTCTCAATTGGACCCGCATAGTCCAAATGAACCCGTGACCAAGGCTTCTGCGGAAATAACCAAGGTCGAAGTGGTGCTCTAGTCGGATTTCGCGCATTTTCTTCGCACTACCCGCATTGTTGGGCAATGTTTTCAATCTGTTGGTCAATACCGGGCCACCAGATGTAAGATGCTTTCATCTTCACCACACCGCTGTGGCTGCTGTGGAGACGCTGCAACATTGTAGCTTGACCTGGTGGAGGTACAACTACTCTGGCACCACGCATTACACACCCTTCGTGGATGCTCAACTCTTGACGTATTCTGTTGAATTGGTGGGTTAGTGGGTCACTTTCCGGCCAGCCTGTTAGTACGTATCGTTGAACTCGCGAAAGTATTGGATCACGTCTTGTCCAATTCCTTATGTGTTTCCGATGTCACAGGTGAATCATCCAACTGCTGGATTAGTTGGACGTATTCCCCCGGTGCAGGTGTCTTCGTTTGTTGAGCTGGCAAAGGCAGACGTGATAAAGCATCGCAGTTCCCATGTGCCTCGCCACTGCGGTAATGAATGATGTAGTCATAACTTGCCAACGTGAGAGCCCAGCGTTGAAGCCGACTAGACGCTTGATGAGGTATAGGTCGCTGCTCATTAAACAACCCGATTAAAGGCCGGTGATCTGTGATTAACACAAATCTCATTCCATATATATACTGATGGAATTTGGTTACACCAAATACTAAGCTCAGTCCTTCTTTGTCCAACTGAGTGTAACTCCGCTCAGCTGGCGACAAACTCCTTGATGCGAATGCAATCGGTCGCTCCGATCCGTCTGGCATTTGGTGTGACAACACCGGTCCGACGCCATACGGTGATGCATCGCATGCGAGCAGGAGTGGCTTGTCCTGATCAAAATGCACCAACAGTGTATCTGACTGCAGAAGATCCTTTGCTGTTTGGAATGCCTCGTCTTGGCCTTTCCCCCATCGCCACTTGGTCTCCTTCCCGAGAAGCACATGCAAGGGTGCCAGGGTTGTCGACAAGTTGCACAAGAACCGACCATAGTAGTTCAACAACCCCAGCCATGACCGCAGTTCTTTCACATTCTTCGGTTTAGGCGCATCTTGTATTGCCCTGACCTTCACATTTGTAGGGTGCAGACCATCACGATCAATTTTATGGCCCAGATACTCTACTGACGGTTTGAAGAACTGACACTTTTCATTGTTTAGTTTCAGTCCTGCCTCATCCAAACGCTTCAACACCAACTGGAGATTCGCTACGTGTTCATCTTGAGTCCTTCATGTTCCAAGAATGTCGTCCAGGAAAATGCAAACCCGTGGTATGCCAGGAAGCACACACTCCAGCGTTCTTTGGAAGATAGATGGCGCCACTGCCAAACCATATGGTAATCTGGTGTAGCGAAACAGTCCCTTGTGCGTGTTGATAGTGACGCAGTCGCGTGAATCTTCGTCAAGCGTCAGCTGCAGATAGGCTTGACTCAAATCTAGCTTTGAGAAGGTTTCTCCTCCATTCAGACCTGCATATAGGTCATTGACCCTGGGTATGGGATATTTATCCTCAACCACGGCTTGGTTGATCGTCACTTTATAGTCACCGCATATCCTGATCTGTCCATTTGACTTGCAGACAGGAACGATAGGCGCTGCCCACTCTGAAAATTGGACCTGTTCGATGATACCAGTTTCTTGCAGTCGTGTTAACTCTTTTCCGACTTTCTCTTTCAACGCATAAGGAACTGGTCTTGGCTTATGAAAACGATGGGTGGCATCGTCTTTCACTTGAATCTTAACTTTCATGCCCTTCAGTTCTCCGAGATCTTCACTGAAAACGTCTGGAACTTAGGCCATAAGTTGAGAATGATCTGGATGTAGATTCTTGACGTGCATTATCTCACCCCAATCCAACTTCAACTCGGTTAAGAGATTTCTGCCAAGAAGGTTCTGTCTTTCTCCAGACACCACCACTATTGGCACTTGGGCTAACTGTCCTTTGTATTATGTTACCACATTTAATTGACCGAGCACGGATATAGTTTGTCCGGTGTAGCTGGTCAATTTCATGTGGTCAGCCGATTGTAGCACTGGAGGTTTATCAGGCCACAATGCACATATAGTTCTCTCATTAATGATGGAGACTCCTGCCCCAGTATCAGCCACCATAGCAACATCTTTTCCGTTCATTTTAACTCTGACCGTGATAGGCTGTTTGTAAGATGACTCATCGGTATTCAGACTGTAGAGCGAGTACTCCTCTTGCTCGACAGCAGCTGCTTCCACAATATGTGTCTCATTGGAAGTTGAAACTTTCTTTCTGCAGGCTGCCATAATGGGTCCTGTTTTCTTACAATAGTGGCAGGTAGCGTCTTTAAATTTGCAGTCCTGGGGTGCATGGTTCCCATTGCAACGATAGCACTTCCGGTTTGTCTGCATTTTTTTTCTGTGCGTTTATGTGAAGTAAACTTGCTTGCACTACCCTTCCTCTGATCCGCTACCACACTAACTGTAGTGTTGCCCGTGTTGCCATATGCATGTAGCTGCTGAGCCTCTGTGTCCGCCGCCTCGTCACCTAGAGCTATATTCATTGCTTGTACGAATGAACGTTCTTCACTGAGCAATTTTCGTTGTGTATTGCAGTTTTTAATGCCACACACCAACTGGTCACGAAGAGCCTCATCCAATAAATTTCCGAAATTGCAAGTGGGCGCCAAACGCCTTAATTCCGCTGCAAATGTGGTGACATCCTCGCCTTCCTTTTGATTGCCTTGATGAAACTTGTATCTTTCTGCCACTGTCAACTGTCGTGGTTTCAGATGGTCTTTCAACTTTGCAGCTATTTCAACAAACGTGAATGCTGATGGCAATTTTTAACTCAACAAACTCTTCAAAAGCAGATACGTTTCGGACCCAACCAACGTTATGAATGTTGCAACTTTCTTACTGTCAGCCAGCTACCTCGTGGTTTCACAAGCATCGCTACTCACCGAGCCGATGTTATTCGCGATAAAATACAGTTATACACGTTCTAAGTACGCGTCTAAGTCGCTGTTTCCGTCGTACGGTTTTATGATACCAAGTGATGCCATTTGTATCCTCGTCAACAATTGTTATATACTCATTTTGGCATTTAAAAGACGACGTACAAACAAATCAGATCTTTATTTTTTAGCATTCGACACACAGACAGACGTTGTCCCCCACTTAGGCAAAGTCAATCGCCCTACAATGTTTTTCTATCTGGCTGTTGCTGTAGTAGGGGCGAAGATCTCGTTCATCAAAAGCTTAAGTATTTTCATGAAACGTGAAACCTTACAAAAACGCCATAAACAGAGCAATAAACACATCTTTCGTGTCTGTATGCATTCTTATATGTATATCACTAAAGTTACTTGACAATAACCATGTAAAAGTGTGAAACCTTTTTGTCAGAACGCATGTGCTTGTCAACATTTGTATATAACCGGATGTTGTGAGCGAGAATACCAAGCGGGAATTCCGTGGATCTATATAAGGTTACGCTAAGAATTGCCGTCTGCTGGCCACGGAGTTACATCATTAATCATGCCCCTACAAACTACTAACTTACTAACGGGTGTTTTATTTATGTATGTGCTGCTGGCCCATTCTGGCCTCATTCTACACGAAATCGCGTTTGATCATGTGACCCAAAGGCAACATCACGTGCACAGTATGGCGGCTAATTGTGAAATGTTTTCTATGTCACCGATAAAAGTACTCATAAGTAATTATTTGGAGCACATTTCTTCAGTTTCTTGACGCCCAACTGTCGGTTGTATGTCAGAGAATACACATGTGAAACGGTTAGTGCATATCGGTTTTAAAACTGAAGTTATTAGTTCCGTAGCCAAATGGCTAGGCTAGCTCAAGAGTGGGGCGGATGACTCTGCCTATCCCCCACTAGCCAGGAAAGCACCACTGTTTATTTCTTTCTAAGCATTATGCATAAACTACAATATCTTTAAGTTATTATTTTAAGCATTTTCAGACTGCTAGTATTTAAACAATAAGTAGATAATGTGTCCGTTAAGGTACTGTTCTCTGTGAAAATTAACCTTCTCATACCCTAACATCGCCTTTCTTTCACTGACGCTACTCCGGCCTCTCTACGGCGTCTTTGTTGGCGTCATTAAAGCGATCGACACCGTGGGAAAATATGGGCTGTGTGATTGCCCTGAAGGATATATAGAAATGATCGAGATTTCTATATATATACATATACATTCGGAATGATGACTCAATTATGCTGTGAATGTAGCAGTTCACAAGTGTTGAAGTGAACAACGGCATTACGCAAGGATGTGTTCTCGCAACAACTCATTGTTTTTATGTATCTAATAGTACTGCTCAATGAAGCCTTCCGAGACGGTCCAAAAAGAATCAATATACTAACTCGTCCAGTGGTAGATCGAGGCAAAATATTTCCATACGCATATTTTCTTTTCTTATTTGATGATACATTCAACACCGGGACCAATTTATGTGGGTAATAGCCTTTACAAAATTATATAGAAATCGTAGACTAGCTGGAATTACAACCAAGTGTAATGATATTTGACCAACTTTGATTATTATAATTTATAGGTGTATTAAATGTCAGAACCAAACTAAACACAATTGTAGCGTCACAGACACGTCACTTTGTTTTATGTTGACATGGAGTAATATACACACACACGCACACGCACACGCACACGCACACGCACACGCACACGCACACGCACACGCACACGCACACGCACACGCACACGCACACGCACACGCACACGCACACGCACGCACACACACACACACACACACACACACACACACACATAGGTTGCTTTGCTGTTTACATAGTCAATATCATGGCTGATTCTATTGAAGTAGATACTGTTTTTTTTCGCAACGGAGATTTCAGAAATGTCACTGTAAAAGAAATATTAATATTTGCTATTTCCTGATAACATTTGAAGAAATAGTTTATTCTCCAAAGAGCCTGTAAATAAATGTATGGATGAGTCCACGATCCTTTATTTGTAACCAATGTTACCAGAATTAAATATATTTGGAATATTAAATAAGTCGAACTTTTCAGTTATATTTTCGTACTTGTGTTAAATAAATACAACAACACCGTATTCGGGGCTTAGCTCTCAGTTTCCATTTAATTACCGTTATGACAAATATTTACTCTATAGTGTGCAACTGTTTACTTACTGCCTCGTTTAAATGCTTGTAAACTATATGAGTTACTGGTTACATGAAATCCATCTGAATGGTCAGGTGGTTTAGTAGTACATTCTGCCTTAAGAGATGCACCTTGGTTCATACTTGGTCTTAACCATCGCACGGAAGTCAACCGTAGCGGCGAACAGCCGGTCCTCTGTCAGGCCCTCGCACGGAAGTCAACCGGAGCGGCGACCAGCCGGTCCTCTGTCAGGCTCTCGCACGGAAATCAACCGGAGCGGCGAACAGCCGGTCCTCTGTCAGGCTCTCGCACGGAAATCAACCGGAGCGGCGAACAGCCGGTCCTCTGTCAGGCCCTCGCACGGAAGTCAACCGGAGCGGCGAACAGCTGGTCCTCTGTCAGGCCCTCGCACGGAAATCAACCGGAGCGGCGAACAGCCGGTCCTCTATCAGGCCCTCGCACGGAAGTCAACCGGAGCGGCGAACAGCTGGTCCTCTGTCAGGCCCTCGCACGGAAATCAACCGGAGCGGCGAACAGCCGGTCCTCTGTCAGACCTTCGCACGGAAGTCAACCGGAGCGGCGAGCAGCCGGTCCTCTGTCAGGCCCTCGCACGGAAATCAACCGGAGCGGCGAACAGCCGGTCCTCTGTCAGGCCCTCGCACGGAAATCAACCGGAGCGGCGAACAGCCGGTCCTCTGTCAGGCCCTGCACGGCTCCAGAGCACACTATAACAATCTGTCAGAAACAAGTGCCACCTTCTTACAGATCTGCTCATAGAGCAGGATGTATGAGAAATAATCAGGTTAAATGCCGTTTTACTCACTTATTAGCAGTCGTACTCATGCACAAATATTAATTAATTTAAAGAAGATGATGAATTTCATACCCTCCGCAACGTTGACGATGCCTCAGTGTTCGCATACAATTATGTGTTGATTGTTAATGCCAATTTATTGAAATATGCTTAATTGACTGGTATTTGAGAAAGCAACACAAATAATCCAATTTCGAGATATTCTACAGAGTCTTGTGGACATAAAGAACCTTACTTTCATAAAGTATAACACAATCATCAGTAATTTAGAAAGAAGAATTATTTTTTTATGTTAAGACATCCACCTTGTTGGTAACAATGATTACTACACATTGAAGCGGTCGACGGCGCTACCGACCTTCTGATTATCCTGTTAAAAAGCGAAGCTTGACGCCAATGTAGAGATGGGAAATCAATTAAGACACTAATCAAGCAAAACCCTGTTTTGCCTGGGCGGTTTTATCGCGGGAAAACCCGTTTTTACCACATTGTGGCAAAAAAACTGCGCCTGCAACAGACTGCCATACGGGAACGGCACAGTAGAGGAACTGTATGTGCCGCTTTAGATAGTACTTACGCGTTGTGTGCTTAGTCTCGAGTAATTGGGGAACAGTATCGATTTACCACTCAGACGAAGTTCGACATGGATGCTTAGTGGCAGCTTCTGGTGACTCAAAACAAGGTCGAACCAACGAATGGATATGGGCGTACTCCACACGCGCGCGCATAAACACACACACACACACACGCACGCACGCACGCACGCACGCACGCACGCACGCGCGCTCATAAACACACACGCACGCACGCACACACACACGACTAGTTAACTTGACCATCACACGTACACCTATGGCCAAAATAAAGCACTAGATACAGAATGATTAACTGCAACAGAAGAAGACAACTATTTAACGCCTCGACGTGCCGTTTTTGTTTCGCAATATATGTGTTAATCGGATAGAGTACAGTTCACAAACACATCCGAACCCAGCGAACATCATAACTTCTTCTTTAGCTACTTCACATCATTGTATACACGGGGCTTCTTCATTTCCAACGGAAGTTTTTTTTCATGGAAGTATATGTATTTGAGTGAGTGTGCGTTCGCGTGCGTGCGTGCGCGCACGTGAATTTGTAAGTGTGTATGTGTGGCTGACGATGTGTTAGTGATTGAGTCTTTGAGAGTATTTTTGTTTCTGTGTCAATACATATACAAGTAATATGCGCAGTCGGTTTAAAATCGTCGAAAGAATTGAATTTGTTCGTTAGATCGGGTACCGTGCGAAAACATGGATGCCTTTATGTCATAGTAAATAGAGGCGGAGTTGCCATTTTCAAAGGTTTCTTACCGGACATGGTTACAAATAATGTATTAGTGAGTCCGAAGATTAAAACTAAGCAACACTGTTGCACAATCGAGCTTAAATGTCTTAGTCGGTACCTGGATATGTTCCGTTTTTCTCGAGAAATGATTCTGAAACGAGACGAGACGAAACGAGCGAAAAAAATCAAATTGACTAGAGACCGTTAAGAACATTTCGCAATAGCTCGTGTGACGTGGCTCGCCTAGACGACCTAAATCAACATTCATTTACATGTCTAGTGACGCAACAGTCGTCTTAACAACGATGTTAATGGCAGTTGTCCAGTCGTGAATTGCCTTCTTTGACGTTTGTACATATGGGCGACTGGCTGTTAAAATTGCACTGCGTCAAAGGAATGTGATTTAAAAGTGATAATTAGGCATCGTTCCTTGTACCAGGTACCTTCGTGTAACTAGCAGAACAGGAAGTAACTGGGATTAAGGGTAACATTTAAGACGCTTGCGCAGTGTCGTACACACAAGTAACGTCGATACGTCCTCAATAAACCTTCATAGCAGACGTGATGGAACGTTTATATTTGCCTACTGGCTTGTGTGTACACGTATTGGTACTATCCGTGGTACTTCCTCCTGACTGCGTAAAGCTGTGTATACACATCTCAGTGTGCCCTGCAGCAATTCTTGTTCAGCCGTTTACCGGCCTGCGTAGTAGTGAGGTTGATAACACAGAAATGGGGCGGCGCGACCTCTTGGAGCGTCATACTGTCAACACAAATATATCGGGAAAACACGCAGGCGGCCTACTTAGCATTGAGGTTGATCTCGCAGAACTGGGGCGGCGCGACCTCTTGGAGCGTCATTCTGTCAACACAAATATATCGGGAAAACACGCAGGCGGCCTACTTAGTATTGAGGTTGATCTCGCAGAACTGGGGCGGCGCGACCTCTTGGAGCGTCATTCTGTCAACACAAATATATCGGGAAAACACGCAGGCGGCCTACTTAGTATTGAGGTTGATCTCGCAGAACTGGGGCGGCGCGACCTCTTGGAGCGTCATTCTGTCAACACAAATATATCGGGAAAACACGCAGGCGGCCTACTTAGTATTGAGGTTGATCTCGCAGAACTGGGGCGGCGCGACCTCTTGGAGCGTCATTCTGTCAACACAAATATATCGGGAAAACACGCAGGCGCACGAAACATTATTTTCACTCGTTAACCCATCGATAGCTCAAGCCATATTAAAGGGGTCAACTTATGTCAACATCTACTATATATTAAGCCCCGCAGTAGATAATAATAATAATAACAATAATAACAGTGACAACGACAACAACGATAACGACGATAACGACAATAACGACCATAACGACCATAATGACGATAACGACGACAAGACACCTGTTTTGGAAGGTCTCAAGCTTGTGCCAGCTTGGCTGTAAGTTTCCAGCACTCGGAGCCGTAGAGAAGTACAATGAGAACGTTGCTGTTCTACAGTCTCAGTTTTGTTTTCATTCTCAGTTGCTTAGACTTCCAGATGGACTTCAGCATAGCGAAAGTCTGGCGTGCGTTTCTAATTCTAGCCGTGGCATCTTTTGCAGATTTTTCTTCCCGTGTATGCAAAGTCATGAACCTCTTCCAATGCATCACTGTTGGTTGTGGTAATATATGTCTTGACGTTTTTCCTCATCGGTTTGGTTTTTACTGTGTAGAGCTTTAGTCCGAGTTGTGAGTTTGTCCGCCTTTTCTTGCATGTCCTTGTACCTGCTAGACAGCAGTCCGATGTCATCTGCATAGTCAAAGTCTTCCAGGATTGAGATAAGTGTCCATCTACTGTCCTTATTTCCACCTCTGGTAATTTCTGTCATCAGCCAGTCAATGGCGAGGATGAACGGAACTGGTGAGAGAATGCATCCCTGCTTTACTCCGGATTTCATGCTGAAGCTCTCTGCCAGGTGGCTGTTAAAGGTGACTTGGTACTGGCATTACTGAGTATCTTGATCACATTTACCATCTTCTGTGGAATCCCGTAGTGACGTAGTATTCTCCATAAGGATTCTCTTTGAAGGCTTTCACAGGCCTTTTCAAAGTCATTACATAAGATCTCGCGAGATCCTACCTGAGAGATTCCTAACCTTGTTTTCGCATTGTTATATGACAGAAACCGGGACATTACATTGTTAATTGTAAACGCAATGAACGCAAACAGGCCACACATTAGCATCAGTTTTCAGAACTATTGACGGTCAAAATAGCGTTGTGTGATATGCGGCATGTGAACATTTTTCGTACGGGTGGAGTGATTTTGCCGTCTACAAACATCGTCAGTGTATAAACGTATAATTGAACGATACACGCTAAAAGTCTGACATACACTCGAACGATCGACATTCTACTACAAAATCCGAACGCCAAAAACCAACATACACTCTTGACGCATGGAAAAAGTGTGAAAACTACAATCGGGGGATGTGTGTATGTTGATTCCGCGTTGCACCGCTGGTCGGAAAAGAGATTTGTCTGCCTTCAACTTTCGAGACGTAGACGGTAGATAGGTGGGAGTGCATTTTTTGCTTCGACTTCCGACTTCGTTGTTTACACGGACCGAACATGTTTATCTTGTCGATACGTTAAATAGGAACCTCCTGTCATCTGAAATGTCATGGGAATAATATACTCCTGTTCAAAGGTGAATTATATGTGCGTACAATCCAAGAAACGTGCTGCTGCGAATGACAGAAACGTTGGAGACTAGGTTATATAAAGCGTTCTCGATCAAACCACTTAAAAGTGACTAAGCAATTCAGCTTTTCGTTCGTCTCGTTTTTTTTTATTTCGCGAAAAAGCAATCCTATCTAATTTGCACTACAAGATGGTAGCTCGTTTGTGCAATTTTTTAGGTTTGATGCAATCATCGGCAGCTAAAATTCGGTTAAAAAAAGACAAAAGCGGTCATAGGTACATATTACGTAAACTATTCGCGCACTACATATTTGAATATCAACGAACCCGATTCGAGATATGCAAAAGGAATTGAAGAGTTTCTTAATCAACGAGGTAGACTATCTCTACGTAAAGCGTCCACGATCACATCACTTAGAGCTTGGCTGAAAGTTTCCCGGACAAGTCGAGATAGCGTTGGAATGAACAGGTCTGCCAGGGGGTGAAGTGTAACGTGCTTTGAGCAGTCCCAAGGGTTGGAGACCGCGCTACATATGAACGTACATTTTAATGTCAGGTGTAATATAATCTGCATATGGGACTGCGCTCACAGGTGCACGTTTAATGCATGATTGTTTATTGCCTATCCGTGTGCACTGCGACACGCAAGCGATGGTTGGCAGTTGCACGTCGTCTTGTAAAATGTTTTGTAGCCGACGGCGATTGGATAATAAATTTAAGTAACACATCTTCCCACGTGGCTTAATTTCACACCAGGCCGCTGCTCAACCCATGAAAGCAAACGACATAAGCCATACCTAAAATTAATTATTCATACAAAGAGACGTAAGTGTAATTGAAATACTCCTTCATTTTGGGCAGGAAACATTCACATATGAGTTCATTGAGAGATACACGGATTAAAGGGAATGCACACCGATTTTTAGTTAACCGAACCACTGTTTTAACGGACAATACAGTACTTAATCTGTATTTATTAGTATTTATAACATACATTGGTTGGTTATAAATAATATCCATACAAAACGTGTGACCAATCACTTGTTAATATGTTTCGAAAATACACGATTTCGCGATAAATTAAACTGTGCTAGTTTTAAGACGCAGGCACACACGCACGCACACACGCACGTTTGACAAATACTGTTTTGTACTAGTTTTGACTGAAATAGACTGCAACAATAAAGATTGAAACACGAAGTGCCACATCCTTAATTTATGTGTACTTTGAGAACCACGTATTCGGAGAACGTGTGCATTTTAATTATATGAACCCCTCAACTCGCTGCGTAACAATTAATCAATGAAATCGTTTTATATTCCCTTTAAAGGTGCTTAATCAATTCAATTGTTTTGCTAATCTCATTTCAAATTAATTTTGCGAAAAACCAAACCAACCTAGTATCCACTGGAACAAGCTAGCTCGTTTGTGCAACTTTTGTATGTAGTTTTTGTGGAATCATCAGACAAACTATTACATTAGTTAATGCTTCTTCAAGCATTAACTGAAGTGAAAATCGCTATTTTCTTCCTTGGTGAAATTTCGTAACTTTGTCATATGCCTGGCGAGAGGATGGAAGTCTCGCCCATGATCAGTATTGACCCACACAGTGTTTACCATTTCGGATATGTACTAGTTTGATCCTTACAGATCCAACGACTAAATTCAATTCCTTCGACTATTTGAACAAAAATAGCCATTTTTTCATTAAACCGACTGCGCACATTACCTCAGCTAGTCGCACACTACACATCTGGACATAAATGAACCGGATTCGCGACGGGCTGAACCATTTGAGGAAGCAGCTTTAATATCCATCATTAACTGTGTGCGGCCGCGATCTTCTCAGCTTCCCTAATGTCAGAAACACTTAATCGAATCTGGGAATACGAGACAATTGTATCACGAATATACCGTGTAACACTCTTTGTGTGAAAAGAATGTCTTCACCTGCAGATGTCTAATATTAACATGGACTGCAATTCTAGTAATAATAATTCACGGCTTTGCCTTTGGCGCTCCCATCTTCTGATTGAAATATGCCAGGTAATACAATATCCTTATCTGACGAGCGTGCGCTTGCTGTCTGCTCTGCAGGCGTACGGTGTGTATAAATTTCTGTAAATTTGTCTTGCGTTGCTACTGTCGCGTTTCTGTTTATAGTGACGGTAAAAAGTGAGGCAATAGAAAAGACCTCGCCCTGAAAATAATCCTAAGTATGCGATAAAAAATCACAAAGGCATGAGTGTGTACGATATCCGCTTAGCTATGACGTCACCTGCAATAACAACGGCCATTTTGACGGGTTATTAGGCAGCAAACAATGGACGCTTCAAGATATCGCTCATACGAAGCTATTTTGATCTCGTTACAGAGGCAATAACCGCTCGGCAAGTTACCATGCTTCGTGAATAATGCATACTTTCATTCTTCGCTCAAATTTCCGCAAATTATCGGGGCAATGGCAATAATTAATCGGAAGATTGCGTAGACGCATGACACTGTGAACCATAGAGATGACGAGACGGTTCATTTTCTGCTTGCAATGGTGTGACGTCAGGGTGTGTGAACTTGGTTAGTAAACATAAGATTGTGGTGATGGTAGCAGCGGCGGCGGCGGCGGCGGCGGCGGCGGCGGCGGCGGCGGCGGCGGCGGCGGCGGCGGCGGCGGCGGCGGCGGCGGCGGCGGCATCAGAAGCTTTATTTGAAGACGGTGGCCATCGAGTGATTTTCAGTGAGCCGTCAAATACATTCCTATAGACGCAGTTAAAAATACACATTAAAAACACAACACCTTTAATTATAATCCTAAAACATAAGTTTGAAAACAATGATTGCACAGTCAGCTAGAAGCAGCTCTGTTATAGGCGTGTCGGTGTCACTCAGAATGTTTATTTGCCGTTCCTGTGCAAGTTAAGACATCTTATGTTCAATATATCGCGCTCATGTGACGAGCGTAGCCAGAACAGCGGTTAGGTTTGTGATTACTGGATTTAATGATGTGACGGGTCTTACTTGTACTTGTACTGTGTCTAATGGAACCGGACGACTCATAAGATTGATGTTCCTGCTGACGTCCAGACGTTATTTGCAGTTGCTTTGGATTAGACCGGCTTATGTCCGTTGAAATGTTAGAAGAAGCATTTTTCACTAGCCATAACACCGGGGCGGGAGGTGACGTCTGAAGACGATGCTCTGCCGGTACAACGAACGTGGCCATGTAAAGAGATGAAATTTGGAGATGCAACTAGAGGAACACAGCGTGGGTGATATATAACGACATGCAAACATACACTAACATGAAGAGTTTGATGACAGGCAGGCAGGCAGGCAGGCAGGCACGCATGCACACACGCACGCATGCACGCACGCCCACACACACACACATAAACACACACACACACACACACACACACACACACACACACACACACACACACACACACACACACACACACACACACACACACGCGCGCGCGCGCGCGCGCGCATGCAGACACGCACGCGCACTTACAAAGCAACCTGTAAAACAAAGGCAGATGTAGAGCACCTCTGCTTGTATACCAATAGAGGAAATGGAACACGGGAAAAGGAGATATGCATAAAAACAGGAAGAAGACAGAGAGGAAGAAAACGGGGAGAGGGAGATGGGCCAAACGCATAGCTACATTCACAATGACAATGGACATTGATATGCGCACGCACGCACGCACGCACGCACGCACGCACACACGCACCCACGCACCCACGCACGCACGCACGCACGCACATTGAGCGAACTGAGAGAACGTTGCATGGGAGAAGGCCCCGGGGCATGCAATCACTCCCAATCCGCCACCACGAGCACGACGCAAACACGTAAGTGACATCACCTTGCTCTGCGTGCTGAACGCTCGGCACGAGTGGTCTAATGAACGAGACATCTGTCAACGAGGAAACGGCCATCGACGACCACATTAACCAAATTAACAGTTGACGGCGCGTGCGACGCGATCTGCTATTGACACCTCGCACGCCACCTCGGTCGCTCCGGCTTCTCGCTGCACGAACACGGCTTCAGTCGATGCGATACGTCGCGGTAGATCTGTGCAGCGGATACGTTATCACGGTATTTTTCGGTTCATATGGGCAGTGGAAGTTTCATACGGGCAACATTTTTTGACAACTGAGTTATATTAAGATGGTCACCAGCTGTGCTCTATGTCGCAAATAGCTTGCAGCAAAATTAGTATATTCCAACAACCGTTGAATTTGTGAATGAAATGGGCTGTTAAAATTGCTCTGCAATTATTTGATTTTAAAATCATGACGCGAACTTTAGGGAAAATTTACCAAAAAACGAACGGCAATTTCACCATGCTATGAATAATTCCAATGGCATTACCACCAACCCATACAAGCAAATGTAGCCGTGTTTGTTATCCAATTCTGATGGTTAATTTTAGCTATTATGCACATTTCTGTCAACGTGCATGGAAACATAGAAATTTAATTTTTAAGATGGCTACCAATTGTGTTTTGTGAATTGTGGCTGGAATATTTTATTCCAATTCAAAATTATATAAACTGTTTTGAATAAACAAAGGCAATTTTAATCTGATGACAGACGACGTCAGAATCAACAACAGGGCAGGACACAAAAAACTACTATGCCAAAATGGCGACGGCACACGTTTGCCTCATTGTCGTGTCTCGCTCTGTTCGAGATTTGAACCTAATTGGGTCATAAACAGCTGGATGGCAGCATTGAAAAGCAACGGCCGGATGGTTGCTACGCACAAAAACGGGGTTGCACGTATTTGGCCGCTATGGCAGTAGAAGTTTTAAAACTAATTATGAGTATTTTTAGTGTACATGTGAAGTTGTTCCTTTCTTAGTTTTAAATTAATACTATATATTAAAATTGAAGACTTAAAATAATCTCATGCGGGCAGAGCAGATCTTTCATACGGGTATTTTGCCCTTATGAGAGGCCTAAAAAAACCTGTATGTAATCACACCTGTCTTCACTATCGAATACCTACCTGCATATACAGGCATGCCGGGACAGATCAGTAATTTGATTCAGTGCACACGAGCGGGCCAGTGATTTTGAGATTTTGGACATTTTTACCATGAAAAAAATTATTGGGAAAAGATAATTTGACATATCTGCGGACTAAGACATCTTACATGTGCACACACTGATTTACACGTCTAGTGTCTGGTTGCCAGCTTATCTATGTGTCAAAGACGGAAGTATCCCCTGCTTATCTATGTGTCAAAGACGGAAGTATCCCCTGCTTATCTATGTGTCAAAGACGGAAGTATCCCCTGCTTATCTATGTGTCAAAGACGGAAGTATCCCCTGCTTATGCATGTGTCAGAGACGGAAGTATACCGTGCTTATCTATGTGTCAAAGACGGAAGTATCCCCTGCTTATGCATGTGTCAGAGACGGAAGTATCCCGTGCTTATCTATGTGTCAGAGACGGAAGTATCCCCTGCTTATATATGTGTCAGAGACGGAAGGATCCCGTGCTTATCTATGTGTCAGAGACGGAAGTATCCCCTGCTTATATATGTGTCACAGACGGAAGGATCCCGTGCTTATCTATGTGTCAGAGACGGAAGTATCCCCTGCTTATATATGTGTCAGAGACGGAAGGATCCCCTGCGCATGAAGACATGATCTGCTTGATTATGTCGACAAATGGCTGGGAGCATATATCATATTGATTTTCTCGAATTGTACGATTTCATAATAACTGCACAACGGATAAGAGCAAATATCACTGGATAAACTGTCACGTATATTGTTTTCGTAATCTGATTTGGAATAATGCAAACAACATGGAATAGTTCCAGTGGGAAATGAGTTTGCGTCATTTGTATCTGCGTAATCCGCCACAAGCCAAGTACTGTAAACCGGGGTTACTTTGAACAGTGCCAGTACCACTGTGCCAGTGGGGAAACTTTTACTACAATTTTCCAGAAAAGATTGAGTCAGCAATACCTCTAAATAAAAATAATTTGTGTGTGCGTGTGCGTGTGCGTGTGCGTGTGCATGTGTGCGCGTGTGTGTGTAGCAACAAATATCGTCAACTACGACGAAACGAACCTATCGGACGATCCAGGCACAAAGAAGTGTATATTTAGGCGAGGTGTTAACTACACGAAAATGGTAAAAGACAAAAACGTCCACTTCAGTCATGTTCTCTAGTCCTGCAACATGACAAATGCTGCCTGTGTACACCATGTACAAAGTGGAGCACATACGGTACACTTGGACTGAGTCTGAAGGCGGGCCCCACCACACACGACACAACCGCAGCAAAAGTGGGTGGTTTGACACTCGTTGTTTTGCTGATTGGCTTCAATCTGTGTTTGTACCATCTGCGAAGCATCTGTCTGGACGGAAGGTCATAATTGGGGACAACATAAGCAGCCACTTCACCGAAACCGTGTTAAACCCAGCAAAGCAACATGATAGAGCGCTTACATGTCTTGTGGCTAATTCCACACACATTTCTCAACCACTTGATGTGGCCTTTCATCGGTCACTGGTGGAGTCGACGAACCCCAGAGAAAGCGCAGAAAAAACAGCTGAGGCAGACAAAAGCATCAGCTCGGAGCATATCAAGGTAACTCCCGGATATTCAATTAGCACTGATTCTCCAATTGGCTCGGAGTTTCCAGTTGGCCCACAATCTCCAATTGGCCCCGAGTTTCCAGTTAGCACTGAATCTCTAGTTGGCCCTCAGTCTCCAATTGGCCCGCAATCTGTGGTAGGCCTTCAATCTGTGGTAGGCCCTGAACCTCTGGTAGGCCCGTAATCTGTTGTAGGCCTTCCGTGTCCAACACCTCGAGTTGTAATCCCTACCATACCTGATGGACGCTGTTTTTCCGTTGTGTAGTAATTGGCACGAATCATGCCCTTCATACAGCTGTGAGATATTCCACAGGCTTTCTTAACGATCCAATTCGACAGATCAATGAAAGGGATTAAGCCGATGCTTTGACGGCTACAACCATTCGGTTCATTTGTGAACACGTTGATGAATATATCGATTTTGAAGTGGAGGCACCACTTGCTGACATGCCTCAAGGCCACATGTTTAAATTCTCTTCACTAGCAGAACGCCTGAAGTTGATGCCATATTCAACCGCTATGGCAGGTGAAGTTGAAATTATGGCAACAAGCAAAGTCCTCAAAAGATCACTCAGTGTTTCAAACACCCATCACGATACCGTCTTCAGGTATGGTGAAGACGTATTCCCAAATGAGTTCCATATTCTTGTCCAGTGCACACCAATGGGAGAATATGCTGGACACTACGAATCTATCGTTGCGAAATCTCCTAGTCATACGGACGGAGGAAAATTGGAAAATGTGCCTTTATAGCCCTCTCACAACAAGACGCCATCTCAGTCACGTGTGCAGGCTAGTGAGATGTCTTAACAGTCCTCTCAGATCAAAGAAAGGGGAATAAGAAAATCAATCCGAGAGAACTTCCTGCAACCAAGCGAACCAAAAAACAGAATACGGCTAGCTGCAAGCAGAGAACAATTCTGAATGACAGTAGTGAAGCCTGGTAATGTGTCATGTGCGATGACACTGTAAAGGGAGACTTGATTAAATGTCAACTGTGCCTCAAGTGGGCGCACTATGTATGTGACGTACGTAACAGTTAGGTAAATCACTGTTTTTCGTACATTTTTGACGTCTAAATAGATATACATTAATTTTGTGCTGTATACCGTGGTACTTTTCATAATATGTAAAGCTTGGTGCTCGTTCATGTCTAATTCGGCAACGGGTTGGAATATTCATGTGATCTATGTAACACTTAAGTAAGTCAATGTTTTTCGTCGTCTAGATAGATATACATTAATTTTGTTGTACTATTTATCCACCCATGCGGTACATTTTCCGACACGTCGGCAAAAAAGAACCGTCTAACGTTTTTAGAAAAGTTGTCGTAAATTAAAAAAGCTTACTTTTGTTGAGCACGTTGACGATGTCAATTGGACACCTCTTTCTAATAAAACTTTCTGCAACGTTCTATAACGTTGAACTCCGATCTTACATTCCTGTTTCCTTAGGGGAAAAATACCCGAGCTTCCCTATTTTTGCATCTGGAAATCGGAAGAAGAGCGGTAGGAATCATAAAAAAACTAACGTCAATAAGGCTATATCGTTGAACACTCAGTGAAAAGCAAGAAATCAGGTGGATGACGGTCTATATGTTCAAAGTATCCCCGGCTATGAGGTAGCTCTGAACACCCTACAAATAAAAAAAAAACAACGAAAAGAGTTATTGTCTGCATATATGTAATGCATGCCATTAGAAGATCTTGCTGGAGCCTCGATATTGGTAGGTAGAAATCGCATTTCCATCTTCAGGTTTTTCAGGAATGTGAAAAAAGGCAAAAAGTGTTCAAAGTAACAAAGGTTTACGGTAATTATGACGACACTTAGCTTCGCCTGAATTCGTATCCGATTAGGAGTATAGGGCGTCGAATTTGACACACGTGATCTGTTTGCTTTGTCGTAAATGGGCTGTCACACAGGGAATATTACACAATGACCTATGCTAGGTTTGTGACATTCATGTCACAATTATCATCTCGCCGCCTTGTCCGCTGGGAAGCATTTGGATTATATTACAACATCCGTCTAGATAATGTCCCCGGAGTTTCTTTTTACACCCAACAAAAAAATTGGAATCGATAAAATCGCAGCCTTAATGGTTGATATCGGTGTGCAGCCTGCCAGAAGAACTAGAGCTGTTGTTGCTCTCCTCTTTATCTCTGAAGTCCGGGGTGAGGCTGGCACCGAATCTGGTCGTCGATTTTTGCTTTCCCTTCTTCTTCGTCACTGATCCCATTTCTCTGTCGTCTCCACCACCCGTCTCTATTCTTCCCGCTCTCGCTAGCATTATCCCCTCCCCTCCCAACCCCCCATATCTATCTGCGCATAGTCCTCCCATCTCAGTCTCGGTCTTCCAGTTCTCCTTCCACCCTCCAATCTGAGCACATCCGTTCTCTTCGTCAACCGTTCCCCTTCCGTTCTTTCAACATGTCCAGCCCACTTTAGCCGGCTCCTCACCAACTTCCTCCTGACACTCTCTCTCCCACAGCTCCTCCATTCTTCTCTTCTCAATTCTTTCCACTCCCGCAATTCTGCTCGCCCACTTATTCTCGCAAAGTGGCAGCTTCTCTTGTTATGTGTCGTACAGGTAGACTGGTGTTACGCATAGACTAAGCACCTATTGTCATAGCTTGCGTGATGCGTAATGAAAAACAGCCGTTGCGCCGAAATTATTGCAAAATGCTTTACGCTTGTAAGATGTTGCCGGGAAGATTGCTATATATTTTACGCCTGTTGTCATAGCAGTTATTACCTCTTATGACAATCTCCCTCAAATGTTGTTACTTGCTGGTCCTTTAACGACAATTTTCTACTTGCTTACCCCGTGGCCTTTCGTTAAATTGTATGTATACCTGTCATATATCTTCGTATCTTAAAGTAAAACCATTTGACATCGCTGAATGCCTATCAAGGTGTTTTTTATCCAATCGTGTCTTCATACGAATGGCGTGTAGTTGGCACGATTGAGTACGTGTACATGGTCGCTTGGATGCAGGATTAATATTAGATAACGTCTGCGCTTGTCCAACTAAGCAAAACACAATATATGGTGTATTTTACTTCCCTTACATACCAAGTAGGAGGGCTTTTAATTTTAAAGTGGTTTGGAATATTTGGAATATATCCACACTTTTTTTATGAATAACAGAGTAGAGGTCCATGTATGCGAACCAAGGACCTCTATAGAGGACCATGTATTTGAGCCAAGGACTTCCTATTGAGGACCGGGTATTCGAACCAAGGACCTCTTCTGGAGGACCATGTATACGAACCAAGGACCTCATATAAAAATCATGTAATCCGACCAAGGACTTCACATAGAGGACCATGTATGCGAATCAAGGACCTCCTATGGAGGACCATGTATACGAACCAAGGTCCTCCTATAGCGAGACGGCTCATTACACGCCATCTGGGCCACTACGTTAGTGAAGAATGGATGATCTCCTTTGGTGCTACGTGACCTACAGACAATACGCAAAGTTTAGTCTTGCACGAGCGCTAACACCATCTGGACGTTCCTAGAAGTCATTACGAAGACGCCATTAAGACGTTTGCATTCACTGCCCCGTCCAACTCACAATGGACAAAGGAATCTACCTCTAGAACGAGCGGAGGAAAGTGTCAGAAGCAGCCCTAGATATGTACCAGGGAAATGTTCCATAGAGGCCCATAACAAATCAAACCAAAGACCCTGAACAAATACCCTTCCAAAATAATGTATGTTCTTCCTCGTTAATCCCGTTATAAAGGAATGAGGTTAGTTCATGTGCTGCTGCACCTCCCCACTTCTCCCTTGGCAGGCTTGCCCCTCCACTTGTCATCCCCCTTCGTGACCCTCCCTCCGTCCACCCACCCTCCCTCCCACACCACCCGGCGTCTTACTATTCATCCGTTTGAGCTGAGCTGCACCCCAAACGTATTGAAGATCAAATAATGAACTCAAAAGATGAACTTTGACGAACATTAAATTACACACCTACATATAAACATGACATAAATTATTATCACCGCACGTGCATTACGCCTCACAAATACCCTTAAGGCCCGTTTACACGAGCGATTAATTGTCCGATTAGTCAGGCGACATGCACCGTGTCGCATGACAAATCGCAGCTACGCTATGTGTGCTAGACAATGCGAGATGCGACTTTTGAGTCGAGGCAATCCCGACAAGAACTTCGATGAACTGTCACGACAAGCGCAACACCTCACGAAGACAGAACTGAGCGACAGCGCAACCCATCAATGGCGGTTTGGAATTGGTTTCCTGGCTATTAGCTATTCCGTGATACTATCCCCGATAGTCAGCCATACAAGGCTCTGTATGTAACGGGACCATTTCGCCTTCCTCTTTCGTTGTGTTGCTCTCCACGAGGCGATCAAGTTTACGTGGCTCTCACCGGACTCATAATTTTACGGCGTGCCACAGTGCAATCCGCTACAGCGTCATTTTCAATAGATTATCTGTCAAACGCTTTTACCTTAATAGCAAGTGGATTAATTTATACTCGCTCCCGTTCCTGCTAGAAAGCCTGTGCTGATTCAATAGTCTAGTTCTGGTCGACCTTTGGTTCCACGTATTAAGACAAACGTGCGCACTGGAACTTCCTTTCTCTGGCCGTGTCGCGTCTGCGAAATACGCTTTGCAATGAAGCAAAACGTGTTTCCGACGTCTGCTGGAGACCACGCGCTTTGTCTTGCCTTTCGCTTTTTCTTGTTGACGACTTGGGAATGAATATCGTCTTACCCGTCATACGACACGAGCTACGAGCACAAACCGAGAAGACACAGACCAGGGGCGGATCTAGGCTTGTTGGCGGGGGGGTCTCAGTCAGTCGTAGTCATATGTCGTTCTCCTTACAGAAGGGTTAATATTATTAGCCGACTGCTAATACTTCAGTCTTTACGTTGACACTAGTTCTGATGTAGGCCTACAGACTTTGTCCTTTACCGTAATATTTGCCACGAACACAGGGGTCCATCAATGGCCTAGGCCCGGGGGAGGTACTCCCTATACTGAAGTATACATGTACGTGACGCACAAACGCCCCTGTTTTTGGCCATTTTTCTGTCTCTGTCCGTAGAAAGATTGTTAATGTTCTCTCTTTGATAATTAAGCCTGATAATTCTCTCTTTCATCGAAGAGGAAATGTCCCAATGAAAACGTTCCGCCCGGGATCACCTTACACTTTTAGATATTAGATAAATTGTTCAATAATTCTCTCTTGGTGATCATAAATTTCTTGATTTCTCTCTCTCCATGTACACCCCCAACGCTTTGGTATGGCAGTACCCCCCCCCCCGGGGGCCTAGGGAAGTCATCAGATCCCTAAGACCCCCCTGGATCCGCTGCTGCTGGCGCTATAAGTGCAAACAATGGCGGAATGAGACGAAGTGCCACTGGGGGAGGCAAGAGTACAAAATACCACCCCCTACAAAAAGCGATAACAACAATAATAGTATAATAGTGGAATAGGTATATCTAGGTATAGCCTAATGCCTCATCATTGCTACGACACACAGTAACAATCAGCTACCATAATAGAGCAGTGACTCAGCCCAGCTCTGCGCGTCAACCCGATCAACACAACACCTTCAACAAAACCAAGAACAGACTCAGTGGCTACGCACCAGTACACGCAGATCGGCAATGCTCTAGCCACAGTTTGTATGTATGTGTTATTAGAAGAGGAATGAACAGGTTTTCTACGGATAGTGTTTAGTTCCTTTGATCATCACAACATCGGATATGTGGCTCATTGTTATTCCGACTGCTATGACAGTCGCATCCTTTGTGGCGACTGCGAGGCAGGTCAATTCGGACAGTCGATCATTCACCCTGGTCTTTATATCGCCCAACATTGGCAACACGTTCGCTTTAATGGTATAGGAACGTTGAAACAAATCAGATCGTCCTCGGACGAACGGTCATCAGCGTCGGTCATCAGCGACGCAGAAATTGATGACCGGCATTTGTAGATGGACGCGCCAGAGTGAGCAGCAGAAGACGAAGGTCACTTGTGAATGCAGTGATAAACATTGTCCTTCACCTTCTTGTAGGAGAGACGTTACGGAGTATTACAATGTCTCGAAATCATACTAAAATCCAGCTATTTTATACATGTTTGTATGTATCTTATGTTACTCTTCCTAGACGCTTTCATTTATCGGGCGCCAAACTTTCAGGGGTTCATCTATGACCAGAGGAAGGGGTCGCAACGCTAACACGCACACACTGCCGTATGCACATATTATTTATTCCTTAAATCCTGTTGTTTCTGTCAGCCCTCGTTTCTGGCCTCTTATGCAATTCTTCATCCCTGGTCCATTCTTCAATCATTAATCCCAAACGTCGCCTGCTAACTTTCCGGCTACTTCCCCGATCACCAGTAATTCGACGGAAGTTCTGCGTAGGGTAAAGTGGGGCAAGACGCCCCTATGCGAGTAATGGCTCCCCTTCCATCTAGTCATCAAGCTCGAAAATAAGAACTGTGAAGTAGCCAGATGGAACCGCACAACTACATGTCTGATTACAATATGGCTGCAGCAGAAACGAAAACACGCCGTAAGTTATTCCCATTTACGAGAGCTTCATGATTACAAATCATCTTTCCCGACAGCTATGTAAATTGTAAAGTAACAACGGGAAACTAAGACATGCAGTGCACACGTGCACACAAGGGTTTTTGAGGGGGAGTAAAGTTCATAAAAGCCGCCTAACTGTTGTGATGTAAATCCATTCAAGAGGGGCGTCCTCTTTGACGGGGACATGGCGCATAATGAAGCAGATTTGAAGACACGTCAATATTATGGCGTTGATTCACCCGAAACCAGGACAAGCGCATTAAGTGTTCAGGCTGTGTCAATAAGCATGCGGCTATAGCAGGAGTAAAAGTGTTAACGCACGGCATATTGGCGAGACGTGCCCAGCCTGCTGGTCAGATAATAACAGCTCATGAAAATGAATGGATTTCCATAGTTATGTTGGCCTATTTACACGACAATATAATGGTTTATTTACGCGACAATATAATGGTCTACGGGGAAATAAAACGTGCCGGGTGGTCCGTATATAGCGCTGTTGTGTGGAACTTCTGTTGATTCTGATGGGTTATGTCGCTGTGATGTAAAGTGAATAAATGATATGAAATTACATTACTGTCGTTATGATAACAAAAGTGAAAGTATTGTATTAATGAGTGCGTTGTCAAAAAAATGGTTCGTTTGATATGCGGCTTTAATGCCGCTCAAAGCGCGCCACACTCACACACTTGCGGACCTGCTCATTCCAACGGACCTGCTCATTCCAACGGACCTGCTCATTCCAACTTATCTTCTCTGGGAAGTATTCTATGTGAAAGGCGTATATTTTCACCATCACTGTGCTTCTGGAGTTTAATATACCATCACCCACCCCAAGTAAAACTTGTGTTTACAAAAATCATCTTGCACCTGCGTTACTTGGAAATAAATAAGATTATTTATCAATCACCTGGATGGTACTTTAAAAAAAATTAAAAATAAATTTTAACAATCACCAAATCGTAGCAGATTTAACTATTGTCTCAACCGTCTCGCAACATTCAACTTTTGTTGATTGCGATCTTTTAAAGAGAGAACTTGCTGATAAAAGAATCTTGTGCATTTTAAGGGTATTTAAGTGGCGGAGTTGGTGCATTCAGTGTGTAGTATTAATAATTATGTTACTGGGGGAAGGGTGGGTATTACTAAAGGACTGCAATTTATACACGCGCGACAGAGTAATAACGGTGCGGACATCAAACGAAATGATAGTTAATTTATTTGATCAATATAAGTTATACTATTATAACGCTTCACTGTGGCCTGAGGAGGAAATGCAGTGCAGACCCAAACAGTGCAGACCCAAACACTGCAGACCCAAACAGCGTTGAAAAGAGAACTTGTTATCAATATTCGGCTGTTCGAAAGTTTGTCTTCGCCATAACTGCATCACCTCGTTCATTGTTCAACTAATTCAATAAATAAAATAACGTTCGACTTTCCCATTGGGTATAACTTCCGAGTTCAATCTCAAAGCACTCAGGGGTCTGTAATAATAAATAATCCCGTCTACTAATGACAGCTGTCGTAAGTATTCGTAAATCACCGAGCGTTTCCGAAGGTTCCCGATGACTGCCGAAGCGGCTACACGGCGTCCGTCTCGAAGCGCGCGCGGCCGTTGGCGACGCTCTCCAGAAGGTCTGGCGGCGTCGTGCACGTGGCGCCCTCTTGCGGTCGCATGCTCAGCAGTCGTGTGCAGACGGCGTATCGTGTGTCACAGGTGTTGGTCATGGTCATAGTGGCGCTCATGCTGAGCGAGCGCGTGGAGCCGCGCGAGTGCAGTCCCTTGCACTTGGTGCAACCGCACAGCTTGCACAGCTCCGACTTGATGGCGTTCTTGAAGCTGCGACTCATGATACAGTAGCAGACGGGATTGATGGAAGAGTTGGCGTGGCCGAGCCACATGGCGTACGAGTGTAGGTGACGCAGGAGTATGCCGTTGCTCGTGAGCTGCTTCGACCCGAGGAAGTCGAGCCCGACGCTGAGCGCGTGTATCGGCAGCCACGACACGGCGAACAGCAGCGCCATGACGAACAGCATGCGCGCCACCTTGCGGCGACCGGCCAGATTGGCGCGCACGTTCTCCGACAAGGCGGCGCCGGTGCTGGCGTACAGCGCCGAGTCGCAGCGCCAGAGGTTGGCGGCGATGCGCAGGTAGCCGACGCAGATGAACGCGACGGGCGCCGCATAGAGCAGCGCCAGCAGAACGAAGTTGTACGCGTGCTTCAGCGCCGGCGCCTGCCACTCCTCGACGCACGCCCGTATCGTCACCGTGACGATCGTCTCGACGACCTGTTCGCGCCTCACGAGCACGCTCGGCACGGCCGCCGCCGCCGCCGCCAGCCAGATGGCGCAGATCACCTTCCGGATGCGCGTGCGACTCACGAAGGCGCGCGCGCGCAGCGGCCGGCGGATGGCGTAGAAGCGTTCGGCGCTGATGACGGTCAGCGTGAGGATGCTAGCCGACACGGACAGGCCCTGGCTGAAGTTGACAAGACGGCACATGACGTCACCGTAGATCCAGTTCTCGTAAATCTTGACGGCGATGCTGAACGGCATGCACACGAAGACGACCATCAGGTCGCACACGGCCAGGTTTACCAGGAAGGCGTTCGTCACCGTGCGCATGTGGCGACACCTGGCGAAGATACAGATAACGAGGACGTTGCCGACGCAGCCGAGAAGAAACGTGATCCCGTAGAGGGCTATGAGCACGGCGGTAGTCGGGTCGCGGTACATAATGAAGTTCTCCCGGATTCGCTGTAGCACTTCCTCCGTGATCCACGATCCGTACAGGTCATCCGGATTGAATTCCTCCGACAAGTTGCCGTAGAAATCCATCGCCGATTCGTTGGCGTGGTGCGCTGACGTACTGCTGTATGCCCGGTCCGTGTTGTTCATACTCGTATGCCGTTAACAGCGTAAGATGAACGCACCTCTTCACTAGACAGTATTCACCACTTTTGTTCCGTGTAACTTTGAAGCTTATGATTTATAACCCTATCCACATGATAACAGAACAATACTACTTGTAGTGCGTTGTGTTATCCATTGACAATCATGTTCCCGTTAGAATAAGTCTCCGCTGGGCGGCGTAAGCATATATCCGTCACCGAATGAACGCCATTAAAGGATAGCCGGCCAATAAATACCTCACCGCTGATAAACCGGACGCTGTGGAATTTCTCCCGGCGCAAAGCTTCGGTTTTGGTGCGATGTATAGCAATGGCGCGATGCCGGCCCGACGTCGATCCGACGCAACACGTGTACAACAAGCACTCAGTCGGAGATAAATCAGCTACTCCCGGGTCCGTCAAACAACGGCTCGCTAGCGATGCATCACGCAGCGTTGAACTGCATGAGCAATTGGCCGCATCTCTTGCGCGCGACAGACTCGCCGATGAGGTGAACGTACGACCAGCCAACGCCGGTTTTAAGCAGAGGAATAAGGTCAACGTTTGGCCTTGTTTTCTAACAATTATAGCCTATACGTCTAGCTGAAATTGTGTCACCGCACGTACATCGACGGATGTGCTTATAGCGCGTTATGCATGTTCAGGAGAGGCAATTAATAACGCGAGTTAATTTGTTGTACATAACGCAGTCGTGTTCGTTTGTTCGACGTGGTGCGCTTGCACGAATAAGCTGTGTTATGTCCACTGTTTAGACCGCAAAGCAATTAGCGAGGAATGTCTCGCTGCGAGAGTTTGCAGAGTAATTACACTCACCGAAGTCGGTACTGCAAATCCTTTGTGGACTAATCAATATGAACTCACTCAACATCTGGCCTTCTTCTGCTCACAGAAGCGTGGTATGTGTCGGAATTACTCCAGTGGGTGATCCCAATTTGAATGTCAGTAGGCGCCAATGGTGATATTTACGTCCGGCAGTCTTGCGACGGTCGACGCTGCAGATATTCGACTGTTCAGCATCAATTCGTTCACCTGGAAGAATAAAATATGATTGTTATGCAACCGAATGGTATTATCAACTAATTTATGTTTAGCTGATCCATGTTTGACAGTCAAGTAAATAAAATAGTTCAGCGATTAGTGACCAGATATCCAATCTGGCCGGTCAATATACAGAGATACCGGTTTGTTTACTACTGCAAAACAAATATTTCAACTCTTTAGTAAGACATTTCAGTTTTAGATGTGTTGCTGTCGTTATAACATAGTAACATGTGTCAGAAAATGGCAGCATGCAGAGGGTTCATAAAATTTCTGACATATCCCTTCTTCGGGGTAGGGCGGATCAGTGACCCTGAAAGATGCGAATGCGGCCCCAATCAGCAAATCGTTGCCCACATTGTCAACCGCCGCCGCATGTTCGCATTTAATGCAGGCATTTCCGACATCCACTCGACTTCGCCTAGAACAATCGAATTGATCGTCAACCCAACGATACAAATGTAGCCCTTCTAATTCACCCATACGAAAGAAGAAGAAGATGGGATGTATTAGTGTTAATCACCATCTTCTTACCACCGTTTATTCCCTACTTGGAGTGGGAGTGGCAGCCCGGATCTTCCTCCGCCACGATGTCCTGTCCATTGCATCCCCCTCCACAACCTCTGCCACCTCCGTGTCTCTTATCACCACGTCTCTCATTCTTAAACTTTGCCGTCCCCTGCAGCGTCTTCCATCCACCGGCGACCTCCACGCCTCCTTTGTCACACTGTGATCCTTTCTACATACAACATGTCTGAATCGCCTCAGTCTGTTCTTTCGTAATTCATGTGTTATGCATAACCCGTCTCCTTTCTGTTGTTTTTTGGTGGTCACTGTAAATATACAAGCTCGTAAATTCGCCTATACACGCACCTCTGCCCTTTGCATCCTCCAAAACAAAGTTGAGTTAATTAGACTAATACATTAGTGCGTGGCGTCGGTACATGTAGTGTTTTTATCTAGCAATGCAAGCGCAAACCCTTTGACATATGCTTTACTTGTCATAAATTATTGGTCCACCGTAACGCACATTTATTGTGTGTGTGTGTGTGTGTTTGTTTGCGCACACGAAAAATATGACCATGATTTTTGTGGCTGCAGAATACTTCACTGAACTTGCGGTTGTGTTGAGGCCGATGGTAAATGTATGCTATGTCAGCTAAAAAACAAGGACATACCGGGCTGCACGACGTTGGGTCATTTCTAATCGATCTAAATCACAAATATTCTTTGTATACTTAATTTGTACATCTAATTTGTTTGATCTTTTGATTGATTGATAGATAGTTGTGTCTGTGTACAGGGATCCTTGCATGCATGAACGGACGCACACACGCACGCATGCACGCATGCACGTACGTACGTACGTATGTATATATGTATGTATACGTATATATGTATATGTTTAACAACCCTAGAAACAAGAGAGTAGAACAAGAGGACACGAGGTAACATTGATAAAGGATCAGTGTCGATTGGATATCAGGAAGTTCTTACAAAGGACAATCTATGAATGGAACAAATTATTTTAAAAACAACGTTGGCACATATCTCAGGAGGTCGGGTTACATACAGACAAAATTTGGACTCTCAATAAAAAATGTTGGACTCTCAATAAGCCAATGGCTTCCTTGTCCACTTGCAATCTGGATCTTTGCCTTTGATTTTATTAAATCTTATTACAACTTGTTAAAAAAGAATTATATTAGACGAAATTGTAATGAGTATTATGTATTCGTAAACGGAATGAGCCATTCTAAATGGGCAAGTACTTTTCAGACGCAAATGATGCATAATATATATGCAACCATAACGACATTGCAGCTGTATATTTTATTATGGCTGTTGGTCGTTAGTTACTGCATTTTAAAACAGCAATTGAAATGTATTTTAAGCAGAAATTAAAAGGCACAACTTTTATGCTTGACAAACATATATAATATGATGACTTGTGTCGTCTCATAGGGAGGGAATCCACATAGACAAGGTGCTCAGTGAGTTTACTCAGTTATCATACCATATGTTTCGGCTGATGCAGGGCACGTATGGACTTTTTACAGATCGAGACCATTGGCTCTGTGAGTCAACGGCAGGTTTTTTCCATTTCTTCGTGTGGGATCTTTTACGTTCCCTGGCATAAACACCAGATAGAAGGAACCAACGGCTGTTCGTGTCGCAAAAGGCGCAGGAAAGCGAGGTGAACCACATTTCCTAAGTTTTAAGACGGCAGCAGGCGGAATAAATAAGTAAGACAGTAGTCGCAGTCCACTGTTTATTAAAATATTATTTCATGTCGCAGACGGTTGATACATGATTCTGAAGATCCCGTCTAGCATCCACGGTGACAGGCTTGCTCGTTTGTAATTTTTTTTTAATTTAGTTTTGATAAATTCATCGGACAAACTATTAAATTATTTTTGACTGGATCCGGTTAAAATTCCGCGAAAAAGGGAGCAAATGTGGTCTTGCTCTATATGCTATGACAAAAGGCCATTTACACTTTTGCGACTTGTCCAATCTGGCGATCAAAGAAAATTCTTTTGAAGACTTTAAAGACTGTGTTAAACCGACTGCGCATATTGCCTAAACTATTCACACACTACATATGTGAATATTGACTAACTTGATTAATTATGGACTAAAACAATTGAGTAGGGCTTTTAATGTCGAATGAATCTAGCCCGAATTAAGAGTGCTTTCCAATTAGAATGATACTATGCTACTGCATCTGATCGAAATTGTACACCACTTCTAAAATCGCATTGTAAGCGGATACACTTCCCTAGCTTCGTGCAGGTTACACTGGCTTATCCTATCACGAACTTGCGTCATTGGCTACCTCGTTTGCTGTTTTATTACAAGCAGCTGGTGTTAACGTATGTGTTAACTGGGTGTAATGTTCTATATACGCAACACGAAGTAGGGCAGTGATTACGACCCAGTGCTCTCACGCGGTAAAAAACTAGCATTTCTTACAACACTCTTCCTTTACACACACGTATGACTTTAGTTTAGTTCACGCTGTGCCAGTTCACTGAACTATCAAATGAAGTGCGCGGTATCGCTGCACTTTGGTTATGGCGAGGTGCACTGAATTTGCGTGGCAATCCCATGGAGGTTGGTTCCCGACTTTCCCATCTGGTTAAGCCATCCAGTTGACCCATCTGGTCAGCCCACCTGGTTGAGCCATACACATCGTGGCACCGGGGTTATGGCCTAAATTTCTCTCAGAGGATTCACCTGAACTGATTCCGAGAATGTCACTCGATTCGTTTACGTGTCAGGTTAATGGAGTATTTGATGCCTTATGTGCAGAATATACGGTGAACTTCCCGACAACAAGGGCTGTCTTTCAGACATACTTCTGAAGGAAGATACTCTCTGTATTCATGCATTGTGTTCATAAAGGGCATGTTTACTGACCTTGACCTTAGGTGCAGGTCATGCTTACTCACTAATTATTTATCGCTTTCACACACCAGCCGGTGCACACGGCCACTTAAATACTTCCGCCATTTTGTCTCTGGCTGCGTTTTCCGCCATCTTTCAAGAACTCCAACCCAGTTGGTTTCTCTGTACTTCCACAATCCTTCTCATTGTTGATTCTGACCTTTTTCTTTTCCGTATACCTTCAGGGCCCAGGTTAGCGCTATTTTTGTGTTGTTATTTCCATCTCTCCCTAGTCTGTGGCCATCTCCATCGTCTGACCCTGATGTCTTCTGAGACTGGTGACATACAAGTGCGGCGGTATAGATCTTCATTTGACACTTTCATCGGCCAGTGTATATTTATCATATTTCGTAGGCGTGCTCCTTGAACAACGTTCAATTTATTTCGTCTGCTCGTGTCATTCTCCACATTTCGGCTCCACACGATCGCATTGCTATAGCATTTATCTTGAAGATGTTAAGTTTTTCAGTCCCACGATAAGTAGCATATGATCTCTCACATTTCATGCCATCATAACTAACATGACATTTGTTTTCTATGCAAACAGCTGGACAAGTTGTGGTTTATATTTAGTGCTGCTTTATTTATGTCTGTATACATGCTCGGAGCATTAGTGGTACTTGGCCTAGCAATAAAATGTGTCCTCCACAAACCTCGACACCTCGGTTGAATTGTGCTATGTCTTCTAGCACCCACCAGCATTAAAACGAAGCAGTATTCACGTTACTTTGTCGAAGTTACGATAGAAGACACAAAGGCTGCAGCGATATTTTGTTACCGTCTACTTTCCTGGATCACCATCATCGTCATCATCACGTCATCATTACGTCATCATCATGTCATCATCACGTCATCATCACGTCATCCCGGTTCCGATAATCACAAGCCGTGTAAAATATACGGTATTAAAACAGTTGCGTAACGAGGCAAAGGGCCGCTGGGTGCAAGACAAAAACGCCGCCCCCACAAAGAGCAAAACAATGGAATAGCTATGCCTAGGTATACAATCTTAGTATTGCTCCAACATCACAGCTGCAGTTGATATACGCGGTTTAACGATTCAGAGCAGCTACACTTCAACCTAAAGTTCACACGTCCAATAAAACCAAGAAAAGCATAAACTGGGATCAGACAACAATTACTGAATAAATAGTGGTCAAAACTAATAAATGTTGACATAACATGATTCACTGCGAGCTCGTCCCGCAACCGTCACTACACTCGGGCGCGGAAGCTCCTTCGTATTTTCTGAATGACGCAAACTCCCGGAGTCGAAGTCCCTGACATTAGTCTGGTCTCGCTCGATCGATAGGAGCGCCAGACTACTCAATCGCTCTTGTCCCGAAGAAAGAAAGAAAGAAAGAAATAGGTTTATGTATATATATATATACACACACACACACACACACACACACACACACACACACACACACACACACACACACACACACACACACACACACACACACACACACACACACACACACACACACACACACACACACACATATAATACAGCATACGTACATCAATCAATAATTTATAATTTGCCACTAAGAAGAAGTAATTTATCCAAATTGGGGTCGGTAACTCCTATTAAGACAAAAATGTCGTTGTCATAGGAGCCACCTCATTTACGTTAATAATTACTTTGGTCCTTTCAACAATATATATATATATATATATATATATATATATATATATATATATATATATATATATATATATATATATATATATATATATATCTCATTTGTGCGTGTGTGTTGTATGTTGTTGTATGTGCATGTATATGTACGTGAGCTAATGCGTGTATTGCTACATTCTAATCGTTTGTACATTAGCATCAGATCTTATATTATTTATTTGTTTTGCTGATATGTGTAACAATTTGATATTGTGCACATATAATTTTATTTTTGTAAGAAATATTTTTTTACATAATGCATCTAAAGTTGAGTTCTTGTAACTAATATATCTTCTACTTTTAATAAGTTAATTTTTTTTAAGTGGTTCAGTATGTACATTATATCTTCTTAATGTTTAGCCATTCATTTACTTTAGAGAGTTCCTCATTTATTAAGGATTGTATGTTTTTATTGTGTGCGTTGTCATTTAAATATTTTAAAGTGTTAGATAATGTCGTATCATCACATATATATATATATATATATATATATATATATATATATATATATATATATATATATATATATATATATATATATATATATATATATTGTTGATATATATATATATATATATATATATATATATATATATATATTGTTGATATATATATATATATATATATATATATATATATATATATCAAATAATAGAAGCATTGAGCTTTGAGGAACACCGATTGTTATGGGTAAAATGTCTGACTTTATTTCTTCTATTTCAATATACTGCTTTCTGTTTTTGTAAATAACTTTTAAATATTTGCGAGCGAAGAGTTGAAGAGTACACCGCACGGATGTGCAATGTGCTTGTGCATGCATACAAAAACCGGGTTCTCTCAAAACCTGGTTCGCACGCACGCACGCACGCACGCACGCACGCACGCACGCACGCACGCACGCACGCACGCACGCACACTACATATATTATATAATACAGTCTGAATGTGTGAAATGTCGGTGGAATTTGTGGATTTGTGTATTTAATCGCAGAATGCGCGTACAATCCAACTGAAAAGTTGCCGACAATAAACTGATTATGAATCTGAAACTGGTGGCCCAGCTTTAGTGCCTGTTAGAGTGTTATTAGGCAATGATTGTGGCCGTTCAACGCACTTTGCAATGAACGGAAGAACGTCAATGTTCGGCTGAATATATAGTAATGGCACTTCTACTGAACGCGTGGCTGCAGCACGGGTGTGCAGTAAATTTCCTTCTTGGTATGTGTGTATGAACGTATGTGTACATGTACGTATGTGCGTACGTGCGTGTGCATGTGATTGTGTACGTGTGTGCATGCGTGCGTGTGTGTTTGTGTACGTGCGTGCGTGCGTGCGTGCGTGCGTGCGTGCGTGCGTGCGTGCGTGCGTGCGTGTGTGTGTGTGTCTATGCAAGCGTGTATGTCCTGTAGCGAGAACAGCTCAATATATCGCAGAAACACGTTTGGCCATTTATTTAAGATTTAAGAGATCAAACAAGATTGACACACGAAAACAACAACCAGGAAGCGATTGGCTTATTTAGAGTCCAACACATTACACCCATGTGTGGTCCATTCTTGTCAGATGCCTGCCTCTTCATCTTCATTCCGGTTTTCTTAAACGTACAATGTTACCATTTGGTACATGCTCTCGTCATGTAATTTATTTCGATTATGTAGTATCCTCTAATTAATATACCTCCTCTATTTTGAAAAAAAAACACTTATTTTACGAATACCGTTATAACCATTCAATGTTTAAAAAAACCTTAAATTTGGCTTCCTCTCTTTCTGGTTTCTGGGAAATCAACAGGCACATATGTTTTTCAACTCTTGTGCTCTATCTCGCTGCTCAGAAAACACTCCGATGTTCGGACTACGATCTAGTCCCGCGGGATATCAGCGCTTTATGGAAAGAATATTGAAAGTGACAATACTGGACACAGTCTGGAAAGAGGATAAGCAAACATGCATGGTATGATCTGATGTCGCTCAGTTCCTACGGAAATAACCACACGTGTTATTGTGCCTAGAGTGTCTGGCTACACACGTGAATTACTGATGAACTTAGTTTATGATGAACTAATTGGGAAGGTGGTACTGCGCACGGTTGGCTGATAGCAAATACGCACGCAAATGGCAAGATTATACATTTCGCCGGCATACGAAGACCTATCTCTTTAATCGTGTTTATCTTTCTAGAAGATAAAGAAAAGCCGACAATGATCGACACGAGTAAAGGCAGCGGAAAAGAGGAAGACCACACGCGAGATGGATGGATGGATGGATGGATGGATGGATGGATGGATGGATGGATGGATGGATGGATGGATGGATGGATGAGATCAGGGGTACCAGAAAACTGACGATGGATGACTTCAGAGAAGCAGCAAGAAACGTGATTGGTTGGAGACACCAGAAGTCGTACGACTTGACGGGACGTCACGTCACACATCCCCATTAGCTCTTGAGCGTATTCATCCTTCTGTTGGCAACTTTTATATTGTACACCGATTTAAGACTTCGCCGCAACATTTTGGTTTTAACGCGCCTCATGACTCATCTTCCAGAGTACGCCCTATTTTGGAACAGTAGAAGTTTTCGTATTATATTACACCCAATTGGAAAGCATGAACACAAAACGAACACTCTGGACATACCTGCTGACGTTGTCTTTCGTACGGGCACCAAACGGATTTAACACGAGAAACGTAGTCACACGCCAGCTAGCCAAATGCAACTTGTGTAAAGCTCACGTCAACGTGAAAACGCGAGAGTACGACACCTAGCGGTCGACTCTGACACCGCTGGAGGACAGACAGTGCGGTAGCGTCCGCCGTGGTAACTTCGGGTCTGCGCAAGCGACGTCCGGTTCAACACAGTTTTATGTGGTCAAGTCGCCGGGGTAATCACGAGGCGGCAATGATGTCCACTACACCATAAAGTTGTTTTGATTTGCCCCAAACTACATCAATATTTATGGCCATAAATTCGCGTGGTCACTGGCGGTTTGTCTCTCGCCGAATCAGCCTATTGGTCAAGGCATTCGCACATCGACCGACCGTCGACTTTGCATGTCTCTTCCGATGCCGAAGTTAATTTGCCAAATCGCGGCTCGTCCCGTCGGCGTCCGCGGCAAAATGTGGCGATGATCCCAGGCCTCGAATGCCGACTGAAGCGAAGCAGTCTGTGGCGGCCGCGCGTCTGGCGTTGCGTCCGTCAACGTCAGCCGATAGCGTCGGCCCGCAGCGGTGTTTTCATCGATCGCCATCGTTCGTCTCGTCGCCGCTAGTGGCGCCTCCGTCGTCGAAGTGCTTACGCCATTGCTATTTGGGGACGGATCGTTATTTTGCTTCCGGCTTGATGCCATACCAATTCGTCGAGAAGCGATATCGTTGTTTCACGAAAGGAAAATGTGGCGAGAACACACTGGTGCCAGTTATGTGAATGTTTCCGTGATAGTGTGCGTGTTCTCTGTTTTTCGTATTTCAAAATGGCGTGATCTCCAAGAACTGGTGACGTCACCCGAGAAACATTACTGCCACAGGCGGCACACTTTCTATTAACTTATCAGATATTTAGCACAGTTTGACAATAAATAACAGAGCCGACTTTGTTAGAATGAAAATATTAGCAAATTGTTTTTTTATTTGTGTGGAACGTCTTTAGCCATATGGATCACTACAAATAAAAATTAGCCTCTTTTCAGCACCATCGTCAGCAACTTGAAGGATCTATGTTCTGGGAAATGGCGTCCTGTCCATGATTTGTTCTGCCCAGTGATGTCAATTACGCGTACACCATATAAATCACGGACGATACGGAAGGAACGTCACGCTAATACACAACAAAGGTCTCTCCATTTCTGCTGAGCTCAGTTGCTCTCCTTCGTATTATTTCCAGCCAGTCGGTATCTTTACGATATGGCCTCAATGCAAGTAAGTAGCATTCTAAACGAGGCATAACTGTTGCGTTGCATAGTAAAATAATTAGCTTTTTCCATTTATGTTATAAAGCGAAATCCGGAAAACTCTTTGAAACGAATAGATTGAAACCCTCTAACATCATGGAGTTTATACAGCTGTCTGTACATACTCTAGGAAATTGAAACTCTCTAACACCATGGGGTCTATACAGCTGTATGTACATACTCTAGGAAATTGAAACTCTCTAACACCATGGGGTTTATACAGCTGTCTGTACATACTCTAGGAAATTGAAACTCTCTAACACCATGGGGTAAATTATATTATATCTGCTGCGTCATATATCTTGGCAGGGATGGTATGATCATTGTACGACTTTTACACGTATTACTTTACGGACTGTGAATCAATCTCAGATAAATTATATTATATCTGCTGCGTCATATATCTTCGCAGGGATGGTATGACCATTGTACGACTTTTACACGTATTACTTTACGGACTGTGAATCAATCTCAGTTGAGTATCTTTATCTTATTTACCTTTGAAACCATCATTTCTTGTTATGATTACACCTTACACCTTGTAAAATATGCCCCAGTATATATTGTGTGTTTAGGTTTCTTGTTTATTATATCATGCATAATTACATAATTGTGTATAGAGAGGCACGTCGGACAATATCACCAGACACGGAACCTTATTATTGGCTACATGTTCAGGTAACGTTTGTAACTTAACGACCACACAGTATCCGGCATGTTTATATTGCGAAACAATGTCGATTAACATATTCGTTTAGTTGTCTGTTAGGTCAGTATTTAGTTAGATAATAGTATCCTTTGGGGGAGGGATATCAGATACATAATTTCGAGGAATTGTTTGTCTTAATAACAGAGCACGTCAACAATCGTTGCCAGTAAAAATAAACGAGCGTCCTTGACTGTCTGTCGTGTCGCCTCCACTGCCGATTAAAAGATGACACGTTTGTGCATCGGATTCTGCGCCAGTAATCTCAATGAGTTGCACCAGATACGGGCGGGCGCGTAGGAGCCCGTTGAACTGAATATCACATCATAGCAGAACGTGCGTTGCATGCGAGATCTGGCTTATTAACTGTCTGACGAGAATTGCCGCTTAAAGGCACTAACAACAAGGCACTAGCTAAAATGCCTTTTCGGTGCGTACACAAAGTTTAATATTGTATGTACTACATGTCAAAATAAAAAATAGGAAACCTTTATTTATTTATAGGTAAATTAGATGTCTAATGCGTCTAACTCGCAAAGCGCGCGTATAATTCGAAGTTAATGAGATGGGTATCACGTGGTTTTGTGACGTCACTTAGGACATGGGTTTACTTTCAGTCAGTGATTTATTTGCAATGTTTTTGTTTAGTTTCACTCGCGTTACTAAGGCAAGTGATGGCGATGTAAATTTTCCAGAACAAGAAGTATAATGTAACGATTTCGAACCGCTAGCAGCAAGTGATACCGATGACACATCGTTGAATTCGGATCTTTCGGAGAAGTTTAGCGAAGCCAATAACCGTTAACGTCGATGTAATACAGGCCATTAGAACAGAATATTATTTGGAATTATTAATTAATTTAATTGTAATGAATTTTCCGGTGTTGAGGAAATGGAAATATACTACAAGATGTAATATAATATGATTTCAAGCAATCGTTGCTTTTATTCCCTTTAGCAGAAGCGACAAGGCGCCGATACACACTCGAGGACCTAAGTGTCCCTTGGTACACGGACCCTCGGTGTGAGGCATCGCTTACCACGAACATATCGCTTCAATGTTCACGATTTCATTATCTAATGACATCTTTCAATTACTAGGAATTTTGCGTTGATACTGATTATGCCATTGAACGAGCGTAGTCAAATACAGGCAGTCAGGGTCCCCATAGTTTTGTTAGTGTTTTATTTCACTAGCGCGTTCATGTATAATGCGTAATGTGTTTTTTTTCCAGTCGTAATGGCACAACGATAGAGGTGATTGTGGAAGCGGTTTGGGTGGGTTATATCACAGACAAAAATAAAATAGACGCATATCAACAACACCAAAGGACGCCTGCATGATTCTGGTCCAGGCACGGGTGCCTGGACAGTGGAAACGCCCTGTTGCAAGGTTCGCTGCAGCATAGATCTATAGATCTATGGCTGCAGAAACCAATCGAACGTTTGCGGTAGGGGTGACTATCTATGGTAGTTTTACTATCGCGATAATATTGCGATAGTTTCATGACTATCGCAATTGTATCGCGACAGTGTCATACAAGCTTAGTAGCCAGTGAAGTAGTCCAAAACCAGAATTAACTGATGGCGCCATCGCTTGGACTGGGAGGCCGATGACTCAAAATACGACGAATCCGTGAGTGACGCTGATCTGATCGACAATTGTTGGTGTAAATGAGTAAAATTACCGAATACAGTTGATAAAGCACGTTTATGATCACTATTATCGTAACACAAGTTAACCTGATGATTTGGTTTGCTAACTGTCGTTACCATCGATAGTTCACTATACTATCGGCGATAACTATCGATAGTTAATTTACTATCGATAGTATTGCATCGCCACATCGAGTATCGCGATATATCGATAGTTCGACGTATCGTCACACCACTAGTTTGTAGCGTGTGCAGACCTGCGCTACTCGCCTGATCACCAGGGGACCGTTTCACTAAGATAATGAGTTCATCAGGAAAATCCATCATAAGAAAGAATCCATAATTAAATTTAAGGAGCGTTTTCAAAATGCGTTTAACCAACATGCTCTTTAAATCCATCATAAGCCAATGGCAATGACTGAAATTTCCATCATAAGCTCCACAGTGTGCACAATTGGGCAAAATAAATAGAGACGTTGATAATACGCTCTATGGACCACCTTTTAACCACATTTGATTTATTTACTCACTGGGACAAAAAAAAATTAATTTTATAAAAGAAGACGTGTCACAGAGGACACTATTTCTTTGACACACCAGTTTTGACAGTTTTCAATAACAAAGCTCGCGGAGAACGCCAACAACCTCAACCGAGGTTGAGTCGTCGAGTATAACAGTATGAAGGTTACGGATGTACATTTGAGTTAAATGCAGCTTAAAATATAATTTTTTTTTAATAAAAGCCGTTTCGCGAACAACCTTCACCTTTGCGATGCTTTAAAACACAGGATGTAAGCAAAAGCTCACATTTTGAAAACTGATTTGACTGACTGTGAAAAGCAGGATCTCTGTGTTTGACTATATGAGCGGTCTATCCTCGTCGTTAATAAGGGGCGTTTTAAGTGCGTTTCTGTGAACGTTTTTATGATTTATTCTTAGACTTAGTGAAACGCAATTTTCTGTTTCGATCATAGCTAAGCCCAGATTAAAGAGCGAAATCGATTTTAAAGAGCGCAATTGCGCTGATAAGCTCATAAGAATCTTAGTAAAACGCTACCCTGGCTCCACTTCAAGGTTAACACGGCTTACATGAGTAACATGGCGAAAACAATTCGGTAATCATAAACTAGATTGGCCTAATTTATTCATGCCGCTGACATTCCTGCCTCGTGTGTTCTATGCATATGCATTAATTCAATCATTCCACACCATTCCACGTACAAAAAAACGTATATTCTTTTAAACAAACATTGTGTTTTTTGCACTTTTTCGGTCCAATTTGCGCCGCGGCTGCGCGATCCACCAGCGTCTTCTTCAATGAGCGCCAGCTTATTTTCGCTCGCCGCGAACTGTCATAGATTTTGTAATGAGACGGGCTGAAGGAGCGAAACCAAGGAATTGGCTGGACAGACATATAAAAAAGTGCTGGGAGATTTGAATTGTGCTGATGGCATCTGCCCTGTTAAACAGTTATATTGAAGCGATGCAAACAAAGAAAAGCAGTTTGTCAAGCATAGCAAAAGGGTCAGTCTCTACACATATGCCTCCAAAACATAAAATATCACATTTGCGCTGAACGTCAAGGCCCTTGCGCACATAGTTCGTTTCACCTACCTTGGTAGTTTAATGTCCAAGGATTGAATGTTTTTATTGAATCAACAGTTAGCTTACAAGCGCATTTCAGTATTTCACAAACTCATCGACATTTGGAGATCAAACGACGTAAAGACAACATAGAATGTTCAACAGCAACATTATATTCGCACTACTTCATTGTTCTGAAAAAAATTAAAACAAACAAAACTACTGAACAGAAACCAGCATGTTTCCAGAACAAATGCTTGCGCAGGCTTTTGAACATGTAATGAGCTTATCAACAACAAGAAAGTCCTTGAAAGAGGAAATGCAGAACCAACCAAGTTAACGATATTGAAAAGAAGATAGAGGTGTTTGGGTCATGTTCTTAGAATGCCACCAACAAGAACAGGCATGCCACTAGAAACCGTCTGGAAATGGAAAAGAGATGTCCTCTTGTCCTGATGGTTTCCAGTACCACGCCTGATTCTAAAAACATCGTCAAAAGAAACACTACTTGATATGCCACCGGCCACCTCAGGCACGCAGCTAAATGTTGTGGTACCTGATTCATTATTTGTCCGGTGTTGTTTTACAAAAGAGGCCGGCGGCACTGCGGTTTCGCGTTGATTAAACTGGTTATCTATCGCAGTGATCTACAGCCGCTGTCCAACGTGGCCGTGGCAGCAGATGTCCGGTGTTCCTAGAATTGGGTCACTGACAACCATGTTTTCGGATGGTCCCAACAGACGGCAGCACGTGGCAGGTATCAGTGAGATCGACGACCTTGATCCACCAAACAACGACCCTTAGTGTAGGTCAAGGAACTGATGACTTTCGTGGTTCACGACCTTCGTGGTTCACACCAAATAGTGCATCTTTATTGCTGTCTTAATAGTACATAAATGGGCAACCCGTATAGGTTCAAGAAGCAGTTGTCTTTGTCTGTGCTAGTGAGACTAACTTGAGACATCGAATGATCATTGATCTACGCCAGGTAAAAGGAAACTTTTGTGGTTGGAACAACGCAGTGTACATTCGTTTATGTTAGTAAGACAGAGGACATTGAATCACTGAACAATGATCTTTGATCTATGTTAGGGAGACTGACGACAATGATGGGACGCACCGCCGGAGACCAATGCTATACCTTAGTGACACGGACGACTATGACGGGTTGCCCATACAATGATGAGTTGCCCATACAATGCCCAATGAACTATGTTAATGACGCAGGTGATCTTAATAAATTTCACACAGTAATCCTTCACGTATGGTAGGGAAACGGACGATCCAACCATAACACATGACCTTGACCGTGATCCTTCATCTAAGTTAGTAAGACTGACGATCTTCTTGGATCTCCCCAGAAAGCAGTGTCTCGGCGGTGTTCGCGGGTTCCACCACAGAGGGCGTTCTCTCAACTAAGACGATACTAGGTACTTGATCATCGTTCGTGGTGTGTTGCTTATCTACGATGTTGCCTTCTTTGGAGAGTGAGAGTTGTAATGCAAACTGCATCAGCAGGCGTCTTGAAGCGAAGTATTGTTTCCAAATGAATCCAAACTGCTTAGTACCGTGTTAAGTCTTCACGCCTCCAAGTCCCCACTTTACGACAAAATGTTTTTTATGCCCGCCCGCCCGCGCGCGCGCACGCACGCACGCACGCACGCACACATGCCACACACATAAGGACCATGTCCGATATTCACATATGGGTCATACCTGTTATGCCCTCCCCTACACTTGCTACATAATGCCACACTAATCTTGATGTACACCGTTCGGACCACTTATGAGAACCCCCCCCTGAGAGAACCACCGATGACCGATGTGGCCCGGCAAGACAATGCATGCGGAAACGGAGCATTAATCCTGATGGATGCGATATTCATTCCACTTCATCGGTCCTGACACAGTTTCGCTCCTACTACATTTATTTTATCTGCTCTGTCCTGTGTCGTTTTATTAAATCCCGCATCATCCTCGCCCACTCAACGTCATTCTCCGTGTTCGTCTTCTGTCACACTCCTTCCATTTATATCACTTGTTGACACGCTTCGTTGCCACTCGTCTCAATCTACTCCGTGTCATCGTCCGTCGCACTAAACCGTGTCTTATTGGCGAATATGTCACTGTTGATGGACTCTGATGACCGGAACTGTTCGAGTGTCCATCTGTCAGTCTATTCGAACCAGCCAAGCTTGTAATGCGTATACGCAGTGGCAATTCATAGCTTGTAACTGTGTAAATGGTGCCGTTACGGGAACACATTTTTAGCCCAAAGAAAATGCCAAAACACCTAATACGGGATAAGTAATCCTATTTCTAAACTGTCAATGCTCGCATATAGAATTGTCACCAGAAAACACTTCGAGTATATGAGTATAGTTATATTAGGCAATATTCTTTGTGTTTTTGGTGTAGGGAAGTTACAATTATACCTCACAATAATATATTAATATATATGAGAACATGTAGCAATTGTGTTTGCGTACGTGCGTGCGTGCGTGCGTGCGTGCGTGCGTGCGTGCGTGCGTGCGTGCGTGCGTACGTGTGCAATTAAACTGACCCACTGCAGCGCAAAATGAATACGTGTGTGTCAAATCGGCCCAACTTTTTTCTATGTGAGCTTCTTCCTTGGGAGAACAGCTGTCCCTCTCCATCCTGGGGGCGAGCGCTGACGCTAGGCACCAAGGAAGGCGTTGACGTCTTTATCCAAATCTCTCTCTGTCTCTATGTCTGTCTGTCTGTCTGTCTCTGTCTCTCTGTCTCTATCTCTCCTTCCCTCTCCCTCCCTCCTTCCCTCCCTCCCTCCCTCCCCTCTCTCTCTGTCTGTCTCTCTGTCTATGTCTCTCTCTCCGTCTCCATCTTCTGTGTTTTCCATGTTGCACCTGGCTTATGCCACCTTGACTATTATAACAGTGTGTGCAAGATATCACACAAGCTGAATTTTTGTTTTATATACGTATTTTCTGTGTATAGTGGTTTGGCTGGCTTGACAAAACCTGTCTCTTGTATATAGGTGGTATTGAAAAAAATGTCTAAATAATATATTAGATATCAATAGTAATAATAATAATACTGAAAATAATGAACTGCCATTGATACGCTGATCTTCATATTATGACTTTGAAACTTTTTATTCAGTAGCTAAAAACAATAATAAACATTTTAGTATTCTACGTTCTAACATACAATCAATTAATGCAAAGTTTAGTGAACTCGAGGCATTTGTAAATGACTTATCTTCCATACATTTCAAATTTAGTATAATATGTCTCCAAGAGAGCTGGTTATCTGATACGGACGACTTATCATTAATACAATTAAGTGGATACGACTGTATATCCCAAGGAAAAAGCTGCAGCAATAAAGTTGGATTAATAGCATATATAGATCAACAATTTAATTATGAATTAAACATGAAATTAAACGCGTATAAACATTGGGAGGGGCAAATAATACAAGTAAATGGAGGAGGCTTACCACAGACGATCACTATAGGAAATATATACCGACCTCCAAGGCCATTAAATTAAAATTATAATGAATTTCTAAATGAATTTACAACAGTCATATCATCTATGTAAAATCATCAAGCAATAATCTTATTCTAGCAGGGGACTATAATATAAATATGCTAAAAATAAATGAGCAAGAACATTGTAGCAGGTTCTTTGACATGTTAACTTCATTTAGTTTCTTCCCCCAAATCACTCTTCCCACCAGGTTTACAACCTGTAATGGCACACTAATTGATAATTTCTTTTGTAATTTAACAAAATATATATTAAAGAGCACAGCAGGAATATTAATTAAAAAATTCTCTGATCATCAACCGTATTTCATAAATATGGATACTACTCTGAAAAAATAACATCCTACGAAATTCATAGAAATTAATATTCAAAACAAAAAGGCAATGTTAAAAGTCAAAGAGGATCTAATCTCACCTAAAATATATGAGAAACTAGACATAAGTCCGACGGCTGACACAAACCGTAACTATAACATTATCCTAGATGACATCAATCAAGCTAAAAATAAATATATGATTAGTAAATTAGTGAAATTTAATAAATATAAAAAGTCTACATATAAAATGTCTACATGGATAACTCAAGGTTTGCTAGCCTCAATACGACACAGATATAAACTTACATAGAGAGATAAACAAACAAATCCTGATTTTCCAGAACATGAAATGTTACTGATTAATCTAAAAACATACAATGTTATATTGAAAAGGAACTTTCGCATAGCAAAACAATCATATTTTGAAACACGTTTTAATCAATTCAAATTTGGAAATTCTATTATGACAGATAAAATGGAAATTGCAAATAAATTTAATGCATTTTTTTTTACAAATATATCTGGCTAACAATATTAAATAC
>BSQZ01000026.1:712500-1150000 GCA_033239005.1 Lamellibrachia satsuma
ACACGCACACACACACACGCGTGTGTGCGTGTGTGTGTCCGAGGCTTATAAGAACAACCCAGAAACCAGCGAGTGCTGCGATATTCAGACCATGAACCACTTAATGAGTTGTCGCCTTCTGGACGAACTGTCCTCCCCGATGGAGCTCGCAACGGCCCTCCGGAGAGACATTGGAGAGACACGATTCGATGATGTTGATGATCTGGCTGACATGTTCATTGTAGTTACAGTCATTCGTTCACACATATCCACCAGTGCATTTACCTGTGCTCATTTAAACATCTGAGTGAACTAAGGTAACGCCGAGTGAACGAAATTGTCCAAGCTCCGAAACAGTAGCAAGAGGACCCGAATTTCAGTCGCCTTGCTGCTATCCAAGATATGCACATAGTAACCTAGGTTATGTGTAAGCTAAGCAACAACAACGACAACAACAGCGACAACAACAGCTACAACAAAAACAACAACAACAACAACAACAACAACATACGCAGGTACCGGTTAGATGTTATATTTACATAATATCATAACTGCGGAATAAGTTTCTATACATAATGTCTCTTATTCCATTGATACATGTTTTATTTTACTACTTATTTTCCCGCTACTTATTATTATTGTGATAAATTATGTATAGTGATTTTGTCTTGAAGTACGCAGTGTTATTGTTTGTGAGCTTGCACACGAGTTCATGTGTCTAAAATCTCGACAAGATCTCGGCGAGGGCGTGAATGATGGCGGAAGCTCTCGACGGATCCACCAACCAGATAATTACGTTATCGCACATTTTGTGTAATTTTCACGCGCCCGCGAAAACGTCAACCGGTGTATTACCAGCAGCGGGCGCCACTCGTGCTTGCGTCATCAGTTTATACACACGGGCTACTCTCCTCCCCAATATCGTGTTTGTGTTTTAATTGTCACGTGTTCGTCTTACGTTTCCACGGTTGACTACATTTGCGATTCGGCCATCGGTTCGATCGACGCCTCGTTGCGTGGTCCCGTGCCTGCGACGCGAGGACGGTGCCTGTGCCAGCGCTCCCGCCTGAATACCGGCGTGCGCACGATGCAACACAAGGAGACGAACTGGCGTTTGACGGCCGACCGGAAGCGACGGTTCATAACGTAGTAGCACGCGGGGTTGAAGGCGGAGTTGGCGTGACCGAGCCACAGCGCGTACGAGTGCAGGTGAAACAGGAGGTCACCGTGCGTGGCGAGCTGCTGCGGCCGCAGGAAGTCGATGACGATCCCGAGGCAGTGGATGGGCAGCCATGACACTGGGGAATAAGCAATCGGGATCAACGTCATGCACGCACGCACGCACGCACGCACGCACGCACGCACGCACGCACGCACGCACGCACGCACGCACGCACGCACGCACGCACGCACGCACGCACGCACGCACGCACGCACGCACGCACGCACGCACGCACGCACGTACGCACGCACAAAAAGCTTCAGTGCAATATAAACTTCAAGTTAGTATACATATAGTTAACGATTTAGTCGCATTTGATAACACTGACAAATGTATAGCATGTGCGGCTGTTTGTATAGAACTTGTCAATGTGTACATACCAGAAAAATATACATTATATTGTGCGTTCCTCCGTTAGGCAACCAGCCAACCAGCTAGTATGTCTGTATGTCTGTCTGTCTGGCACTTATTCCGTCATTTTCCATCTAACATCCAATTGTATTACCCGTGTTCAGAGCGTTTCCATTTCCAAAGTGTCACCCTACTCACCTATCTATGCAGTATAATGCAAATTCTGCTTTCACTAGAAATTACATATTATTACCACTTTCCCAGTTTAATAGGTCGCACTATTTGCTTCCAAGAAGATTTGATTTCCAACAAACCTTTTAATTCCATTGACCATTTGCGTGTTGTAAATGATTCCGACGCATTAAACTTACAGTATGATAAGCAGCACTGCTCGCGAGAAATAGTTAATTATTCGTCATAGTTGTCTTTAAATAAATAATTTTCATTGTTTTTTCGCTGTGCAACATGTCTTACTATTCACTACTAGAGGCAATGACAAAACGCCAATTCTGACGACAGCACAAGGTGGTCGCTTAGAACACAGATAGTAAGAGTGCCAGAAACACGAACGATATAGTTTGTTTGCAACGAACGGCAAGCTGCCTTGCAAAGGTGAATAACAATAATAACTGCAGAATTCATGAAATCGGATGATTTAACCATTTGCGTGTTGTAAATGTAAAAATTGACTTGCGCTGTAACTACTCTATTCTTTATCCAAGTTTGGTGGTTATACTGCATCATATGCCCAAGTTAAAACAGTTTTAACAACACGCTAGCAGAGACAATTATCTTCTTTTGACTTTTTTTGTAGATACTGGCTTTTGCCTTTGCAGGACAGCACATGTGTCTACATACCGGCAAAGAGAAGTGCCATCACAAAGAGCATCTTGGCCACCTTCCGACGGGCCGCCTTGCTGCTGTTGAAGCTGCGTGAACGCGCGGCTTGGCAGTCGGCGTGGAGACGGGAGTCCGTCTTCCACAGGCTGGCGGCGATGCGCAAGTAGCCAACACTGACGAAGACGATGGGGGCGGCGTACAGGACTCCGACCAGCGTGAAGTTGTACGCATGCTTTAGCGCCGGCGCCGGCCAGCTCTCGACACACTTGGAGACGGTGAGTGAGCTGACCTGGATGACGATGTGCTCGCGCCGCATGAGCGCGCCGGGCAGGACAGCGAGGGCCGCGACGATCCAGATGCAGGCGATTATCCAACGTAGCCGATGCCGCCTCGCGACGGCAAGAGCCTGCAGCGGACGGCGGATGGCGTAGAACCGTTCGGCGCTGATGACGGTCAGCGTGAGGATGCTCGCCGACACGGACAGACCCTGGCTGAAGTTGACCAGTCGGCACATGACGTCACCGTAGATCCAGTTCTCGTAGATCTCGATGGCGACGCTGAACGGCATGCAGCCGAGAACGACCATCAGGTCACACACGGCCAGATTAACGAGGAACGAGTTGGTAACCGTACGCATGTGGCAAGACCTGACGAAGACACATATGACGAGGACATTGCCGATACTGCCAAGAAGAAATGTCACGCCGTACAGCGCTATGAGAACCGCCGACGACGGCTTCCGGTACATAAGAAATTCATCCCGGATTCTCCGCAACACTTCCTCGGTGATCCACGATCCATCCGCGTATCCCTGCTGTAACTCTGCCGACCGGTTGTCGTAGGAATCCATCGCGGACGCGTTGTCATTCCGCAGATCCGGCGACATCATGATACGTGTGTTCCTGTCGATGTAAGAGCTCTCTCGCAATGATTTATTTCACAAAAACAACTTCTCTCCGTTAAGCCTACGACTACGACTCTTTGTTGCCGATCGATCTAATTAACCTTAACGTAATCTGCATACGAATAAGTACTGTTCCTCGTACAATACAAATGTGATTTATTAACCGCATCAGCCGTCTACGCGTTTGTCAGACTACACCGGTGGCTTGTTGGTGACTTAATAGCGTATATCACGGCTATATACGTGTCCACATTTCGCCTCGCAAATTGGCTAAATAACAGGAGAAACAGGCGTTGACGTCATAGCCAATGGCTGCGAGCGTTCTATGCGGAAACAACGTTGGTACCTTGGTGCTGCCAGAAGACTTCGCTAATGAGCACGTATTCTCTTGTGGTTAACGGAAGGTATTGTTGTAGTCATGATGTAATCAGGTAATCAGTACGCCTAACAATTCCAACATCTCGTGACCATTCGGTGTGTGTGTGCGCGTGCGTGCGTGTGAACGTGCGTAAGTGGTGTATATATGTGATTAAAGTGGCTTTACACCATTAACACGATCACTAGTTGATAGTTATAAAGACCACCAGTTCATTTTAGTCTAACATGTAGCAGTTTATATTTCAGTATGCAATTGTTTTAAAGTGTGTGACAGTGAACAATATGAGGCTATACATTGAAAAGGGATCATTCTCTCTGTAGACAAACCAAAATTAGTTAATATTGTAAGCAATTTTTATTAAATGCCGATAGTAAAATCCGTTAATACGGTATGGCTTTCAAAGGCACGGAACTGTTTTATCCATGACAAAATAACTGCCTAAAACACTCTATCCCCTCGGTAGCCGTACTGCGTTCAATGAACTGTTCAACAGCTGGCCATTATTTTGGTGGCTACTTGTGTGTCTGTGCTTTCTCATCCAACTGTATTCATTCCTGGCATTGATCTTCTTTTAAAAGATACTGTTCAATAAATTGGCATGACAGTTCAATAACATGACAGTTCAGCATTTCCTTATACCTCTTTGAACCTTCCAATAACTAACATAAGCATAACCAATACCTACATTAGTATGTTTATTTTGGTATACATAGTATACGGGGCACAGAATCATAGTCGTCCGATTATATCCTTCTGAGCACTGAACGGAGTATATATTATGTAAGGCGGTTTGTATATATATATATATATATATATATATATATATATATATATATATATATATATATATATATATATATATATATATATATATATATATATATATATATATATATATGTATATGTATATGTATATGTATATGTATATATATATATATGTATATATATATATATATATATATATATATATATATATATATATGTCTAGACAGTATATATTATGTAAGGCAGTTTGTAGGTATAAATATCCAATTTGTATATATATATATATATATATATATATATATATATATATATACCCAATTTGTAAAATATATTGCCTTACATAATATCTGCTCCACTAAGTGCGCAGAAGGATATAATCGGACGACTATGATTATGTGCCATGTATACTATGTATACCAAAATAAACATACTAATGTGGATATTGGCAATGCCAATATATATATATATATATATATATATATATATATATATATATATATATATATATATATATATATATATATATATATATATATATATACACACACATACATAAACTTTCCTTGACTGAACGCACGCATTCACGGTATATCTAAGCACTCCAATGGAAGCATTATATATATTGTGTACAATAGTGTTCGTAGATGGAACATCGGATATGTACATATCTGTTTACTATCGTCGACACTTCCTACAACGCATTCACAATATTAACAACGGAATATTATCTAAGCACTCTAATGGCAGCAGAGTATATTTTATGTAATATAGTTTTTGTAGATGGAACATCGGATATGTACACGCGTTTACTATCATCGACATTTGCCGTCACGTTTGCTGTAAGTCAAAATCCAATAGTCAAACGTCGGCGGAAATCCTCGCAATCTTGTGCGTATCCCTAAGCGTATAACCCGACCAGACAACGAACTGTAGCGAGCCAATCACAATGGGCGTTACAGCCGCCAGATGAAACATGGCGTCCGATACGTCGTCACTGACGACATGTTTCGAAGGTCGCCCTGTCTGCTCGACGTGCTGGTAACCGAAATGGCCCAGTATGGCGACACTTATCATGGGCGCCAGAGACACGGCCGGTTTCGTGATCAGAGCGTTTGCGCCGAAAACCATTGAAGACTGTGGAAGCCTGCAAGAAAATAGCTCACCTGCATTACATTTATACTAACTGAATATTTCTTTTGCAAACTGTGTGCCATGAAATAAAACTATTGAAACTTAAACAGAATCTGATTTGTAATAAATTCAGACCAACAATGAGGTGCTATATGTATATTCTTTGCTCGTTTGTTCGGGATTTCACCAAACTGCGTCATTATGATGATGTCATCGTACCTGTTATTTTACGCGATTTGTTGCCCTAATTAGGCTATCGTTGCACTAATTAGGCTACCGGTGAACTAATTAGGCCATCCTTACGCGATCACAAAGGATGGACGAGGAGATGAGCTAATTATAATCAATCAAATATACATTCATATATTATTTTGATTATGTAGAATCATTATCAATGCGTAATGCAAGACTCCTGCCAGCAAGTATTGCAACTACTGAGATCGAATCATCTATTGTTGTCGTATTACCTCTTTACCAGTGTGGTCGTAATAGACGAAATGTATTTTATATTGATAATATGTGAATTGTATTCATTATACTCGTTTCACTATAAATAATATGTGAATTGTATTCATTATACTCGTTTCACTATAAATAATATGTGAATTGTATTCATTATACTCGTTTCACTATAAATAATATGTGAATTGTATTCATTATACTCGTTTCACTATAAATAATATGTGAATTGTATTCATTATACTCGTTTCACTATAAATACTATGTGAATTATATTCAGTATACTCGTTTCACTATAAATAATATGTGAATTATATTCATTATACTCGTTTCATTATAAAAGGCTACATAGCCTACCGTCGGTGGTTCTTGCTCATGTCTTCGTCGATGATGTCTGAGAGACAAAGGTTGAACAATGGATACGCCCCGGCCGAGGTAGTGCTGCGACAGAAGCAACTGACTCACAAGTGGATAAATATGAACGTCATCGTTGTGACCATAACTGGAACGTTGTGAGCACAAGCCATGAAGGATGCGTGCAAATGTGACAATGTAGACAATCAAACCCAACAGTTTATGTGTCAGATGTGCTCTGTGGTCACGAAGACGTTCGGTGTCGTTGGTGTGCGCTGTCAGACGTTCTGTGCAGGAAAGGGTGATATCTTTTGTTCACCTTACCCCTGTATCCATGTCTACACTACAAGATCATTCAGATATGATGTATGCTAGCTGATTCAATTCAACACGTAATTACTGTAGTTTGTTTGAATAAGTAATTACCAGAACATCAAGGCAAAGCCTATGTTTTACAACAAGATCGCGTATGCGTAAGACAGAAAAGTGGATGGTATTTTGGGCTGCAGCCTCTTTACTTCTGTCATTTCTGCAATTAAGAAAACCAAACGTTGCCACAAAGATTATGTGATAAATACGCATAAATACATGAACAGTCACGGGGTGATAAGTAAGATTGTTGTGTACGACATGTTACGTCATTACACATGATTGGATAGGCAACGCCACTGTTGTGTACGACTTGTTACGTCATTACAAATGCCACTGTTGTGTACGACTTGTTACGTCTTTACAAATGATTGGATGGGCAACGCCACTGTTGTGTACGACTTGTTATGTCATTACAAATGATTGGATGGGCAACGTCATTGTTGTGTACGACTTGTTACGTCATTACAAATGATTGGATGGGCAACGCCCTTGTTGTGTACGACTTGTTACGTCATTACAAATGCCACTGTTTTATACGACTTGTTACGTCATTACAAATGATTGGATGGGCAACGCCACTGTTGTGTACGACTTGTTACGTCATTACAAATGCTACTGTTTTGTACGACTTGTTACGTCATTACAAATGATTGAATGGGCAACGCCACTGTTGTGTACGACTTGTTACGTCATTATAAATGATTAGATGGGCAACGACACTGTTGTGTACGACTTGTTACGTCATTACAAATGATTTGATGGGCAACGCCACTGTTGTGTACGACTTGTTACGTCATTACAAATGATTGGATGGGCAACGCCATTGTTGTGTACGACTTGTTACGTCATTACAAATGATTGGATGGGCAACGCCACCGTTGTGTACGACTTGTTACGTCATTACAAATGATTGGATGGGCAACGCCACTGTTTTGTACGACTTGTTACGTCATTACAAATGATTGGATGGGCAACGCCACTGTTGTGTACGACTTGTTACGTCATTACAAATGCCACTGTTGTGTACGACTTGTTACGTCATTATAAATGATTGGATGGGCAACGCCACTGTTGTGTACGACTTGTTATGTCATTACAAATGATTGGATGGGCAACGACATTGTTATGTACGAATTGTTACATCATTACAAATGATTAGATGGGCAACGCCACTGTTGTGTACGACTTGTTACGTCATTACAAATGCCACTGTTTTGTACGACTTGTTACGTCATTACAAATGATTGGACGGGCAACGCCACCGTTGTGTACGACTTGTTACGTCATTACAAATGCCACTGTTGTGTACGACTTGTTACGTCATTACAAATGATTAGATGGGCAACGCCCTTGTTGTGTACGACTTGTTACGTCATTACAAATGATGGATGGGCAACGCCACTGTTGTGTACGACTTGTTACGTCATTACAAATGGCAGGTATTATTAAATTTTGGGAAATGTAAATGTCTGCATACACATAACACCAGTTTTATTCAGTCTACATTGGTTGCCTGCTCGTCAGAGAATCGAATTCAAACTTCTTTTACTTGTGTATCGCGCTGTGTATCACCTCTGCCCAGTGTATCTGTCGTCGCTAGTGATTCCATACAGACCCACCCGAACACTGAGATCCGCCGATCAACATATATTTATTATACCGCGGTACCATCTCGAGCGGTACGGTCGTCGGGACTTTTCTGTGGCCCGACACTGTGGAACGCCCTGCCTCCCGCAATTAGGCAAGCCAACTCCGTTGCGTCGTTCAAGTCATTCTTGAAAACACATCTGTTCCGCGAAGCTTTCCGAACACTCTGTTGACATTTAATAACTGGAACATTTTACTTATTTAACTTATTATTTTAATTTGTTTAATTTGTTTAATTTAACTTATGTGATTACCTTATATGTTTATCTAATGTAGTTGTTTATTTTAACTTATTAATTTAATGTAAGTTATTTATTTAACTTCGTTATATAACTCCTTTATTCATTTATTTAACTTTTTATCTAACTTATGTTTATCTGTCTTTTAACCACATTTTATTTTAGCGTTTCAATTGATTTTTAATTATTTAACATTGTCTTGTAGCGCCTTTGAGCAGGTTTTAACCTGGATACATGGCGCATTATAAATGTATAATAATACTAATAATACTGTTCTAGGTACTACCGTAAGAGAAAGGACTTAGGAATAACAATAAGTGCTGATATAAAAGTTTCACTGAAACTTTAAAGTGTAGACACATTATAGTGTTGATTAGGAGAAATATTACATATAAAAAAGAGCTAATTATACCTATGTATAGTTAGGCCTCATTTTGAATACCGTATACAAGCTAGGAGACCATGACAGTAATCTAACTACTTTGCAAAAAATAAGCTAACTGAAAATTAAGCTAAGTTAAGTTAACATTCAAAAGTTAACTCGTTAAGCTAAGTTAATGTCAACTTAACTTAACTTTTGCAACTTAACGATTCAGTTAAGTTAATGGCACCCTGTCTGCACGCGTCATTGGGACGTACCTTATACAGAGGAAGAATATGATGAGTGCCCACGGTTGCGGGCCCACGTACATCAGCCAGATGCCGAGGCCTGCCTTCAGGGCAAACGTCAGACGAATAATCCGAAAGTACCCTAGCCACGTGACCACCGATGATCCCATAACTAGGATGACCTGCGCGAAAGCACGAAAGATTCGGAATTATCTCAGTATGTTTATAAACGAGAGCAAACGATAAACTGGATTTTTTCTAAATGTGTGTCGAGAAAAGTATGGTCTACTTTGAAACCATCTGGATTATATTAGCACTACGGCTATGTGTGTATAATGCAATCGACGTAACGTTGCTAGCTTCAGCGATGATATACCTATGAAAGATAATCACAAGAAGCACAATGTTTAGGAATAGTGCTTAGCTAGGAATGTATAGTCGCGCGCCCGGTGGAGACCGGGGTATGAAATGCATAAGTGTCACCACCTAGCGACTGAAGGACCAACCAAAACGTTTTGACACGCCACCTGGGGGAGAAGAAAGAGGGCGCCGTAGAATACACTCCTGGTAGTGGATGATAGGTAGTCGGGCGGCACCAGCTGGTCGCATATGACACCTGTGAAATTAGCGATGAACGTCGCGTGGTAGATGTGTAGAAGGTTCATGAGGACGAAGCACACGAAGTTCGGCTGACGGACGATCGCGAACGTCTGACAAACAACGGACGACCGTCGACCGGATTTAGGCGCGTCCGGGGTTGCTTCGACGACGTCGAGCGGTAAGGTCTTGTTCGCGTTCGTCACATCGTCGTATTCTGTCGTAGCATTCAACCCCGTGTACGACAAGAACCCGACGCTGAGCATAGCTATGACGACACAGGCGCACTCGAAGGCCCAGTAGCGCTCGAGGTTAGCAGAAACAAGAGCGCAGATGAAGACCGAGCTAGACCCGATTGTCGAAGCCACTTGCGAGTAGCGTACGAGACGGACACGGTCCTCCTGCAACGGCGACAGATCGTGGAAGAGTGCGCTCTGAGCAAGCAGAACGAATGTATACACAGCGTCGTAGAAACACAACGACACCGTCAGTTGAACGCCTACCAACCAGCCGCCGTCCGTGCTGTAGTCGGCCCACGGGAACCACACGATGACGAAGGAGATGGCCAACAGTGGCGCCCCGTAGAGGATTGAGTGGCGCCGACTCTTGACAATCGAGAAGCGGTAGTTATCCTGGACGTAAGCGAACAGCGGGTCGTTGATGGCGTTCCACACCATGAAGAGAATCTGAATAAACAAGGTCCACATGCAGATAATTTACACTGATATCGGAAACAGAATCACTTCAGGCAGGTCATTGTACCTCTAAGTTACGTCACAGGAAGCAACGAGATTCCCTGTTAGGTTTTATGAAATATAACGAAACATTTCGTGTTTTTTCGCTGTAAAATTACGATATTCGAGACTTGTGCAAGCTGAGATGAACCAGGGCTGACATTTAAGAGTTAACGAGTCGAGTGATACAAAGAAACATCCACATTTCACCGCGAGCGTGACCTGGCACGAAGGGAATAGCTGTGCTGATGACTTTGTTGTGCATACATATGTAGTGCATACATATGTAGTACATACATATGTAGTGCATACATATGTTGTGCATACATATGCCATTTTGAAGTGTTTTGTTGACAGTTGCCTTCCCGATGTGTCAACACTTTTGTCGACAAAATCGAACAGATTTATTACAAGTTTTATTGAACTGATTATTTTGTTCTTTATTATGCACTGTACAAAACACACTCTATATAACTAATATGTTCTGGACAAGTGAAAATGGCTGTTTAGTCAAACGAAATAACGATTTTGTTCATGCATGGCATGAACCAAAACCAAAATTGTCGACAAGACGCTTCATACGAGTGGTTATTCTTAATCCGCTGGATGGCAGCAGCGGTACTTTGCAACACCATTAATTGATTCAGCAAGTAATCAACCTCCAAAGTGTCAGGCAGTTTACTACTACCAGCGTCGACTTGCCAAGCGCTCATAGGGAGAAATGATAATCGACTATGCCGCCACCTACCTGCGCGACCTGGAACCAGCCTTGCGAGACGTGGAAGCGCTGTAGGTAGACGTTAATATAATAGAACGAGAAGGCGGACTGCATCATGGAGGCGGCGAGCGCCGATGACGCGTACGCCACCGACTTGCGGTCGAGCTGCATGCTGACGCCTGAAAAACGTCGAATGACATCAGGCGGCCTTGATGGCACATATTATACTTCCGCGTCCATGGTAGACGAATACTGTGCCGCAATTTACAGACAGAATAGACTTGAGAGAGAAACTGGGTCCGGAGAATTAAAGTAGCAAACAGGGTGGACAGAAAGATGGCGAATGACCTGATGGAAGAGATTGTGGTGAAGTCCAGCTTCACGGCGAGAATAGTTAGAAGCCGGTGCGGACGGAGGAGGGCCAGGTTTCTTGGCGCGGACGGAGGAGGGTCAGGTCATTTAGTGCTGGTGGAGGAGGGCCAGGTCATTTGGTGCGGGTGGAGGAGGGCCAGGTCACTTGGTGCGGACGGAGGAGGGACAGATCACTTGGTGCGGACGGAGGAGGGACAGATCACTTGGTGCGGACGGAGGAGGGCCAGGTTTCTTGGCGCGGACGGAGGAGGGTCAGGTCATTTAGTGCTGGTGGAGGAGGGCCAGGTCATTTGGTGCGGGTGGAGGAGGGCCAGGTCACTTGGTGCGGACGGAGGAGGGACAGATCACTTGGTGCGGACGGAGGAGGGACAGATCACTTGGTGCGGACGGAGGAGGGCCAGGTCACTTGGTGCGGACGGAGGAGGGCCAGGTCACTTGGTGCGGACGGAGGAGGGACAGATCACTTGGTGCGGACGGAGGAGGACCAGGTTTCTTGGCGCGGACGGAGGAGGGTCAGGTCATTTAGTGCTGGTGGAGGAGGGCCAGGTCATTTGGTGCGGGTGGAGGAGGGCCAGGTCACTTGGCGCGGACGGAGGAGGACCAGGTCATTTGGTGCGGACGGAGGAGGGCCAGGTCACTTGGTGCGGACGGAGGAGGGCCAGGTCATTTGGTGCGGACGGAGGAGGGCCAGGTCACTTGGTGCGGACGGAGGAGGGACAGATCACTTGGTGCGGATGGAGGAGGACCAGGTCACTTGACGCGGGTGGAGGAGGACCAGGTCACTTGGCGCGGATGGAGGAGGGACAGGTCACTTGGTGCGGATGGAGGAGGGCCAGGTCACTTGGTGCGGACGGAGGAGGACCAGGTCACTTGGCGCGGGTGGAGGAGGACCAGGTCACTTGGCGCGGATGGAGGAGGGACAGGTCACTTGGTGCGGATGGAGGAGGGCCAGGTCACTTGGTGCGGACGGAGGAGGGACAGATCACTTGTTGCGGATGGAGGAGGACCAGGTCATTTGGCGCGGGTGGAGGAGGACCAGGTCACTTGGTGCGGATGGAGGAGGGCCAGGTCACTTGGTGCGGATGGAGGAGGACCAGGTCACTTGGCGCGGGTGGAGGAGGACCAGGTCACTTGGTGCGGATGGAGGAGAGCCAGGTCACTTGGTGCGGACGGAGGAGGGACAGATCACTTGGTGCGGATGGAGGAGGACCAGGTCACTTGGCGCGGACGGAGGAGGGACAGGTCACTTGGCACGGGTGGAGGAGGACCAGGTCACTTGGCGCGGATGGAGGAGGACCAGGTCACTTGGTGCGGATGGAGGAGGACCAGGTCACTTGGCGCGGGTGGAGGAGGACCAGGTCACTTGGTGCGGATGGAGGAGGACCAGGTCACTTGGCGCGGGTGGAGGAGGACCAGGCCACTTGGCGCGGGTGGAGGAGGACCAGGTCACTTGGCGCGGATGGAGGAGGGACAGGTCACTTGGTGCCGACCGAGGAGGGACAGGTCACTTGGTGCGGACGGAGGGGGGCCATGTCACTTGGTGCGGATGGAGGAGGGACAGTTCACTTGGTGCGAACGGAGGAGGGACAGGTCACTTGGTGCGGACGTAGGAGGGCCAGGTCACGTGGTTTGGTCGGAGAAGGATCGACTACCAAAGAAAGCTGAGGCGGAAGAGAAGTGGAGGAAGAAGGGGGTCGATAGCGGAGTTGTTTGATTTAAATCATTTGATTTAAATCATTATTTAAATCACTCCAAAAATCATTGATTTATGAGTTTCTTAATCGCTGATTTATATGAATTTAACACCAATAATTGTTTACAAGCATCAAGATCAACAAAGTTTTGTGTATGCTTGGGCTATTCCCTTTCTGAATGCAATGAAGACATACAAACTGGTCTTCCAGAGGAAGTATCTTTTCAAGCCCTGAGTTAAAAATCCACCTAGAGATTGTGCTAGTTGTTACCAATTCAGTATGTTGACTCAAGTGAGACAATTTGGGCTACAGACTAATACTGTACCAGTTTGCAGTTTGGTTGGAGACCCATAGAGTAAGCAGAGCCCTGGACAGGTGCTAATCAACCCTCTCAGCAAATGATAACTATCAGGGCTACAGCCACATACACACAGCATGCTTTCCTTTCCAAGACAAATTATGCAACAACAGGGTGTGAGGCCTTGTGGACATTGTCTATTAAATGGTTGGATTCGTCCCAACGAGTGCTACGAACAAATTAAAATTGGATCTGGCGTTATATCAAATAAAAATATATTATTATTATACATGTATTTTAAAATGACAGTTTTGTTGCTGTTGTTAATCAAACTATGTTATAATTATATAACTTTATATAAGCAAAAATCATGTACTCTCTGTTAAGACAAGTACCCAAATCGATTTGAATAGAACACGTTTGAAAGTGTTTATAAATATAAACATCTACATAAATGTATGTATACCAGATTAAAAAAATAAAATAAATTAAAAAAATCTAATTTAAATAAAAAATATTTTTTTTTCAACCCTGTCCGATAGGGATATAAGGGAAAGGGATAACAGGCGGCGCAGCAGTACACGAATTAGCCTCACACCTAAAAAGAGCAACGAGGAAGCACACACTCCCATTGGGGGAGATTTCGGCACCCCATTTTTTAAATAAGAAACTGGACATATGATTGGAGAACTAAACTTATGCTGTGCTCATAGCCTCAAACACACATTGCTAGGGGCGCGTACACAGCATATGTCAGCGACGGAAGGATCCCGTGTACACAGACACAACGTAGTCTGGTTGACTTGGGCAATAGATAACGGAGAGGATCTTAATTGCTGACAATAGTGTAGGATATGACGAAAGCTGTCCTGTATATCGGCTATAGGATGACCGTCAAGTTGAGCTGGCTTCGTAAATTTCGAAACATAATCTGGCGAACAGAGCAGAATGGCGTGAATCACTTTTACCGTGGATTTATGTGGAGAAATTACTAGCATTGTGTAAGCACTCACGCCCACCGCTATGACGTCAACATTCTAAGGGTTCATCTCAAGTTATCATTTGTTTGTTAAACATACATGTTTAGTTGAGTGATTTTTGTTTTTGTTTACGTCTTGCGGTGATTGACATAATACGCAGTACGGTAAATTTTCACGACCACAACCTTTAAGCCATTAAATATTTCATCAAGGGACGCATCAATTGACCTCTCATTCACACGCTCGCATCGTTAATGTGAATGTGTTCACGCGTCGATGATGTATCATTCGTATCGCGTTCCGTTATAGGCGCCTGCTTTTGTCAACGGGGTCGTGATCAATGGTCAACACAAAGGCAACGATTACAACACTAGACCTAACAGTGTCGAGTGTTGGGACAGGCGACGCACTGCGGTTACGTCATTGTCATCAAGATGTGATCGGAAATCGCAAAAGATAGAAAACACGGTGAAAATTGCGCCTCTCAAAAGCATTTGCATTCCCCATACTATGATTTTGAGATGACCACCTGTTGAGGAATTATTCGCAGAAACAAACATTAGTCTGGATATATGCTAGGAGGATTCTAAGGGTGACTGGTACCGTGTGGGCGTGGCAATAGGGTGACTGGTACCGTGTGGATGTGGCAATAGGGTGACTGGTACCGTGTGGACGTGGCAATAGGGTGACTGGTACCGTGTGGGCGTGGCAATAGGGTGACTGGTACCATGTGGACGTGGCAATAGGGTGACTGGTACCGTGTGGACGTGGCAATATGGTGACTGGTACCGTATGGACGTGGCAATAGGGTGACTGGTACCGTGTGGACGTGGCAATAGGGTGACTGGTACCGTGTGGATGTGGCAATAGTAGAAATTATGCTGCACAATCAGGAGGTGGGCAACAATTATTTTTATTTTTAGAACATTTATGTCTGTATCTTTAACCTCGTGCCGCCTTATTCTTTTCTACGTAAAGTGGTCTCGCCAAATTATACGGATATTAAAACGGAGCAATAACATTTGACATGTTTAACTTAATTTGTTGACAGAAATCGCCCATTTTTAGGATTTTCGACTTGACTTGAAATTTAGAGAGATGACTGGAGACTTGGAGGTCATTGATTTGAGACTTGACTTGACAGTTTGTGACTTGCCAACGAGTCTGAAAAATCACCACTGACACTCGAATCCTTGCCACGTTTAAACGTAATTTGACGACTGGTTATGAGTCGTGTCCTATGGCTTAATATGTGGCGAATGATCTTAAGGCGAGAATATACTGCCTGCATTATCAATCAAGATACACATGTCCACGCCGAATTTGAAAGACGAACGTAATGCAGTATACGATAGGTAGCCAGATAAAATTAAGAAAAGTGGAAATAGCATACAGACAACAGGGACTACAAAGGATGGGGTGCGAGACGCAGTGGCTCGGCGGTTAGAGGTCCGGACTGTTGATCGAGAGTACCGGGACTCGAGTCCAACTTGCTGCCGTTTCGAAACTTGGGCAATTTCTTTTACTCCACTTGGTGCGGACGGAGGAGGGCCAGGTCACTTGGTGCGGACGGAGGAGGGCCAGGTCACTTGGTGCGGACGGAGGAGGGACAGGTCACTTGGTGCGGACGGAGGAGGGACAGGTCACTTGGTGCGGACGGAGGAGGGCCAGGTTACTTGGTACGGACGGAGGAGGGACAGGTCACTTGGCGCGGACGGAGGAGGACCAGGTCACTTGGTGCGGACGGAGGAGGGACAGGTCACTTGGTGCGGACGGAGGAGGGACAGGTCACTTGGCGCGGACGGAGGAGGACCAGGTCACTTGGCGCGGACGGAGGAGGACCAGGTCACTTGGTGCGGACGGAGGAGGGACAGGTCACTTGGCGCGGACGGAGGAGGGCCAGGTCACTTGGTGCGGCTGGATAAGGACCGACTACCAAAGAAAGCTGAGGCGGTGAAACAGCCAGGAAGAGGACAGGCCGCAACTGAGACGGATGGGAGGACTGTGTAAAGTGGAATGTCAGAAAGTCAGAGGAAGAAAAGACGTGGAGGAAGAAAGGGGCCGACAGGGAGAAGTGGAAATGGGCAACCGGCGGCGCAGCAGTACACGAATTAGCCTCACACCTTTTTAAAAAGAGCAAAGAGTAAACGCACACTCCATTTGGGGGAGATTTCGGCACCCCACTTTTTAAATAAGAAACTGGACATATGATTGGAGAACTAAACTTATGCTGTGCTCATAGCCTCAAACACACATTGCTAGGGGCGCGTACACAGCATATGTCAGCGACGGAAGGATCCCGTGTACACAGACACAACGTAGTCTGGTTGACTTGGGCAACAGATAACGGAGAGGATCTTAATTGCTGACAATAGTGTAGGATATGACGAAAGCTGTCCTGTATATCGGCTATAGGATGACCGTCAAGTTGAGCTGGCTTCGTAAATTTCGAAACATAATCTGGCGAACAGAGCAGAATGGCGTGAATCACTTTTACCGTGGATTTATGTGGAGAAATTACTAGCATTGTGTAAGCACTCACGCCCACCGCTATGACGTCAACATTCTGAGGGTTCATCTCAAGTTATCAATTGTTTTCTAAACATTCATGCTTAATTGCGTGATTTTATTTAGTTTACGTCTTGCGGTGATTGAAATAATACGCACTACGGTAAAATGTCACGATCACAACCTTTAAACTATCGTTCTGTGTTAATAATGCATCAACGGATAAATATTTCATCAAGGGACGAATTAATTGGCCTCTCGTTCACACGCTCACATCGTCGATGATGCATCATTCGTATCGCGTTCCGTTATAGGCGCCTGCTTCTGTCAACGGGGTCGTGATCAATGGTCAACAAAAAGGCAACGATTGCAACACTAGACCTAACAGTGTAGAGTGTTGGGACTGGCGACACACTGCGGTTACGTCATTGTCATCAAGATGTTGTAATCGGAAATTGTGGTGACACAGATCGGCTATTCGGCGCAAAAGAAAGAAAATACGGAGAAAATTGCACTCGTCAAAAGCATTTTGCACTCCCCGGTCTATGGTTTTGAGATTACCACATGTTGAGGAATTATTCGCAGAAACAAAGATTAGTCTGGACATATGCTAGGAGGATTCTATGGGTGACTGGTACCGTGTGGGCGTGGCAGAACAGAACATTTATGTCTGTATATTTAACCTTGAGCCGCCTTATTGTTTTCTACGTAAAGTTATCTCGGCAAATTATACGGATATTAAAACGAAGCAATAACATATGACATGTTTAACTTAATTTGTTGACTCGGATCGCCCATTTTTATGATTTGCGACTTGACTTGGAATTTAGAGAGATGACTGGAGACTTGGAGGTCATTGACTTGAGACTTGACTTGACAGTTTGTGACTTGCCAACGAGTCTGAAAATTACGCTCTCTCGGTTCACCACTGACACACGAATCCTTGCCACGTTTAAACGTAATTTGACGACTTGTTATGAGTCGTGTCTTATGGCTTAATATGTGGCGAATGATCTTAAGGCGAGGATATACTGCCTGTATTCTCAATCAAGATACCCCACGTTGCATGTTCTTTCAGAAGAAACACTAAATAACGCTGATCCCTTCTACCTGGTGTCTATGCCATGGTTAATAAGCGATCCCATTAGTAGTAATAGTAGTAGTAGTAGTAGTAGTAGTAGTAGTAGTAGTAGTAGTAGTAGTAGTAGTAGTAGTAGTAGTAGTAGTAGTAGTAGTAGTATTAGTATCTCTCAACCACCTTAGTCAGGACAGAAGTGAATTATATAAAACATGCTGGCACGGGGACACGACTGACTGAAAAAAACTACAAAGACAATATTGCGTTTGTCAAGCGTTTTTGCAAAGCCCATTAATAATAACCTGACCCCATATTAATGTTGTAGAAAAACACAATCAACTGCACATCGGTGTATAACGTCCCATTTGACTTATGGTGTGCCTGCTTTTTTCGACTACCAAGGCCGTCACAACCAAGGGGCCGTCACAACTAAGGGGCCGTCTCAACTAAGGGGCCGTCTCAACTGTCGACACTTACATATTCGTACAAAATGTGCTAATTCTCAGCCCCCCCCCCGAATTAGTACATTAAAATGTTGATATTTTTCCAGATAAAAAACACATCGATGTAACAATGTTAAGACACAGTGCATGTATAGGACTTGCAATAAAAACCATGAGAATATGTTTACAAACATTTCTCTCCGACAATCATGTTACAGCTTTCTGTCGTTCCAGCAAATCCATGATGTCGTGGTAATAAATGTTTTCAACGAAGTTGTGAATTTCCAAGATGTCGGCCTGTATCACAGCACCCCGCGACGAACTGTTACACAATTTAAACCAATAGTGGTTCCGTAGCAGTTCGCAACGCGGCTCTGCACGACGCAACGCCGGTGATATGTCGCATGCGAACGACAGTTAAAAAAATAGTACGCGAGTCTTGATCCCCACTCCTCTATAGTACGCTTTGTACAAACAGGTTAATATCGACAACGGTCTCTAACTACGAGACAGGGAACCAGCCAGTGTCGACACCAGCCGTGCAGACGCTAACGAAAACAACTGCTGCGGAAACACGTTCTTCCCATTCTAGTGTATACAAAAGTTGACAGTATCTTCTACGCAGCACGAGGATCGGCGCTCGATGGGTGTACTCTCTGAATTCAAGATTAAGGAAATTGTTTTTTTATATGTCATAACACACCAAGTGCGGGCCTCGGTCTAAAATTTCGTCCAACCAACTTGCCCTTCCAATATCGCCCTCGGTCCTACATCACCAGCACTATATACTGTATGTCAGGTCGTTTTAGTAAACGTGCATTGAGGCAAGGCCATGACAGCGCAATTCTTCCCAAAAGGGCAGTATGCTCAATTGAGAATTGGCCCTAAAGAGGCACTTTCAATTATTAAAAGGCACAAGTGTGTATAAAAAGACAGGTTACCGACGGGCCCCAAATATATGCTATATGTTGTCAAAAGAGCACAATGTTCAATAAACGAATGGGTTTTTGGAGGCAATGTCCCAAATGGGCCTTTTCGTTCATATTTATGTTTCGTTGCACTTGCAATTATCAAACATGGCACTGTGTTCCACACAAATCTGCAATTATCTGGAGCAAGATCTTTCAGTGATAAAAAGGACGATTTCCACATGAGATCATATTACTTATTACATATTACTTATTACGTAGATCATATTACTTATTACACTTGGGTATTTGCAAAGTCTACATTCATTTATGCGTCATGCTATGAGAAATTAAGCGTAGCACGCACGCACACAAGCACCCACGCACGCACGCACGCACGCACGCACACTTGCATTAATAATGTACACATATATTAATATTCAAGATGATAGATAGGACATTTGGCATTGTATTTTGTAATGAATCATACCAGTTCTACGGCATCACACTGTTTCTAGCAATTAATGAGTTTATGGCACGCAAGTTGGCACCAGACTATGTGACATTCATACTGAAGAAAGTTAAGTTACCTTTCAGAGTGCATATGTACACTCGACGGAGCTTTCGTGACAGTCTCGGTCACTTCTTCGGCGTCAAACTGAACCGTTCTCCGGTGACCTACCTCGCCGGAGAACGGAATATGAGGTAATGTAATATCGATGTATTATTAATTGCGTGCCTGTTGCATGTGACACGGCGAGAGCCCGGTGTCAGAAACAGGTGTCGGGCCAACACTAGGTTGAGAAGGCGTGGATATTCGTGCGACTATTGATATACACACGTAACATTGTGTACGCGTTTTGCAAGTGCGCACACTTCTGCACGCCGATGTACCTAACTATTAGAGCAAGTGTGCAGGGGAGACCGGGGTAGTTGTACACAGGAGCAAATTGTTACAGAGTTGTTGTAAATACAGCGTCAAACAAAATTGACAAACATCTCAGAAGGGCCGGTTACACATAAATGAAATTTTTTTTGGACTCTCGATAAACCAATGGCTTCCTTGTCCACTTGCCATCTGGGTATTTGCCTTGGATGGCAAACTTGTAAAATCTTGTTATTTTTATGGCACTGCCCTATTTGAGCAATTGATAAATATTACACGATTCTTTAAAATGTGGATGTTCGTGTATATATATATATATATATATTGCCATTCAATATTTCGTAATCCATTCAATAGCTGTATTCCATTGAAAATTGTTTGTATATATATATATATATATATATATATATATATATATATATATATATATATTGAAAATATTGTTTTTGTATATATATATATATATATATATATATATATATATATATATTGCCATTCAATATTTCATAATCCGTTCAATATATTCAACGCATTCCATTAAAAATTGTTTGTATATATATATATATATATATATATATATATATATATATATATATATATATATATATATATTGAAAATATTGTTTGTATATATATATATATATATATATATATATATATATATATATATATATATATATATATACATACATATATATGTATATATGTATGTATGTATATATATATATATATATATATATATATATATATATATATATATATATATATATATATATATATATATATTGCCATTCAATATTTCGCAATCCATTCAATAGCTGTATTCCAAATTGTTTCTTATATAATAAAATCGGGATATATATATATATATATATATATATATATATATATATATGTATGTATGTATGTATGTGTATATATATATATATATATATATATATATATATATATATATATATATATATATATATATATATATATATATATATATATATATATATATAGCCCGGCCCGCAGCCCGCCGGCCGGGCTTGGACCCCCAAAGTCCGGCTCGTGCAGGGCAGTAGTGCACACGCATGCGCGTCGCAGAGCACACGGACGTTGTGATCAGCTTGGGGTTTTATGATCTCACTTTACATTGATGTCTGCAAACATGTTCGATGACGTGTAGACCGCTATATACATACTTATAAGTACGCCGACAGACACACACAAGCATGCACATACACACGCATATACCCAGTAATGAAGTGCCCCACGACAAGTCGACAGAAGTGGGAGCAACAACAAGATAACGTGTCCTTACCTGCACGTTGTTTACCAACATCCGACCAAACACCGTGGCGCAGGTGCCGCGTGTAAATAGGTCAGGCGAGACCACTTGGTAGAGTCATTGTTATCGGCGTTATTCGCCAGATGGCGCTATTGGCGACGTACCAGTGTCTCCCCCAGCGGGGCTAGCACTATTCAGAACAGGCTTCACGGCCTCGAAGAAACGTTAAAATGACATGCAATGACAGCAGTAATTGTGAAGCAATTCAGATACACTCTTTTTTAATAACTTTGCAACGTTTTTGTGTTGTTGCTAGAACGTTTGACAGGCAATTCGAACTTCACGTATTACAAACGTTGTAACGTTGTTGTAACGTTGTTGTAACGTTGCGGCATTAAAGTTTTTCCCAGGCCTATGGATACACACAACGTGTAAGCAACGTTTTCAAGTAACATTACGTTTGGGAGACACGTCGATATACAGGTCTTAACGTTTCAATGGGTATACCCAACGTATTAATAATGTTGTCAAACAACGTTGCTAGAACGTTTCAGCAAACAGGTTAATATTTATATATTAACGTCGTTGTTAAAAGCATTGGTGTAAAAACACGTCGAACCATCGATGCATCCCAGTAGTCGATATGACGATGCAATACTATCGATACTAAATTGAACAACGGATAGTTATTGCAGATAATACATTCAACTATCTATAGTAACAATAGTTGGAAAACAATTAAGCAGCGCTACACATGTTACGCAAGTATAGATATAAACATGTTTTTGTAAATACATACGATAATTTTTATTTATTTATCGACCAAGCTTCAACAATCGTCAATTAAAGCAGCGCCATTCACGGATTGCATTTTCACCATAAATATTCGTTGGTCCCTCGTTCTGATAATAATAAGCAAAAACATTATCACCGCCTACATATGTCTTCTTGGCTGATGATTAAATGGTTGTCATTATCGCAAAGGGTTTGCGTTTGTCTGTTAATATAATTGATTCTTAGTACATGTGGTCACCATACTACAAGTTTTCCAATGATTTGATTGACATTGTAGTACTGTGTGTATTGCAACTATGCTTGATAGCTATTAAAATTAATTGTGCTTTTACATATTAATCGGGTAATTGAAGCATGTAGACAATCTTAATAGACTGCAAAGTTTTTTGTTATACATATATGATGTACTGAAGGTTCACATTCACAAGGGATGGGTGTCCAGTGGGTAGGTCATGTTTTTTTTTCTGCTGGAGGGCATTCTTTTTAAAATTTTATTTTGAATTAAAAATGCACCAGATTGCAAATTATTAGTTTGTTTAAAAAAATTACACCGAGACCCCCTCTTGGATTTGTGCTTCCACATAAATGTATGCCTATCTACGCCCCGATAACGAAGACGAAATGACGTTGCATCGCATCAGTTGACATGTGACAGTCACGCTGTCGGCGTCGCACTGTGGGATGACATCCTAAGCGGTATACAAGCACAAGACAAATGAGTTACGCACTAACAAGACAAATGGTTGTCGCACACTATGGCTTAGAATATATGAATGAACATACCGTGAATGAACACACCGTGAAACTAGGAATTCGGAAAACAACTGGGTTATCGTGTTATCATTACTTTATGGAAACATCTTAAACTTTATGTTAGCAAGACCGTGGAAGACGTCCCGCGGCGTTGAGAACACCTACCAGTCAAGAATCGGTGACAATGTGTGACAATGGTAGACTATTGCAGGCTTAACGCGTGACCGATAACGCGACTCACTAGTTAGAATCTGGTTGCATGCATAATCTAGATGCACACATAATTTCGGTCACAGTGAAAAGTACGGTTTGGATCCAGGCTCTGGTGTGTACGAGAAACGGTGGCATCACACGCCAGAACCTGGATAATCGAGGCTACTCATTAATGACTCATTAGTGACGGACCGCAAGTTAACGTTAAACGATCAACAACGTGGGGGGTGTTTTCAACAAGCGAAACGGCCATTTCGCAGTATGTTAAATCGTAATCACCTTCAACTCACCTATCCCGCAACAATACGTCTTCACATTTGCCAGTCCATTGCAGGAGGATGGTTTTTGTCAGGTCAGTGGTCCTAAATAAAGAAACAGACAGGTCAGAATGGCTGCATATAGAAATGGATGGAGTCAATTTCTCTCTGCCTTGTGTGACGTTACGGGGGGAGTAAGTAAATGGATTTTTTTATTTGGCCACGCCATCTCATCTTACGTCTGCTTACTGTAGACAGGAGATGTTCGTGTCGCCCGATGTTTGGGCTGATTATATTTCTGGTTGATTATATCGTTGGTGACATGGTCCGTAATAATAATAATGAACTTCTATGGCGCCTATATCCTCAGGAACCTGAGGTCAGAGGCGCAATACAACATACTCAGTAAACATAATCGTGAACAGGGACGCACAACAGTCATTAATAAGTGTGTACGAGTCTATCACATCAACAAAAAGGGTTTAGTTAATACCCTCTCTAGCATGGGGGGAAATGTTAGCGCTAAACGACTGAACTGGTGAATGATGCCTACTGCAGCCAATGTCTTGTCCTTGTGGACATGCGTAAGGGCCAATCCCAACAAGCGCTCACTTGTCACCGTGGCATCGCGTGGCACTAAACGACCGCTCTGCTGTGGCAGTCGAGACAGACATCACCAGCAGTGTCACGACTGATGTATACATGTGAGGGTACTGGACATGATTGATTTCTTGCATCCTGTCATCGAGTGTATAGTCTCTCAGCGGCATTGATCATCTCCCATCTTGCTTTCGATTGTGTAGCTACCGCAGATCACCTGTCGTCGTCTTGGAACACCTATGACAGCTCGACAATCTAGTGTCAGATTCACCCGCAGTCGTGGTGTGACGAACTGAATCTCAAATCGCTAGCTCGACATCACCGCCAAAGATACTTCTGGGTCGGCCCTCTCCTGTTGCAGCTAGGCGATAGTAGTGGTTGCCTCTTTGGCAGAGGCTAAACTATTTGGACTATATGAATGTGGTCAGAGGAAGCCGGATTTGGGGGACACGCACATAGGCACTAGTGTTATGATGAAGTCAACATTTTTTATGGACAATAAGTAGTGTTTGGCTTTGCTGTCCCCATCTTCTTCCAAATATCCCAGAGCAGTGACTACAGCAGTAAGTGCAGACTTGAATGTATACAGACCGTTCGCAAGACCATCTTATCTTACATAGCGATTGCAGATTAGTTCTGTTGTTCATACTAGCTTGTGAATCCTCGTTTAACTCGAGCTCAGGCTGAAATACACGCAACCTCTAGGCCGAGTAGTTGAAGGAGATTCGTGCTTGCACTCCACGACGGATACGAGCCAGATTATGGATGGAACATTCACTTTCTGGGGGCGGGTGGGATTTTTTAATATTTGCTTGCCACATTGATGTGGAAGCACATCCATACATGCCTACGTGCGTACGTGCGTACGGCTGTCTACGCGCCTGGTTATGATGAGACCACACCACATCGTCATTATCATACCACTTTAGGATATGTCATGGTGGCTCTGGTCGTAACATCCTTTGGTTCCTCAATGATCAGTTCTTTATCTTCAGACTCAATCATTATTTCAGAGATTCCTTTTCCAGCTCTCAATAATTGTGTTGTGAACCGTTTCTTTCTGTGTCCCTACGAGCATAGTTGTTGTTTTATTTCCAGTTTGTTTTTAGTTGGGTTGGCTAAGAGCTAGCAACTACACAATAAGTTATCTACGACACACAATGGCGCCGTTTGTGCTAACTACGCATAACTTTACTGCAAAGTTGCAGGAATTGCCACGTCGGGTAATTCATGGATGCATGGGTGTTGCCGGCAACGTGAAGCATGCTGGTTTACAGGTTGACGGGGGCGGGTTTTATAGCCGTGTCATAGATCATAAAGGTCGCCTCCAGTAATTAAGAACGGCACCTTGGATAACATTGCCAAACTCTGACATTAATGTATTTAGCTGTAAGAAGTGAAATAGCACCACCAACGGCCACACCCTGGGTTTGTCGTGACTGTGGCTTCACAGGTCAACCAAGAAGGCTAACTGATTGAAACACAAACTAAACGTTACATCAGAACACTACCCGCAACGTTAAGTTACACACACACATTCACGTTGGTACTGATGGGTGAGCAAATGGAACGTGATTCGAAATGTAACAGTTTCGCCGGTGATACCTACCGGAGGGTTCACTCTTGCATGACAGGTCGCATACTTGTTAGATTCTTTTTATTTTATGTATGTATGTATGTATGCGTGTATATATATATATATATATATATATATATATATATATATATATATATATAATTTTATAATATAAATATTATATATATATATATATATATATATATATATGTGTGTGTGTGTGTGTGTGTGTGTGTGTGTGTGTGTGTGTGTGTGTGTGTGTGTGTGTGTGAGTGTGTGTGTGTGTGTGTGTGTGTGTGTGTGTGTGTGTGTGTGTGTGTGTGTGTGTGTGTGTGTGTGTGTGTGTGTGTGTGAGTGTGAGTGTGCGTGTGCGTGTGCGTGCGCGTGCGCGTGCGCGTGCGCGTGCGTGTTTGTGTGTGTGCGTGTGCGTGTGCGTGTGCGTGTGTGTGTGTTTTATTACAATGTTGTTGCTAATTTCTCAGATTCGATCTACACGAGTCTCCTACTAACGCTATTTCTATTTCAAAATCCTGGTCCTTATTGTGTGAAGCCGTATTTGTATTTGCCAGACGGAGAAATGAAGACGATCTTAATGAGACTAACAGTGGAGCACTCCTCCCGTAGCTTGTACCTTGTATCGCCTTCGCTCTTAAACGACAGAAACTTCTGAATGTGGGAGGTGTCTTTTAATGCAGCCAGACATGATTTCTGTTAGCCCCAGGAACGTCATAAGATCCAGAGGTGAAAGTTAGTGTTAAGGGGACAATCTGATAGTTTGTATTGTTACATCACGTTACTTAGCACTTGTTTTTATTGTAAAATCATGTTACTTGGTACATGCTCTATTGCTTTTATTTTAAAATCATGTTACTTTGCACATGCTGTATGGCTTTTATTGTAAAATCATGTTACTTGGTACATGCTGTATTGTTTTATTGTAAAATCGTGTTACATGGTACATGCTGTGTGGTTTTTATTGTAAAATCATGTTACTTAATACATGCTGATTGTTTCTTATTTTAAAATCGTGTTACTTGGTACATGCTCTATGGTTTTTATTATAAAATCATGTTACTTAGTACATGCTGTGTTGTTTTTATTGTAAAATCATGTTACTTGGTACATGCTGTATTGTTTGTATTGTAAAATCATGTTACTTGGTACATGCTGTTGTTTTTGTTGTAAAATCATACTACTCAAGAAGGGATCGAGAACAAGCCAGAAAATTACAGACCAGTGAGTTTAACATCAGTTGTATGTAAATTACTCGTAATTTACTCGAAAAATTAATTAGAGACCACATGGTGGAATTCCTTATAAAACATAAATTAATAAATACATCTCAACATGGGTTCCTAAAAGAAAGGTCATGTCTAACTAATCTCTTACGTTTTTTTTTGAAGAAATTACAAAGTTGGTAGATGACGGGTCACCAGTGGATGTTGTCTACTTAGATTTTCAGAAAGCTTTCGATAAATTGCCACATCAAAGATTGTTACTTAAACTAAAAGCCCATGGCATAGGTATTCTACACACAGAAAACAGAGAGTAATAGTAAATGATGAGGTTTCAAACTGGAAATATGTTTTGAGTGGGGTACCACATTGATCAGTATTAGGCCGTATACTGTTTTTAATATATATATATAAATATATATATATATATATATAAATATATATATATATATATATATATATATATATATATATATATATATATATATATATATATATATAAATGATTTGGAAGATGACATATCTAGCAAAGTATTCAAATTTGCAGATGACACAAAAGTATTAAGAAAGGTTACTAAGGATACAGATAAACAAAGTTTACAGGACGATCTAGATAAATTAGTTAAATGGTCAGAAAAATTACATATGTTATTAAATTTGGGAAATGTATACACATAGGACATGGAAACATGGAAGAAGAATATAAAATGGGGGATGCTGTACTTGGTAGAACCACACAAGAATATGACTTAGGAGTAACATTTTGTGTGCTGACATGAAAGTTTCAGAGCAATGTTGGATTGCTGCTTCGAAAGGAAATCAAATTCTAGGGCTAATTAGGAGAAATATCACGTATAAGGAGAAACAGCTAATTGTACTCCTGTACAAAGCAATATTTAGACCACATTTGGAATGTTGTATTCAAGCATGGAGGCCATATCGTAAAAAAGACATAGATAAGCTAGAAAAGAATACAACGAAGAGCAACTAAAATGATTCCAGAATTGAGAGACCTTAGTTACGAAATTCGCTTATTACAATGTGGTTTGACAACACTAGAGACCAGGAGACTAAGAGGAGACCAACTAGAAGTGTTTAAAATAGTGAATGGTTATGAGGATGTTGACAGGAATATGAAGAACCAGAGGACACAAAGCAGCTTTAGTTAAGGAGCAGTGTAGGTTGGACATTAGAAAGTACTCTTTCTCACAGAGGGTGATAAATGAATGGAACAAACTGTCAAATGATTGTGTTAATGATAGTAGTGTGAATATGTCTAAAAATAGAATTGACAGATATTTGATAAGGGCGGGCTACACATAGATGAGAAAATTGTTGGACTCTCGATAAGCCAATGGCTTCATTGTCCACTTGCCATCTGGAACTATGTTGTTTGGGATGGCAATCTTGTTAAATCTTATTAGAATCTACTTGGTACATGCTGTATTTTTTTTTATTGTAATAGCATGTTACTTGGTACATGCTGTATTGTTTGTATTGTAAAATCATGTTACTTGGTACATACTGCATTATTTTTGTTGTAAACTCATGTTGCTTAGTACATGCTGTATTGTTTATATTGTAAAACTATGTTACTTGGCTGGCTGCATTGTTTTTATTGTAAAATCATGTTACTTGGTACATGCTGTATTGTCTTTATCGTAAAATCATGCAACTTGGTACATGGTGTATTGTTTTTATTGTAAAATCATGTTACTTAGTACATGCTACTCTACTCTAACACATCGACTGCTCAATCGTGTGTGAACGAACCACAACTGTTTAATGTAATTTAACATTTATCTGTTGTCATGTTTACAAACGTAATGTCACTGGTGTTAATTATATGCCTATCTATCATGTGATTTCACAAATACCTGATCCCGATAATTTGTACCATAGTAATAATTCACTTACAATACCTAGTCTAATAGGTCGGCGTTTTACAGTTGAATGCCATGTTTGTTAATTCCTTTCATCAAAGAACACTACGGGGTTTTCCACTTTATATCTTACAAGATTTAAAAAGATTGCCATCCAAGACTAAAACCCAGATGGCAAGTGGACTAGGAAGCCATCGGTTTATCGAGAGTCAAACACTTGTATGAGTAACCCGCCCTTCTGAGGTATATATCGACCTTGTTTTTGAACATATAATTCACGCTGCTAGCATTTATACAGATCTGTAGATAATTTGTTCCATACATGTATTGTCCTGTGTGATAACGAGTACAATTAATATATGCACAATGATTGCATAGAAAATGCAGCCATTGTTTCGTAAGATTTCGAGTTAATTTTAAAAACAGTCATATGCAGAATACGGCAGTTTTAATATGCAATGGCTTGATGGCTGAAAACGCCAAAAACGTCGACCACGCTAATGCTACCAGCAACTCTCTGTAGAGATAGATTTGTGCAAAGGTGGAAAGAGACGAAACGAAATGTTATAATATTGGTTCACTTGCAGTTTATTGTACCGAATAATATCCACTTAAATAAACAAAATACAGTACGCATGTAGATGTATTGCACGTCGGTAAAATGTTACGATGTTGTTATGTTATGCTACAAAGTAATCAGTTCCATAAAACTAATAAAGTGCAAACAGCTCCAATGAATTTGCGGCACATTTATTTCCAAATAAACGATGCACGTTAGCAGTGAATAAATATCTTATTCATAATAAATATTATATTGAACAAACAGGGTAACTGTGCATGTTGCAACATACTGGATGCCAGAAAGCCGTCCAAAAGGTTGCACTTAAGCTATGTGGAATCCAAGAGGGGAAGTCCTAATAAAACTTTGATAATAACCTCTTTTTAAGAGAGAAAAAGGTTGTAAACTTCGAAACAATAAACAAGATGGCCATTGTGGTTCAGGACGGAAGAAGGTAGAGTCCGATTGTCCCGCCCATTGTGGTTCAGGACGGAAGAAGGTAGAGTCCGATTGCCCCGCCCACTGGGACATAGACAAAGTAGAAACACATACCTGTTCGCTGAGATTTAGTCCCAACTGTCAGCAGTTTATCATAAATATAAGTTTTGTTGAGGCTACACGTGTCTAGTCGCTCGAATGTAGGCTAGAAAAGTCGCGACAGAATCGCCCATTTAAAGGGAATGTACAACAATTTTCACTGCTTTACGGGATATCGTAATATTGAATATATTAATATTTATAACTTATCGGTTGGGTAAAAATACTATCTATGCAACTATCATGACATTTTGCCTCTTGATATTTTCAAAAATATGCGATTTGTCGACGATTTAAAATACACTTTTAAGGCATATAAATATAACGGGGCGCCCAACACATGTTCAATGTTGACAGTGGGACATAACGAATGTCTGTAAATCCCCGTTTTATACATTTAGAAGGTAAATATATTAAAACTATCAATATTAAAACACGAAGTATAATAGCTGATTTCGATGTATTTTGAGAACCGAATTATTAAGAGAATTTGGGATTTTAATAATAAAAAACTAGCTGCGTATCATTTAACCAATGAAAATCGCCGTACATTCCTTTTAAACTTGACTGCGCAGCGTCGCCGTTGCCTTGGATATAAACATACGTCTATACAGAGAACTAATATAGATCAGAGAGCTGATAAGAGAAGCAGAAATGCCAATAGGAGCCAATACATAAGTAAAACCTGCAAGAACCCATAAGAATAAAATGTGTCTTACAAGTTTATATATATATATATATATATATATATATATATATATATATATATATATATATATATATATATATATATATATATATATATATATATATATATAATATGCATGGTACTCAGTCGTGTGTTCCGTCACATGACGAACTGTCCATCACACACGTATACTTGATGCAGTTGTCTTTTAGCAGGTATTTACAAGATAATTTGTTCCATACATTTATTGTCCTCTGTGATAACGAGTACAATTAATATATGCACAATGATGGCATAGAAAATGCAGCCATTGCTTCGTAAGATTTCGAGTTAATTTTAATATGCCCAGAAATCGCAATCATTTGTACTGCTTTATTCTTGATGGCTGAAAGCGCCAAAAACGTCGACCACGCTAATGCTACCAGCAACTCTCTGTAGATAGATTTGTGCAAAGGTGGAAGGAGACGAAACGAAATGTTATAATATTGGTTCACTTGCAGTTTATTGGAACCGAATAATATCCACTTAAATAAACAAAATACAGTACGCATGTAGATGTATTGCAGGCCGGTAAAATGTTACAATGTTGTTATGTTATGCTACAAAGTAGTCACAGTTCCACTGTAAAGTTCACAAAAAAAACTATAAAGCGCAAACAGTTCCATTGAATTTGCGGCACATTTATTTCCAAATAAACGATGCACGTTAGCAATGAATAAATGTCTTATTCATAATAAATATTATATTGAACAAACTGAGTAATTGTGCATGTTGCAACATACTGGATGCCAGAAAGCCGTCCAAAAGGTTGCACTTAAGCTATGTGGAATCCAAGAGGGGAAGGCCTATTAACACTTTGATAATAATCTCTTTTTAAGAGAGAAAAAGGTTGTAAACTTCGAAACAATAGACAAGATGGCCATTGTGGTTCAGGACGGAAGAAGGCAGCGTCCGACTGTCCCGCCCATTATGGTTCAGGACGGAAGAAGGTAGAGTCCGATTGTCCCGCCCACTGGGACATAGACAAAGAAGAAACACATACCTGTTCGCTGAGATTTAGTCCCAACTGTCAACAGTTTATCATAAATATCAACCAAAGTTTCGTTGAGGCTACGTGTCTAGACGCTCTAATGTAGGCTAGAAAAGTCGCGACAGAATCGCCCATTTAAAGGCAATTTTCACTGCTTTACGGGATATCATAACATTGAGTATATTAATATTTATAACATATCGGTTGGGTAACAATAATATCTATGCAACTATCATGACATTTTGCCTCTTGATATTTTCAAAAATATGCGATTTGTCGACGATTTAAAATACACTTTTAAGGCATATAAATATAACGGGGCGCCCAACACATGTTCAATGTTGACAGTGGGACATAATGAATGTCTGTAAATCCCCGTTTTATACATTTTGAAGGTAAATATATTAAAACTATCAAGATTAAAACATGAAGTATAATAGCTGATTTATATGTATTTCGAGAACCAAATATTTGTGATTTTAATGATAAAACTAGCTGCGTATCATTTAACCAATGAAAATCGCCGTACATTCCTTTTAAACTTGACTGCGCAGCGTCGCCGTTGCCTTGGATATCAACATACGTATACAGAGAACTAATATAGATCAGAGAGCTGATAAGAGAAGCAGAAATGCCAATAGAAGCCAATACATAAGTAAAACCTGCAAGAATCCATAAGAATAAAATGTGTCTTACAAGTTTATTTATATATATATATATAATGTGCACGGTACTCAGTCGCGTGTTCCGTCACATGACGAACTGCCCATCATACACGTATAATTGATGAAGTTGTCTTTTAGCAGGTATTTACAAGTCATATTCAATTTGTCATGCCACGTAGCCTAGTTGCACACGTATAGCCGGCAGATAATTGCACTATCGGTCGGCTGTTCGACATAAATAGCGTGAAGTTCTTGACCAGGATGCGTGCATGAATGCGGCCTTCTTGACAAATCGGTCAAAATGCCCGCAAGAAACAACACGTATCTCGCAAAGTCTCGTTCACGGTTGACTGCGCATCTGCTGGGGAAACTCTCTGCTGGTTCCACGTGGCTGGTTCATCGGATAACTTCTTGACGTCTACGGGCAGCATGGCTCTTGTATGTCGACCTTTAGGTAATAAGCCCCTCTGCCGGCCCTAGTCTCAGAGCTGTAGCCCATGATTTGTGAGCGCCAGCGTTTGCATGATCTCTGGAATCAAGCGAGGAATAAAGCTGAAAATCTTGGAAATGTAAACAAAGTAAATATATATATATATATATATATATTTATGCAACCAACGACGCAAGCCAGGTGTAAGGATATGAAAAGGCCAAATAAATGACGTTTATTAAGAGTATGCCTAATGGCATATTGTTCCGATTAAAAGCATGAAGTGTGGACCCTGTAACATGCGCCAAGCATGTGGCTGAGCCTCATACGAAGCCGCCTGGACACAATGCTCCCAGAGCCCACACTTCGACATAGCAATACAGTACATGTAGTAATATTCATACACACAATACAATTCATGGCATCATCACCAGCACATTAAAACATTACCCAATACCGACAATATATATATATATATATATATATATATATATATATATATATATATATATATATATAGACAGGCAGACAAACAGATAGGTAGATAGATTAGCATTAGAGTCTATATTAATTAAGTGTGTCGACTTATTAATTCAGCATGTAGACTTGTCAGAGACTTGTTGTAACCATTGGGTAGATGTGTTGGCTGAGCTGTTATGAAATTTTAGCATAAGGCTTATGTAAATTATACAAATAAAGCATTTACCCAACTTACGCTACATTGTGGCTCAACTTATCCCAAATTAAATGTTAGTTGAGCCAGCTTACCAACCTATTTGAATCAGCTACATATAATTATCTATGCATACTAGACAGGGTTGAAAAAAATCATGATTTTTATTTTTTTAAATAAAAAAATCGGATTTTTTTTATTTAAATCGGATTTATTTGATTTTTTTTTAATCTCGTATATAGATATTATATAGATGTTTAAATAATTTGTAAACTCTTTCAAACATGTTCCATTCAAATCGATGTGGATTATTGTCTAAACAGAGGGTACATGATTTTTGCTTATGTAAAGATATTAGACAATGTCCACAAGGCCTCACCCCCTGTAGTTGTATAATCTGTCTTGGAAAGGAAAGCATGCTGTGTGTCTGTGGCTGTAGCAGTGGTAATTATTGTTTGCCTATAGGGTGGATTAGCACCTGTCCAGGGCTCTGTGTACTCTAAGGGTTTTGAACCAGAATACAAACTGGTACAGTATTAAACAACTGAGTCAACATACTGAATTGGTAACAACTAGCACAAGCTATAAGTGGACTTTAACTCAGGGCTTCTGTGTTGAAAAGATACTTCCTCTGGAAGACAAATTTGTGTGGCTTCACTGCATTCAGAAAGGGAATGTCATAAAATATTTGACTATCAGGCTACCTGGTGACAATACAGCTACACAAGTGTGCGCACTTTGTGTTTTGTATTAAAAAACATACAAAACTTTGTTGATCTCGATGCTTGTAAACAATTATTTGTGTTAAATTCATATAAATCAGCGATTAAAAAAAACGGAAGTCAAAACAATAAAAAAAATCATAAATCAATGATTAAAAAAAAAAAATTTGGAGTGATTTCAATCATGATTTAAATCAATGATTTAAATCAAATGATTTAAATCAAACAACCCTGATACTAGATATATTATCTTGGTATAAAATGATCTACTAACAATCATAATTTATGTGAGTAAAACAATGTTGCCTTATGAATATGATTGTGCACTACATATCAACAAGAATGATGACTGGCTCAACTAACACTCTCTTCCCCTACACAGACAGAAATAGACATTGGTACAGCGAGACGGAGATAGCGTAATGATGTTGGGAGGGCAGCAGGGAGGGAGAGAGGGAGGGAAAGATAGGAAGAGACGACAGACAGACAGAAAGATAGTGTCTTACCGGGATGTCAGTGTAGACCCAGCAACGTTCGTAAGTGCGACATTGTCCACGATTGACCAATGACAGCTTGAAGTACTCGACGGCCTCCCGATGGTTGCACTTGTGACGGTTTGTCAAATTATCTACAAATTGCAATACAAATAATAGCACTTTAAAAATAATTAAATCACATTTTCAAAGTTATTTTATAAACAATATCAACGTTCTAAATTTTTACACTTTTCCAGATTATTCATCACCTTTTTAGACGCACCCCGAAAATTAATTTTTTTCCTAGTCAAGCACACGGAGAGATTACTCCAACCTCAGACTCAGCCTATACACTAATAGTCATATTAACCATACATATTATCGTGAAAATTATATCAGCTGTGATGATATATAGGTTTGTGTCTTACAACAAAAACACCGATAAACTACGGTTGCCGCAGCATCCATAGAAACAGAGCCATAAACCATTCAAATATGTTAACCATCTCCAGCACTCAATGAAACTGTAAAGGCCAACAAGCACAACATAATTTATAACCATAAGCAAAACAGGGATTTTTATCAACGGTTTCCTTTGAACTTTTGTGCTGAACAATAAAACACCAGTACATGTCCGAACCTGGGAAACTCTGCATACGTTCTATATCTTCGATACTTTAGCGATGACTGCCAAACTGTTACGTTTGTGGGTGAATGTTATCGATGACAAACATAACGGTGACTCAGACAGGGGAAAAACCATTGCGTAACAAAAACGTATAATGCTAAGCGTCGATTTATATTATTTCATGCCCCTCAAACAATTGTTGCTCTTGGCACGTTACACTTTACCGTGCACAGTACCGTCACACACCAGAAAACAATAATCCTCCAACAGCGCAGACTGTCTAAAATATGTACTTTATTACGTTCATGATAAAATGTACACGCCATATTTCCACTTAGCCTAACTGGGAAAGCAAAGGCTGGTTTCAACCGGGCCATATGGAAAAAAAATGGCGACTGATAAACCGGATGTGACGCAATAAGACTGCCAAATAAAATCCACATGCCTATATAATTGAAATAAAAATGTAATTAAAAAGGCAACAAATAATTAATTTGTCATGACTAGGGTGGCTCCTATTATATCGACAGTATGTCTTAGCTACTGACCCCTATTTGTTTTAAAATTAAAAGGTTTTTGTTTTAATTAATTGTTTTTTATACTGGTTTCAAATAAAGATGTATGTACATTTGTATATATATATATATATATATATATATATATATATATATATATATATATATATATATATATATATATATATATATATATATATATATATATTATTTATTTGTGTAAATATGTCTATTGGTTCATTATTTGTTATTTAATGTGTTTGGGTTCAGAAATAAACTTCTTGTTCTTGTTCAATTTCAATCTAGGAAAAAATTACGATCGCCAAATCGTAGTGATTTTAACATAAATGCCTAATAATATGCCTACATTTATTCCAACACATGCCAATAAAATATTGATTCATAACCTGCTTGTGACGCACCCCATCACGTTAAACATTTATCATTGTCGCAGCTATTACACAGAAAACAAACTCAAAGGGAAGATAGTGTCGATGATGCATGATTGATTTATAGCGAACTTGAATATTGATTTATGACATGTATTATACATGTCATAAACAGGCTGTATATTGATTTATGACATGTACTATACATGTCATAAACAGGCTGTATATTGATTTATGACATGTATTATACAGGTCAAAAACAGGCTGTATATTGATTTATGACATGTATTATACAGGTCATAAACAGGCTGTATATTGATTTATGACATGCATTATACAGGTCATAAACAGGCTGTATATTGATTTATGACATGTATTATACAGGTCATAAACAGGCTTTATATTGATTTATGACATGTATTATACAGGTCATAAACAGGCTCTATATTGATTTATGACATGTATTATACAGGTCATAAACAGGCTGTATATTGATTTATGACATGTATTATACACGTCATAAACAGGCTTTATATTGATTTATGACATGTATTATACAGTTAATAAACAGGCTTATATGACGCAACCCTCAAGAGACGATAATGTTGACGATAGTTTACTTTTACGAAGCGGGTCATGAAATGCTACTTATTCATCGCAGGCCGTAATGTCGTAGTATTTCGTACTGTGATAATTTGTTATCCAGGGCCAAAAAACATGCCAGAAAAAAACCCAGATTAAACAAATATCAAGCACGATTTGAATATCAAAGTGAGAGACTACTCCTCCCTTTAAAATAGCTGTGATTCTCAAGCATAATTCGTGTAATGCAAAACGAATTTCAGGAATTTCACTGCTACGTCAAAATGCTGTATAACTTATGTGGAAGCATATCGTGAACATATTAACTTGACAACTCAGAGTTGTGCCTTCAGAAAATTAATCATGCAAATTGTAAGGGGGCAGAAATGGGCACAGTGCGAAAAAACATGACATAAGGGGCACAGTGGGAACAAAACATGACAGAAGGGGCACAGTGGGAACAAAACATGACAGAAGGGGCACAGTGGGAACAAAACATGACAGAAGGGGCACAGTGGGAACAAAACATGGTGGAAAAGTTATATAAGGCAGGTACAAATGAAAAAGATTGGCATCAAAGCCACCACGTTGTTTATTTAAAATTGTCTTAACTGGCTTAATTCGTGCTTATTTTTTTCAGAATAAATACATATATTTTCTAACATAAACAAAGTAGATTTTGTTCACAACAGGATGTGGAGTTTACTTACGATATTTCCTGCACGCGGGCTGGTCCTGGCCTCCATTCGGGTAGAAGTCGACGTGTCCGACGGGTCTCATCATTCCGTTTCCGACTCCGTCCGTGTGTATGACATCAACAAAATCGGCGTTTCTCATCTCCAGGCCGGCTTTCGGGTTCCGTTCGAACAACGGCCCTGAAGGGTCGAGCCCTAGAAAACACGGAAAGTTGAAAAGAAAATGTCATAAAATAATCGTACCCAAATAATAAAAACAGAATATAATCAAAGGTGCACTGTCGGACAACATTCGAGAACAGATGAAACGTTCAATAATTATGGGCTGGTTTACACGAACGATGTTTGTCTCAATTTGTCAGGCGACATTGTACAGCATCATCGACCTAGATATTGACTCGCACCAGTCCCGATGACAACTTTAGTGAAACGTCACGACGCAGTCACTTGTATTCGGTAGTTGACTGGCTACCGTTTCAAAATCAACTGCTAGATCTTGCAGAACCTGTCAAAATTCTCATTCCGCAAATCGGCTTCGTTTATCGATCTCGCGTGGATGTCTACAAGACAGATTCTTGCAGCGCAATATCTCACGACACTCTTTCGGCCAACACAACACAACAAAACACAACACAACACAACGGTGCCGCGCTGACACAGATTTATGTCGAGTGGAAATGATATTTGTTTGGCAAATAGTACACATTGTAAGACCACTCATGTTGGAGAAACGACGTACCTGTTATCCTGCCTAAGGGCACGACTTTTCCGGAGATGCCACACGCTTGAGCACCGAGTCCGTGCCCGATACACCAGATTTGCCGGCGCTTTACCCGACGTTTCATCATCAAATTGTTGGCGACGAACTGAAGTTGTCGCCCCAGCGCCCGCATATCAGAGGCCGCTTGTCCGTAGGTTTTGTTCCTCGTATTCCACGTCACTAGGATGACGTTGAACTTTCCCTAAACAAAACATCTTTTATTTAATATTATCTCTAAAAATATCGGCCAAAGCTGGTATTAACGAGATGCGATAAACATAAGTTGGAAAGATACGTAATTGTTAATTTTTGTACACATGAAGATAAAAGAGTACTAATAAAAAATATATCCGAAATTGTGCATCCAAACCGATCTACCGTTTCGTAACATTAACAAAATGCTTGGATGGACTGATGTTCCGGTTTACTGGAATGTGACATACGACATAATTACCTCACAAGAAACTTGGAAGGTGTTCGTTCGTGTCACATGACGGTGGTCATGTGATACGCCCATAGCGAACTCGGTATGCTGATGAAGGCCGTGTGAAACGGCCGAAATATTCAAACAAGTTTCCTGCGTTTCAAATATTTTTAAATACCCTCATTTTTATATGTGTTTTGAACATACACCCAAGCTGGACGTCCTATACACCCAAGCTGGACGTCCTATACACCCAAGCTGGACGTCCTAAATGAGGCAATCTCTTCCTCGAGTAGTGAATGCGCACCTTCCGCAGGAGAGCTCGTTTTACGGGTTTCAGCCAGTTGGTTCCACTTGTACTGTTCCCGTGCACCAAGAACACGGTGCGGGCGCCTTTGTGGAACTTGCCGCTACAAAAGCAACCTCATTCTGAACAAGACCCACTTCCGGTGTCACGTGAACATCAACGTCATTCTGAACAAAACTCACTTCCGGTGTCACTTCAACATACATGTTATCTTGAACAAAGTCTCACTTCCGGTGTCACTTCAACATAAACGCCATTCTGAACAAGACTAACTTCCGGTGTCACTTCAACATAAACGCCATTCTGAACAAGACTAACTTCAGGTGTCACTTCAACATCAACGCAATTCTGAACAACATTCATTTCCGCTGTCACTGGAACACACAACGTCATTCTGAACATCAATCACTTCCGGTGTCGCTTGAGATATGTACTCCGGACAAAATACGACATCTCAATCGCAATGTTGGGAACCATTGTTGCAAAAATTAAGTATATCTTACAGTGGGAAAATACGAAACGTTCACATTTATAGGCACGCCATCCATTATTATGTACACAGAATTAAACGTGAAAATAATATTTGCATTACGAACATGTAGGTTTTATTATATTGTTTTTCTCCTCTTTACCTCCGTAGTTCGGGATTATGTACTGGTTTAAATGATCACTGGAACCACAATATACTTGTTCTGGTTGTTCTTGAGCGCAAACCTTACCAGTGGTTATTTTACTGCTGCTGCTGCGTATTGCTGCTTTATAAACGATTTATAACTGCACGTACGGTATCTTCCATCGTGTGATGGGCACACCCCTGTTGCCCGTCCGTCTGTTGTAAGTGATAAATCTGATTCCCAACTCCTCGGGACACGACGGGAGTGGCCACATGACGTAAGGGGTGACGTGACGAAAGACATTCTTTCCCGAACACTTCTTTGTCCAAACTGCCGTCCGCACGCACGCAGAACTGAAGCAAGCAAACCGGCAGCAATGATAGTCCCGAACACTTGTTGGATGATGGTGATTATGATGATGATGGTGTTTTTGGTGATTATTATTATTATTATGAAGGTGGTGATTATGATGTTGTTGTTGATGATGATGGCGATGAAGGTGACGAATGATGGTGGAGATGATCATGATGCTCATAATGATCGATATTGTGACGACGACGACGACGACGATGGTAATGATGATAACGATATATGTTTTATTCAGAGTAACATGACGTACATAAATGTGATTACGTCTTTAATCTGTCCTATCGTGGAAGAACCCTTCTTGTATTTGTCGGAAATACACTTTAACGTATTTCTTGATTTTACGACCAGGTCTTCGGCTACAGACGCAGGCTGAACTCAGCAGCAAGCCATCTATGCAGCACATAACGACCACAGTACAGGCCCTCATACCGCGCTTGCGCTTAAATTCAATATATGTGAGAAAATAATAGTTGGCATTGCCAGCACTGTTCAAAACCTCGCCAGATGGTGCCACCCGTTGCTCGACCACTTTTCTACAATGACGTATAGTGTCCGATTACAACAGCATAAAATTGCATGCACGTAGGTAATCAAACCCAACCCTGTCGTTGCGCAACTTATGAGGTTATTGTATGTGTTACAAAAGTGCAAAAAAATAGGTGTTTTAAAGTCTTGAAAGTTAGTCACCGGACGGCACCAACCGAATTTAACGATGAGGCTATATAGTTTTATGTTGTTAGCGATGTTCAACTGGGTGTATTTTACCGGTTTACATTCATACCATTAGCTGCGTGAATGGCCATAGATTCCCAAACACCGCATGCAGTCCTGTGTGTAACTCTAACTATACGTTACACCAAAGATAAGTACTGCGTATAAATACTGCGTATTATACGCCAAAGATAAATCCCACTGCTCCGCATCAAGCAGTTTTTGCCAGCGGTCTGAACCCTATTTCGAGACATGAGTTAGCGGACTAAAATTTGTACATGCCCCTTGCAAGACATTCTTACTCTTTAAGCATGTGTTTACAATAAAGGCCTGACGCAAATGACCATACTTCAACACGACACTTACGTACGTTATGACCATTCACACGAGGAGACAAGCCAGTTTTATTTGGTGTGAACTATGGGACATGTGTAGGCGTATTGCGTGAAAATGTTTCACTGCGTCTGCACACATTCTCCATATAAGTCATAAATCAGTGCGTATTTAGAATCTCGGAAAGGGCATAGCCGGGTGGGGGACTTAATTACCCATTAGTTTACGAAGCTGGTAGACAGTTTCAGCTATAAATGTTCGCTCTACGTATCACAAGTTCAATATATTACAGGCACAACTTGCATTTAACACTTTTCATTTTTCGAAATTCGCCCCAATATTGCCTTGAATAATATAATTATCATGCGTTTTTCTACGAATGTTCCATGTTACGTAAACCGTCCCCTGGCTAGTTCCATATTACGCATACAAAGACGGCACGGGGCGGTTTACGTAACTATTTAGTTATCCCGTCCGGGGATGGATATTTTTTCCAGTGATCATACTAATAACTATAATTATTATTATTATAGCAATAGCACTTTTGTAGCGTCTAAATCCACAGGAACCTGTGTATATCGCTGTATTCAGTGCACGCGTGACATTAGTATGGGTGGGCTGCATTATACTCGCAAGTGTATTTATCATGTTCAAACACAGCAGTTTTTTTCTGCCTATCTTAAGGATGCAACACGTGTTCGACGACACAGTATTAATGTGACAGCGTCAAAAGAACATGTGTTGCCTAATGCATTTTCTAAAATGATAAATACTTATTATCTTGTCCCAATGTGAGGAGATATACAGCAAATTAATAACACGATTTCCCGGAATATAATTCATAATAATTTAAAGGTCACAATGCAAATGTCAGACCTATTCATTTACACACGACATTTTAATCGTTCCATAAAGCAACTGAAATTAAGTCTTCGTATAATGCATGAACAATGCATTTATTTAGCTATAAATTACTAGTTATCGATTTATTGTATTGATTCTTTACTTTGCAGATCGATTGGACAACTACTGTACATCTTTGCCAGTTCTGTCTGCCACTGTATAATTTTTAAATATGGGACTTCACTTAACTTATAAGTTCCCATTCTCAATTCGAACTTTTGCTGGTCTCATTTTTAATTCATCTTGCGCAAAATCAAACCGACCTAATGTCCACTGCAACATGCTAACTCGTTTTTGCAACCTTTGTATGTAGTTTTCGTGTGAAATCATCAGAAAAACTATTACATTATTTAATGTTTGGTCAAAGATTAATTGAAGTGAAAATGGAAGCGCTGAAAACTCACGTATATCACCCTTGGTGAAATTTCGTGATTGGCGAGAAGATGAAAGTCACGTCCACGATCAGCATTGACCCGCACAGTGTTTATCGTTTCGGATATCCAATATTTTGAGTCTCACAGATCTAACGATTAAAGTTAATTATTACGATGATTTGACAGAGTTACTTAAATTATTCACACACCACACATGTGGACATCAACGAACCGGATTTGCGTCAGGTTAAAACAGCTTAGGATGGAGTTTTAAAAGCGTACATCATATTGTCCTCCGCGGTTGCACCGCTCCATCCTGCTCTGTTTACCTTGTAACGTTCGGCGATCAACAACGGACGTCCAGTGTCGTTTCTGATTTGGTCACTCCACCTCGTTCGTGGCCAGGTGAGATAGTATGGTATTTTGTATTATGTAAATCGGGCTCGTTAAAATATTTAATGTTTTCTGTACTGCTACATTGGATCTTTCATTTGATAGCAATGAACTCGCACTGACTGCTCGCGTATCGCCACTTTGGCTATTTTGCAGAACGCACCAATATTTCAAAACCAGTCACCGCGCTGGGTCGAAATTGAGGGGTATCGGCTTTGGGTGCGTTTTTCTGAAAAGATAGACCTATGCCATGTTCACGAATTTCGCATACGAGGTTAATTAATTGATGTGTAATGTGCTGTGAGAGTTTAAAGAAAATATTTGGAGAGGTTTTCCACTGAGCCCAGGAAACGCTCCAATGGTGACGAATGCAAAAGTGTGGTATAAACCCATCCTGTTTGAACATTCTTCACGTTTCCACCCATGGAAAATTCGAGTGGGCATCGCTATTTGTAACTGTATCGTTCAGCCTCGGTAAATACATTAACTGATGTTTCAGTTATATCCATAATGCAACATTATATGTTGAAGTTAATTATTTCAATGTGTATTTCCCTCTGATGAAAATATAATCGAAATAAAAATTAGATTTCTCCCTAAGATATAACACCACACAATGGCAACACAACCACAGCACAGTTTCTTCTGCAATTGAATTTCGATAAATACTTGGTAACTGTATTTTGTCTTCAAAAAAGCATTTAACGTTATTTGATAATATAGTAATTTATGACGTATGCGAAGTAAAGTATACCAACTTCCATGTGCATTCTCCATCATTAGGTGAAACTGATTGGGTGGACATGATTCCTACTAGTACGGCCTCGCAGCTCACTCATAAATGTGTAGCTAACCGCTTTACAGAGCACGATATATATGCAAGTGCCAGCTCAATTGTTGCAAATGCTTCATTCATTTCACACATAGCATACTTAATTGCGAACTTTACTGTCATTGACTGCGTCAGGTTTATCTTATAGCATATGAAATACAATTTATGCAAATACAGCCTGATCGATCTCCGCTAATTGTCAGCGCGACCTCGTTATCGTCGATAGTTGTTACGTGTCACGGCGATAGCGCCACAGCTGGTGGTACCTCAGTCCTGACACACGTACGTCAGTCCTGACATGCGTACGTCAGTCCTGACATGCGTACGTCACGTAACAGACAAACGCCCACTGCCAAGGAAACACACAAAAACTGTTTTTGTAATTATATTGGCACGGTGTCCATTACTTAGAGGGCCTTCTTCAACTTAATTCTATGTGAATATATATATATATATATATATATATATATATATATATATATATATATATATATATATATATATATATATATATATATATATATATATATATATATATATATATATATATATCAGTAGTTGCGAGGGACTCGTTGTATTAGTTGTTGTGGGGGATTCGTTGTATCAGTAGTTGTGACGGACTCATTATATTAGTAATTGTGGGGGACTCGTTGTATCAGTTGTTGTGGGGGACTCGTTGTATCAGTTGTTGTGACGGACTCATTATATTAGTAGTTGTGACGGACTCATTACATTAATAGTTGTGACGGACTCATTATATTAGTAGTTGTGACGGACTCATTATATTAGTACATTCGACGGACTCATTACATTAGTAGTTGTGACGGACTCATTACATTAGTAGTTGTGAAGACCTCACTGTATTAGTAGTTGTGGGGGCACTCTAGATCTACGACTTTTAATTGATAAATCATGACATAAAATAGAGCAAATAATATAGATAATATACACTAATTCATCTTCATTGTCTCATAACAACTGGATATGGAGAAGGTATAAGAGCCGTAGACCCGTTAGATCGGGTAATTTGCGAAAGTGTGAACAGCCGTACGTTATTGTAGATAGAGGCGGGTCACACACAGCTACTTTCGCCACTTTCTTCGCCGAATTCTGATTTGGCCGAACCGAAATTAAGTTAATAGTATCCGATAATGTTATCAAAAGTACATAATTGTACAGCTGTACACACGAGCTGTGACGCCGTAGTTGGTACCCGACAGGTTCGATTTAATGCGAAATTGTCTGAAACGAGAAGACTGAACAATTGAATTGCGTGGGCAGGTTTAAGTGTATGTGTTCGTCACGGTCTCCGAGACGGGACGGCACACAGTGGTACTGGCTCGCCTCCTGGCCACCGGTTTATCCATCGTGAATCCATCATCCAGGTCGTTCCAAAGGAAAATTAGACCAACTTGCCGATTTACGTAGCACCTGACAGGTTGTTGGAAAAAAAATTTTTTTAACTGGATTCTAAAAAGCCAGGGGCCTTCTATCCGGTTATATGTCGCGGGTTGTAAACATAAGTGCCGACTCTTAGTCTTACGAATTTGACAGGTTTACAGGCGTACGAAGCACTGCTGGTGATTTCGTGCGTTTTGAACAAAACTTGTTTACGGGACACCATCCCTCTTTGTCAGATCATCAATTCATAACACACCAGAAGAGCAACTCTCGTGAATGTCTTAGTCGTGCGCAGTCGGCTGAGCCTTATATTTCAATCACTTAGTCAATTATATCCCACTTTAGAACATGTGCGGCAAACCAGCCGCTAAGATAATCGTATGGGTTTATTTGCGGTCTTACGGATTTCTATGATTAAGGAACCTCAGACTTAGTCTAAATGTACACCACATCGTTGACAGCACAACCTTCCAACTGTGGCAATGATCACACAGTAATATAATTACTTAAATAACGCAGTAACATCAACCTGTGACATACGGCTGACCTTTGTGTTCGTCAAATGCTAATGGCAATAATAGCAAAGGTTGCAGGTAGCAGTCTACAAAATATCAACAGGGCCATTACTTTGGGGAGACAAGAACGACACGTATTTATTTGTTTGACCATTCTCGCAGTGATGGTGAATAATCACTTATTGGTATAGTGTATGGTGACACGTTTGTTTGACCATTCTCGCAGTGATGGTGAATAATCACTTATTGGTATAGTGTATGGTGACACGTTTGTTTGACCATTCTCGCAGTGATGGTGAATAATCACTTATTGGTATAGTGTATGGTGACACGTTTGTTTGACCATTCTCGCAGTGATGGTGAATAATCACTTATTGGTATAGTGTATGGTGACACGTTTGTTTGACCATTCTCGCAGTGATGGTGAATAATCAATTCCTTCTTGTATCTCATGGATGTACCCGTCCAAGGATTTTACAAGCATTGCTAATTCCTAAAGGAAACAATATGCAATTAATAGATTTAAAAGCGATTTTAAGATTTACTGTGTCTAGGCTATGTTTACGAAATTTAACTGTTTCTTACTTCGTTGTTTGGATCTCACAAATCTAAACTCTCGTCTTCAGATATGGTGTGATTTATATAACTATGCAACACTAACGTGTCGAGTTCGCTCCAGAACTGGCACGAACCGTCGTACGTAAGCAATCAAGTTGCGTCAGTTAGCTTAGCAGGTAGAAGCGTATCATGCAGAGTAATATATTGTGCCATGCAGAGTCATAAATGGAATCATGCAGAGTTATACACGCATTAAACAGTAAACAAAGCGTGCGATGGCATTATAAGGATGGGCAAGTTTGTTTTTGCGTTCTTCTTCGCATGCAATGAAAAAACGAACCAACCAACCAACCAACCAACCAACCAATCTATCAACAAACAAAACGAACGAACGAACGAACACACACGCACACACACAAACAAACAAACAAACAAACAGGTAAACCAACCAACCAATCAAACAACTAACCAACCAACCAACCAACCAACCAACCAACCAACCAACCAACCAAAGAATCGACGAAAGAACCAACGTACAATCCAACGGACCAAAGAACTAACCAATGAAATGCTAAGCGACGAATGAACGCGTTGAATGACAAGACATATCTTCAAAACAACACGTCCGAAAAAGACGTATGTTCGTCCCACTAGCCGCTTTCAGTCCACCTACAAGGACACTTTGCGTGCCTGACTACAATTCTGACATGCATGTTATATATTTAGACGTTTGGCATCACTGGAGGTCACTTCTTTGTTTTGTCGTTTTGGTCAATTTACATATACGCCCCCCAGGCGAGCGCTTTTTAGGGACAGTTAATAAGTTCGGTTTCCAGGTTACATCGCTTGTTTACGAGAACAACTATCAATGACATTTGAGAAAAAAACAGTCATACCTCATAAGACGGTTCCGCCACTACTCTCCATTACTTTATTTCTGCTTGACATCTAGACCTACAGTAATATTTTTAATGTCGAATAGGCGAGCGTAGTAAACTTTGACTCGTAGTTTTAAATAGTTAACATTCCATCCGTTTTTTAAATAACTTAACAACGTTATATACAAAACCAAATCATGCACACGGAGGATGTCAACGTTTAGGACAAATAAATGCGTAATTAGCCATGGCGATCAAAACAATTTAGCAAAATCGGTTTAAGGGAAGTTAAAACTGCTTCCTCAACTGCTCTAGCCTATCGCAAATCCGGTACAATGGTGTCCAAATATGTAGTGTGTGAATAGTTTATGTAACACCCGCAGTCGATATAGTAAAAATAATGCATTTTTTCAAATCATCAGAAGAATTGACTTTACTCGTTAGATCTGGTAAGGATCAAATTAGTGGATATCCAAAATTGTAAACATTGTGTGGGTCAATGCTGATCATGTGCGTGACTTCCATCCTCTCGCCGATCATACGACAAAGTTACGAAATTTCGCCAAGGAAGAAAATCGTGACTTTTCAGCAATTCTGTTTTCACTACCGTTGATGTTTGAACAAGCATTAACTAATTTAATAATTTATATGATGATTTCACAAAAACTACATACAAAAGTTGCACAAACGAGCTAGCATGTTGCAGTGGATTTGTAGGTTTATTTTTTGGCAAAATTTATTTGAAATGAAACTAGCAAAAAATCGAATTGACTAGGCACCTTTAACATTTTCTTGTTGTCCAGTTCGACGCAATTACGCAGCAATTCCGATGGTTCGTTTCTTACAACAAGCGAAATTTCTCACTTTTGACAAACTTACCAAGCGGCAGCCATCGTGAGCAGAATACAGGCTTGCTTCAGCATGGTGACTCCAAAATGATGTCAACAACAATGTGATGAAGACGACAAAGTGACGGAGACAGTGCTTGTTATGCTTGAGAACTCGTTGTAGTTGACGCGGTGCCGCAGTAAGAGAAGGTCTCTACTCGACTGCCGGAGAGTTTGTGATGCGGTTGTTGCCAGCAGCGTAGTTCTTTATTGACGTCGCAAAAGTATCACGCCGGGCGGAAGATTTACGACATCGCTCAGTGCATTCTGGTCTATTCTATACGTCGTTCAAACTGTCGTATGACGCACATTCGCCGGGTGTTTTCGGCGCTAGGGCCCGGCGGCGTCTCCTTCAGTGCGCCGCTTTCGAAGGCGCAGTTCGTAAATCATGGCCGATATAATTAAACCGCCGAAGCACCAGCTCGTTGGGCGGTGCTTGTCGCGGTAAAAGACGTCGTCATTGTGCGGGTGGCATCCATTGGCAGAAGACGGACGACTTGTCATCGCGGCCGCTGTCAAGACGGGAAAACGTCCATCTCTTCAAGGTCCTTGACGTAATGTATCACGTCAACGGAAGAGTGGGACATTAGTGAGTTGTTATCGTTGACAGCTTAGTCAACGACTTAACACGATCGTTATCTAGCGTCGTTAAGTTTGAATAGTGGAAGGACGCATTTGGTAGCAGGGATACTTGGGTGCAGGCAGTGGGGGTCCAAGACGACAGGGGCGGGGAACGGAGACAATGGGCGGGAAGGAAGAGGGGATTTGGCATTGATGGAGAAAATAAGGGAGGAATGACAATTTGAGACGCGTCTTGGAGGAAGGAGTAGACAGAGACAGAGGGATAAAACAGGGAGTCGGTGCGGGGCGGGGAGGTAGGGTTGGGCATAAGCAAGAAGGAAGCTATTAACCTGCAGCCACGATTTACTTTACGATTCTGTTCTTCCTCTGACAAAAACAATTCCCGTTGGCGATTTCACCGTTCCTCCATAACATTAGTAATCTTCTCGAAAACAACCAATCAAATATCACAGTTGATAACGAATGTGTTACTGCTTCAAAATAATGACCATTTTCTCAAATGTAGACGTGTGCCATATAATATAAAGAAGACTACAATTAGTTCCTTGTTGGCTAACTTTGGTGAACAGTGCATAGTTAAATATGCAACTTCCTGTGTATTTCCCCGTCTATTTTATCATTGGCGGCCATATTCATGAATCAAATCCTCGTTATCATATTGTTTACAACATTCTTTTTTTTTTTTGCTTTTATACGTTCATTAAGTTATCTCTTGCGTTGTCTATTTCCCCGTCTAGTTTATCACCGTTGACCATATTCATGAATCAGATCCTCGTTATGATACGGCATAGTCTACAACGTCCGGTTGTTTTGCTTTTGAGCGTTCTATAAATTCTCTCTTTGCGTACGTCATTGGTGAAGATGAGATTTATCAAATACAACTCGCGTACATGGAATATAAACACCGACAAAGGGTACGATTTTCCCATCGCGGTTCCGGCAGTGGGAACAACACCTTGGCGTTCTTGCAATTCTGCTGACGTCATATCCCCTACTTGCACCCAGAATACTAATGTACGTGTTTCGTTGTTAGCAAGAACGCTGCCAGTGGTCTTCGCGTCTGTCTAAATGCCAATAAACATTGGTTTTCGTCGGCTTGTTACGGTCGATGCCGTTGTCGGGGAGTGCTCGTTCTTGACACACCCTTTCCGAGGCGCTTAATTAATTAGTGCACATCAGTTCATCAGTCAGCTGCGTCTTATTCCGGGTCGCGAAGGTGTAAGTTCTTCTGTGTTTGTGTTCGTGGGTTCGTACGCAAAAACGTAAGGCTGATAAATGTTACCTGGTGACACGCACATGCACTAAAGGCGGTTAAACTAATAAACACCCGTTGAAATGTGTTACGAACTGGTCTGCACACGGCAAAATTTGTCAGAGACACTGCTCAAACAAAATAAGAAATGAAATACTACTGTGCGGCGTACGATTGCATAGTTTCGATGCACTTCGAATTAAATAATTAATAATTAGATAATTGAGTATTGGTATCAAAACTTCTAAGTTGCGGACTGCGTAAATAAAATGTTAAATATCAATATTAAATGTAACAATGGATCAAGCGCATGGCTCGGAATAAATGTATATGTTTACAAATTGGTAAACAGAGCTATCAATAATATTGATATCACACACCTGTGTCGCTCATCTAAGACTAGAACGCCCACTTGTGGAGAAACGCTTTTTGTTAGTATCGCCACGCTCCAACGACAAATGCATGTTTGCGAAGTGTCTACGACTAAGTATTGTCGCACGTGTTGGTTAGTGAGTTTGCTACTGGTTACATATTTACCCCGTGTGTGGGATATTTACCTACACTTTCATAGACGCTAGGTGTAAAGACGTTAAGTGGTTAATTCTTTCCCATATTCCAGCCGCTATGGATGTAATAATACATATCTGTATAGCGCTAATTGATGCTGGTTTTGCTGGCGTAAGAGACAGTTGATTCGAACTTATTTCATTGTCTACGTCGCAATTTGTTACATTTCAGAAACATCGGCTGAGTTTTAGCGATAATATCGATCGATGTTTTATACAGCCGCTGACATCTTCAGCAGCCTACTTTCTCAACAGGATGACAGGTGTTTAGTTGCAGCTGTGTACAAACGCCCCCCGCAGTCACTGCCTATTCCACTCGCTATCAACGATCCGCATTAGCATTCCCACGCTGGCGCCACAACACAACTCTTTTGGGGTACGTAAGTAATAAATTATCAGTTCAGTGTAGGGCGTAATGTGAACGCATTGTGTGCGAGCCGTATTTTGCAGAGCTAATAAATGATACCGCGCCTTGTAGTACGTCAAACGGCGAAGAATGCCAGTCATGACGTTGCCACATTAGACCGCAAGACGTAATGGTTTAGTAAAAAAAAGATCATGGTTGATCATTGCGATTGATGAAATATTTGTTGGTAAACGCGTATCGCTGAGGCGATCGGGTCCTCGTACTTGGTTCTGAATCACCGACACACACTCTGGAGAAGTCACTTGATGACAAGCATATCAGAAAACTGAGTAAAATCCTCAATGTGTTATGGCGCTATCGGATAACCAACCAGGAACTGTACGGCTCTCTCCCGCTGCGTCCAACCGTCGTGAGACATCGTCTTCGTCATCGGTCAGGTCATGTGGAAAAAATGACAGCCTCTTCGTGGCCTCCACCACAAGTAGAAGCCTAACAACTGCGAAACTAATGTCGTCAACCAGTCATTATCTTAAAGTGTGCCTTATTCATAGCAAATTTATCAGTGTTCAAAATATCCTTGAAATTAGTGGATACCAATGAACACTGAAACTACAGTACAGACCCCCCTCCTTCTCCCCCGAAACACCACAGAGACATAAACGACACAGAGCCTAGTTTGTTCCTGGATATGTTAGCGAGTCAACGTTCGCAGACACCAACTACACCACGAATGTTTGCCGTTATCAAGCGTTGTGGATGTCTGCCGTTCAGCAGACTGTGTCCTGAACGTCTGAAGTTCGTCGCAATCGACTTACTAATCAAGTTACGTCTATGCTTATATGACTCAGCTCCTACTGTTACGTCTATGCTTGTATGACTCAGCTCCTACTGTTACGTCAATGCCTGTGTGACTCAGATTCTACTGTTACGCCTATGCTTGTATGACTCAGCTCCTACTGTTACGTCTATGCTTGTATGACTCAGGTCCTACTGTTACGTCTATGCTTGTATGACTCAGCTCCTACTGCTACGTCAATGCCTGTGTGACTCAGATTCTACTGTTACGTCTATGCTTATATGACTCAGCTCCTACTGTTACGTCTATGCTTGTATGACTCAGATCCTACTGTTACGCCTATGCTTGTATGACTCAGCTCCTACTGTTACGTCTATGCTTGTATGACTCAGCTCCTACCGTTACGTCTATGCTTGTATGACTCAGCTCCTACTGTTACGTCAATGCCTGTGTGACTCAGCGCCTACTGTTACGCCTATGCTTGTATGACTCAGCTCCTACCGTTTCGTCAATGCCTGTATGACTCAGCTCCTACTGTTACGCCTATGCTTGTATGACTCAGCTCCTACTGTTACGTCTATGCTTGTATGACTCAGCTCCCACTGTTACGTCTATGCTTGTATGACTCAGCTCCTACCGTTACGTCTATGCTTGTATGACTCAGCTCCCACTGTTACGTCTATGCTTGTATGACTCAGCTCCTACCGTTACATCGATGCTTGTATGACTCAGCTCCTACTGTTACGTCTATGTTTGTATGACTCAGCTCCTACTGTTACGTCTATGCTTGTATGACTCAGCTCCTACTGTTACGTCTATGCTTGTATGACTCAGCTCCTACCGTTTCGTCAATGCCTGTATGACTCAGCTCCTACTGTTACGTCTATGCTTGTATGACTCAGCTCCTACCGTTACGTCTATGCTTGTATGACTCAGCTCCTACCGTTACGTCGATGCTTGTATGACTCAGCTCCTACTGTTACGTCTATGCTTGTATGACTCAGCTCCTACTGTTACGCCTATGCTTGTATGATTCAGCTCCTACCGTTATGTCTATGCTTGTATGACTCAGCTCCTACCGTTACGTCTATGCTTGTATGACTCAGCTCCTACCGTTACGTCTATGCTTTTATGACTCAGCTCCTACTGTTACGTCTATGCTTGTATGACTCAGCTCCTACTGTTACGTCTATGCTTGTATGACTCAGCTCCTACCGTTACGTCTATGCTTGCACGACTCAGCTCCTACTGTTACGTCTATGCTTGTATGACTCAGCTCCTACTGTTACGCCTATGCTTGTATGATTCAGCTCCTACCGTTACGTCTATGCTTGCACGACTCAGCTTCTACCGTTACGTCTATGATTGTATGACTCAGCTCCTACCGTTACGTATGTGCTTGCACGACTCACCTCCTACCGTTACGTCTATGCTTGCACGACTCAGCTCCTACCGTTACGTCTATACTTGCACGACTCAGCTCCTACTGTTATGTCTATGCTTGTATGACTCAGCTCCTACTGTTACGCCTATGCTTTTATGACTCAGCTCCTACTGTTACGTCAATACTTGTATGACTCAGCTCCTACCGTTACGTCTATGCTTGTATGACTCAGCTCCTACTGTTACGTCTATGCTTGCACGACTCAGCTCCTACCGTTACGTCTATGCTTGCACGACTCAACTCCTACCGTTACGTCTATGCTTGTATGACTCAGCTCCTTCTGTTACGTCTATGCTTGTACGACTCAGCTCCTACCGTTACGTCTATGCTTGCACGACTCAGCTCCTACCGTTACGTCTATGCTTGCACGACTCAGCTCCTATCGTTACGTCTGTGCTTGCACGACTCAGCTCCTACCGTTACGTCTGTGCTTGCACGACTTACCTCCTACTTTACGTCTGTGCTTGCACGACTCACCTCCTACCGTTACGTGTATGCTTGCACGACACAGCTCCTACCGTTACGTCTATGATTGTATGACTCAGCTCCTTCTGTTACGTCTATGCTTGTAAGACTCAGCTCCTACCGTTACGTCTATGATTGCTCGACTCAGCTCCTACCGTTACGTCTATGCTTGCACGACTCAGCTCCTACCGTTACGTCTATGCTTGCACGACTCAGCTCCTATCGTTACGTCTGTGCTTGCACGACTCAGCTCCTACCGTTACGTCTGCGCTTGCACGACTCACCTCCTACCGTTACGTCTGTGCTTGCACGACTCACCTCCTACCGTTACGTGTATGCTTGCACGACCCAGCTCCTACCGTTACGTCTATGATTGTATGACTCAGCTCCTGCCGTTACGTCTGTGCTTGCACGACTCACCTCCTACCGTTACGTCTATGCTTGCACGACTCAGCTTCTACCGTTACGTCTATGATTGTATGACTCAGCTCCTACCGTTACGTATGTGCTTGCACAACTCACCTCCTACCGTTACGTCTATGCTTGCACGACTCAGCTCCTACCGTTACGTCTATGACTGTATGACTAAGCTCCTACCGTTACGTATATGATTGTATGACTCAGCTCCTACCGTTACGCCTATGCTTGTTTGACTCAGCTCCTACCGTTACGTCTATGTTTGTATGACTCAGCTCCTACCGTTACGTCTATGATTGTATGACTCAGCTCAGTTATTCATATTCACAACTTGGACCATCACCTATGTACATATGATACACAGATTTTCCTTTCCTCGGCTACCCCGGAAACAAATTGCTCATAAAACCAGCTCAGGGGTTGTCTCCATGATATATTCCACTGGATGATTGATAGCAAATTAAAGTTAAATGCAAATAAAACAGAATTTCTTATTATTGGTACACCAAAGCGGCGTGTTAAACTAGATTGTTTTTTACCCACACCTCTGCTGAGCCAGAATTTCACACCGGCCGTCTCAGCACGGAAGTTAGGAGTCACCTTTGACAATAATTGCAATTTTATACAACATATTTCACAAACTTGTCGTTGCTGCTTTTATCACATTCGTGACCTTCGTCGTATTCGCCGGTATATGTCTTGCTGTTGGCAAAACTATTGCAACTGCTCTTGTTAGCAGCAGACTTGACTATTACAATTATTATAATATTGCTCTCAAGGACATCTTGAAACTTCAACGTGTACAAAATTGTTTGGCAAGGGTAGTTACCCCTGGTCTCCCGTTTCTCGTGTAACCACTTCTTAAATCATTGCATTGGCTCCCTGTCCGATATCGCATTATTTTTAAGATCTGCACAATTACCTATCAAACACTTTTATACAAGCAAACAGCATATTTACATTCACTGTTCACCTTTGCAAGACAGCCCAGACAGCTTCGATCATCTAATTCTAATCTACTTTTTATTCCTTGTGTTAAGAAAAATGTCGAAGCTAGAGCTTTTTCAGTTGCTGCACCGACGCTGTGGAACTCACTCCCTGTTAGTGTTAAGAATGTAGGAAATATAACAACATTTCGGCGTAAACTAAAAACCCACCTGTTTAAAGTTGCTTACCCTCCATAGCCACCCAGAGTACCAATCCAACTGTTTACATTTAATATTAAAATGTATATATAATACTAGCAGCAAAGATTGACATTTGTGTTTTGTCAAGGATAACGAATTGTGTAAATTTGGGAACAAAACCAAGCATCTGCCAACAGTCACAGAAACATGTGCGCGGACAATCCAAGACCGGGCACAGACTGAGACCTTCACGAACCCCCCGGGGGGTACTCCTTATTCTGAGGGATACATGTATGTGCCGCGAAAATGCCCCTGTTTTTTGCCATTTTTCTCTCTCTGTCCGTAGAAAAAAAAATTATTTTCTCTCTTTGTGCCCCAATTAAACCTGATAATTCCCTCTTTCATCGAAGAAGAACTTTCCCAATGAAAACGTTCCTCCCGGGCTTACCTTACACTTAAAAGATATTAGATAAATTGTTCAATAATTCTCTCTTGGTGACCCTAAATTTCTTGATTTTTCTCTGTCTCTCCATGTGCTCCGTGGGGCTCTGGTGGCACACCCCCACCGGTTTGGTATGGCAGTACCCTCCTCCCCCCTCCTCCCCCGGGCACGAACCCTTTCGACTGTAAGCGAGACTAACGTCGAACTGAATATCCAGCACCTGAAACTACAGTTTCGCCCCCTTGCGGACCACGGCGGAGATGCACACGGGCCTAGATAGTTCCTAAGTAGGTCATCGAATGAACATCCGCTGACGTTTGCCGACAACAAAAAATTGAGAATGCGTGACGTTGCAGTAGAAGCGGTGGCCAATCCGTGTTGTCGAGACGACTGTTCTCCCCGGACCCTTGCTGGAACAAGGAGACGTTGGTCGAAAGAGGAGTTGTTATGAACTAGACCGCCTCCTTCGGCGACGTCCGCTGCCAAGGTAGTTACCGGCGTCGACTAGCATTACCTGCCATGGCATAGACATAGGGCGATAGGCATATAGTCACGTAGGTCGTAGCCGTTGCCTACTTTGGGTCCCGCGTGCATGCATAATGCATTCAACAGTGCGTTACATGTGCTCTCCCGTATTGAATCCCCCAGAGGCTGTTAGTGTTACTCGCTATTTCACTCGCGAGCCGTAAGAGATCAGCTCAAAGCGTCGACCAATTAAAGAGGTCATACCATAGTTGAACTTCCTGTTTATTACGAATGTAGGGCAAATAAAATCGTGATATGTGAAATGACAAAATTCATATGATGTGACATAATTGCAACTGAACAGGTCTATTCACAGGTGTTTAGTTGTAGAAACTATTGGCTGTGAAACAGTGCACTGTTTGAGAGGTTGATAGGCGGAGGATTTACGGGAATTTTTCTGCTATGGGCCACGTGGGCAGAGTTGAAAAATATCATGATTTAAAAAAAAATCGGATTTCTTTTTTAAATATGACTTTTTTTTTTAAATCTGACACATATATATATATATATATATATATATATATATATATATATATATATATATATATATATATATATATATATATATATATATATATATATATATATATGTTTATATTTATAAACTCTTCCAAACGTATTCTATTCAAATCGATTTGGGTACATGTCTTTACAGAGGGTACACAAGGCCTCACCCCTGTAGTTGCATAATTTGTTTTGGAAAGGTAAGCATGTTGTGTGTCTGTGGCTGTAGCAGTGATGATTATTGTTTGCTGAGAGGGTGGATTAGCACCTGTCCAGGGCTATGTGTACTCTAAGGGTTTTGAACTAGAATACAAACTGGTACAGTATTAGACAGTTTTAGTCCAGAGTGCCTCACTTGAGTCAACATACTAAATAGTTAATAACTAGCGCAAGCTCTAAGTTTGTGTGGCTTCACCGCATTCAGAAAGGGAATAGCTCAAACATACACAATGTCATAAAAATTTTTTACTATCAGACTATCTGGTGACGATACAACTACACAAGTGTGCGTACATTGTGCTTTTGTATTTAAAAACATACAACACTTTGTTGATTGCGATGCTTGTAAACAATTATTTGTGTTAAATTCATATAAATCAGCGATAAAAAAAATCAGAAAAAAGAAATCATAAATCTATATTTTTTTTAGAGTGATTTAAATCAATGATTTAAATCAAACAACCCTGCACGTGGGCGCATGAATATGATAGTTTTGTAAACATTGATGGGCATCGCACGTGGGGGCGTTTAGAAATAGTGGGGATTGTGATTTTAAACAAAGCTTGGTCAGCATGTCAATGAGTTGTGGCAGTTGCTGTGAAAAATTTTCTGAATTTTTGAAGGTCCACTTTTCTCATAATAAGACAAAACGTTTGCATGGCCACCAGTGCAATGTTGGACTGTGGTGTGACCGCTAAATTGATTTCATTGGGGTGGGATTATAGCAGCTGTTTCGCTTGACGTCATACATGGGACATCGATATATTCCACCCAAAAAAAAACATTGTTTACTTTCCTATCCCAGTACACAATGGTGCTGGTGAAACAGGAACACATGACACTCTACAAAAATCATGTTTGCACGTGCGTGTGTGCTTGCGTGTGATGGTTACATCATGAAAGACGAGAACATAGCAGTGGCTATCCGCTGTGGCACAGGTCAACGTTTTTTACACATTAAAAAGTTAGGTGTGCCTGAGGTTAAATTAAGCTGATTTCGTATAATGTTTCATACGTATTATGTTGATGTTTTGAGTTGACCCCGTAGAAGTTCGCGTTGTTTTGGTATTTGATGTTTGTAAAAAACTTTGTATACGGTTACAAAATAGGTCATGAAAATGTAGGTTCTTTGTGCTAGTATAGCAACTTTGTTGAATATCACAGTGAGTAGGAGGCGTTTGACAAATGATTGATCTTTACAAAATGACAACAGACATTTTGAGACTAGTCAACAAAATATGTACTATTGTTGGATAAAATGTTGCTCTCCTCTTTATCCCTGAAGTCCGAGGTGAAGCTGACATCGACACCGGTCGTCAATTATTCCCCTCCTTCGTCACTGATCCTGTTTCATTGCCGTCTCCACCACCAGTCTCCATTCCCCCACCCCTCGCTCTCATTCTCCCCTCCCTCTCCCGCCAAATTTCTCTACGCAGTCCTCCCATCTCAATCTCGGTCTTCCTCTTTTCTGTCTACCCGCCATTCTAAGCGCATTGTTATAAATAATAATAGTACTGTTATATTTAGCTGTTTTAGTAGCTGGATTGTGTGACTGCAGATAGTGTCATGACGCTACACGCACCATCGATGGCGTACGCGTCAACAACGTTAGGGTACACCATGATGCATTCCATCTTCACGTTCTACTATGTCAATGTCTACATGGAGCGATTCCACATATCGCAAGAATTGTTCCAGGCGTCGCAGGTAAGTGGATTTTCACGCGTGACTGATTTCAGGCTGTCAACGTGGGTCAAGGCAATGACCCCCGTCGGTTTCCCGTATTTGCATCAGGGTATTGATAGAACATCAATATTGTCTAAATGAATTATTTTTGTTCCTGCGACAGCAATAGTCAAGTGACATCTTAATATTGTTTATGTTACAAATAAAATAAGACTTTACCAATAAAAAATGTAAAATAAATTACTATTAAAGCAACACAATAGTCATGGTTTCCGGGCTATGCACCTAAAGGAGATAATAAAAACTAATCATGTGCAACTAAAATCAAGAATATCATGTCAGTGGTTTACTCAGAATGTAATTCTAAAAGTGAGAGATTCCGGTTATTTCTCCAATTGACTGAGCGCTGACATGTTTACCACAGAATCCGATAAGCGCATGCGCAGTACTGTGAAAATCGTGTAACCTAGACTATTGTGACGTATTAAGGGAGGCCGCATACACTGAACCAACGTAAAATCTCAACCAAACGTGTTATTTTGCCAGAAAGAGGACTAGTTTAGTAAACTGGCCAAAATATGTAACATAAATTGAGTTTGGACGCAAACAGCATAGCACTGTCGTATTGGCAAATATAGAAATAGGTGTATACAAATCTAGTTTTCATTTGGCGAGCGATATTTGCTAGACTGACACTCATGACCAAGGGTTATCTAACAGTATGGCGCGGCCCTTGAAATTAAGATGACGTGTGTTCAACAAGGTTTGGCGTGACATTCTTAAATGTACTTGTTTTACTAACTCTTATAAGTGCATAGGCTCAAAACCATGACTGTTGTTTCCATTTGGCATTTTAATATTAGACGAGGGTATACTTTACTTTACGGACATTGCATGATATAAACTGAATAAACAAATACATTTTTGCGTAAAGTAATTGCTGTAAGACTAGATGAATGCTCACCAAAAGATCGAGACTACGTTTAACTGAACCTTCTTTGAACATTTTTATTATAAGACGTGCGTACATACATTACTATCTGAACATGTATATGCATGACGTAAACTGTGTGAATAAATAGCTTTTGTAAAGTACATGTAATTGCTTACCGTATATACTGAATTTACATCTAATTTAACCTGTCTATGGGGTGAGAGATATTGTCTATTAACTTTAATGCTGTTGCTGACTTAATCACCACACATCTTCCACAATCATCATCGAAGCTCGTACTTCTCACAACTGTGTCGTGCAGGTAATCTTTATGGTGTGGAATGCCATCAACGACCCGCTGTTCGCTTACGTCCAGGACAACTACCGTTTCTCGATCATCAAGAGTCGACGCCACACAATCCTCTACGGGGCGCCACTGTTCGGCCTCTCCTTCCTCGTCGTGTGGTTCCCCTGGGCCGACTACAGCGAAGGCGGCGGCAGCGGCTGGTTGGTCGGCGTTCAACTGACGGCGTCGTTGTGTTTCTACGACTCCATGTTTACCTTCGTTCTGCTCGCCTATTGCGCGATGTTCACCGAGCTATCTTCGGCGCACGAGGACCGGGTCCGTTTGGTCCGCTACTCCCGTATAGCCTCTATTGTCGGGTCCGGTTCCGTCTATTTCTCCGGCGTCGTTTCCGACAATATGACGCAATTTCCGGCGTTTCTGGGCGCATGCGTCGCGATCGCTGTGCTCAGCGTCGGATTCATGTCGTACACGGGACTGAAGTCGACGACACACTACGACACGGCTAGATCGCATGCCGAGCTTCAGGACACTGTCGCCCAACACGTCCCCGAGTCGTCGCTCTGGCAGCAGACTGTCGCGATCCTGCGACAGCGTAACTTCATGGTTTTCGTCCTGATGAACTTCTGCCAGGTCTATCAGACGACGTTCCTCGCCAATTTCACTAGAGTCACATGTGAGCAGCTCATTCCGGCCGGGTTCCTGACGTCTCGGGCAAGGAACGCTTTCTACGGAGTGCTATATGTTGCACCTCAGGTACATGTGCATTGTGCATCCATGTGTGTGTGTGTGTGTGTGTGTGTGTGTGTGTGTGTGTGTGTGTGTGTGTGTGTGTGTGTGTGTGTGTGTGTGTGTGTGTGTGTGTGTGTGTGTGTGTGTGTGTGTGTGTGTGTGTGTGTGTGTGTGTGTGTGTGTGTGTGTGTGTGTGTGTGTGTGTGTGTGTGTGTATATATTGGCTGACTAGTTGAATGTCACCTCATCAGACCATCTCAAATTCTGGTAACCACAACGCACGCACACGCACGCACTAACGAGCGAACGCACGCGCGCACACAAGCACACACCATTACACGTGGTAACTATGGCAACCTCAATAAACATGTGTTAGCGAGTTGATCCAATACTAGCGATAACAACAAACCATTGTCCAAGAGTACGCTGACTGTATGTCTAACTGGGCCATGTTGCAGATCGTTGTCATTCTTGGGTCATCGTTGATCACCTCCTTTGGGTACTTCCGCATCGTCCGCGCTAGTTTCGTCGTCAACATCGTCACAGGCCTGTGGTTGATCTGTATGGGCCAGCAACCGTGGGCCGTCATGGTCTTCTTCTTCGTGACGAGGTACGTGATTCACCTTTCGTAGGAATCATGTGAAATGTAGGTGTGGTATTAATTAAGCCTGACTATTTGTATTGTACAATTATATTATATAACATCACCAGTACTTGTCCTAACCTATTGACAAATGTGTCGTAAGTTAACCACAATGTGTTGTAATGAACCCTAATGTGTCTTAGTGATCCATAATGTGTTGTAATGAACCCTAATGTGTCTTAGTGATCCTTAATGTGTTGTAATGAACCACAGTGGGTCTTAGTGAACCACAATGTGCTGAAGTGAACCACAATGTGTCTTAGTGAACCACAGTGTGTTGTAATGAACCACAGTGTGTCTTAGTCAACCACAATGTGTCTTAGTCAACCACAAAATGTTGTAATGAATCACAGTGTGTCTTAGTGAACCACAACGTGTTGTAATGAATCACAGTGTGCCTTAGTGAACCACAATGTGTCTTAGTCAACCACAAAATGTTGTAATGAATCACAGTGTGTCTTAGTGAACCACAACGTGTTGTAATGAACCACATTGTGTCTTAGTGAACTACAATGTGTCTTAGTCAACCACAATGTGTCTTAGTCAACCGCAACGTGTTGTAATGAATCACAGTGTGTCTTAGTGAACCACAATGTTTTGTAATGAACCACAGTGTGTCTTAGTGAACTACAATGTGTCTTAGTCAACCACAATGTATTGTAATGAATCACAGTATGTCTTAATGAACCACAATGTGTTGTAATGAACCACAAGTGGCTTGATATAATGGTTGCTTGGAGTATATGTTTCTCATTCTTATCTCAGAGTTGTTATTAAAATATTTAACTAGACCATTAGACCATAATTATTCGACGCTATGCACATTTGTCATAATTATGTCGTATTCTATGCAACCTGATGGTACGACAAAAGCAGTGAGGCTTTGTACGTTTAAAGTAAGCAATCAATTTGCCATAACCACACCAGCGATATCACAAAATTTTCTTTCGACGGAACCTGAAACATAATATACTGATTTTATGCATATATTGCACAGAGTACCCTGTTTTTGCACAGGATGATAATACCATGTTTCAACACATTTATAAAATAAATACACGTGCAAAACATAAGTATTCATATAAAGCCTCGCTTATAACTTACCGAAGATAGCGTCGCAAGGGTGACATAATTTTTACGCAGTTAGATAATAGAACACACGTGACATGGTTTTTAACTGCGTCATAATCATGTTATCGCTCGACATGGCGGCATCGCTTCGCGTAAACAAAGTTTATGGTTAAAGAGATTAAAAGCAGACCACACATTTCAAAACACAAAACATCTCATTTGTATTTCGACGTTAATGGTTGAATGAAGTAATTAATATAACTATTACCGTTAATGCAAGTTCTGACGCGACGTATCCTATTTCATGTTTTACGTTCTGACGTCAGCATTCCCAGTTGTTACGTTTGGCTAATCATTGGGACGTGTCAATGACGTATGGAACATTACCCATTGAATAAACTAGTTTTCATGGCTGCAGTATAGATAGAGACTGGCGTTGAGTAATGAATTACGTTAGCGATTGGACAGCTAGTTCATACACAAAGTGGAAACAACATTACGTACGCCTTTTCGCGGAACGAACGAAACTTGCATCTGAAGCGTTGCACTATCATGTGAATCACCTACTGAATTCGCAGCATGGTTTAATGTGATGCAACTAGTTAACCTCGGTTTGCACTTTTATTTACTTAACAGTTACAAATAAATCAGACTTAGTTTACATGCTGACATATGCAATTTTACCTCCTTCACTAATTTCGCTTATCCGTACCATGACAAGTGGCGTGTGTCCAACGGTGGCCCTTTACAGACCGGGTATCAGAATATAAGAACTCGTAAAAAAACGATTAGGTTAGCATCCAGAGAAAATATGCCGCTGAATCAGTCATGTTCACATCAACTATGTGTTTGTAGCATCACGACGAACGGAGCCTACTCGCTGTTCAACCTGTGTCTCTCCGACGTCATCGACGAAGACCGTGAGCACCAGAAGAGAACGTACGTATGATAAAAGATTTGGCCAAATCAGATTTGTCTTTATTTGATTAGGCCAATTGTCGATTTTGTCGTCGATGATTTACGAGGTTTTGGAATCAGCTTTGTTGCTCTTTTGTATTCTTTCCAGCTGATCTAGGAACTTATTATATGACCTCTGCTTGTGTACACTAATGCTATAACTTTTACTTGAACACGTGCACCAACATATATTTCTCTTTGGCTCTAATATGTTGCATTTCGTCTAATTAACATAATAATAATTCAGTTATCGTTTGAAGCCTAATCATCTCACATTGCTTTGAAGCTTTCGTGTCAGCACCAACCGATACTCCTTATACATATTCTTTGATGGATCTACTTAGAATAGTATAATTTTCCGAAGTTATTTGAATAACATCCACCACCTTTAATTAATTTATCTAGGACATTTTGTAAATTTGGTTTATATACATCTCCTACATCCTTCCTACAAATAATCGCCTTTGTGTCGTCCGTGTAAGTTTAGGTAATTTGAGTGTTATGCCATCTTCCAAGTCATCTATATATTAAGAATTACGTCTGTCCTAATACTGGTTACTGTGGTACATTTCTCAAAATAATTTCAATTCCAAATTGAGATCTTCCCATCTTCTAACGCGCTTTGTAAAGCATCAGTGAGCCATTTTTCTATACAGGTAATTACCATCCACATTCTTTTAATTTTAGTCAGTTGACGGGGAACTTGATTTTGTTGAGCCTTTTAAAAATCTAAATAGACAATATCTAATTGGACCCTTTATCTACTCACTAGGTCATCTAGGTAAACTAGGTCATCTAGGTAAACTGTCATTACCGCCCAGTTTTAATTTTGCAAAATAACTATTTTGCTGAGTTATAGTTGTACTTTCGTCGCGCACGATAAACTTCCGTTCATCTCTTTGCAGGCAGCCGCGATCTTCGATGTTTTTCGGGACAAATGCACTCATCACGAAGCCAGCCATATCTTTAGCGCCAATGTTAACTGTTGCCGTCCTGGGTCATTTCGGCTATCAGGAAGTCGGACAGATGAAAAAAACAACTAGCCTGACTACAAACTCCGATGCTGCGGACGTCATGTTTTATCTAGCGGCCATGACACCGGTTGTTGTGGGGATCATTCAGTTGTTCGTGTGGGCGAAATACAAAATAAGAAATTCACATCTTTCCATTGAAAAGTACGTCGATTGTTCGAACGACGTTGGTGTGTGTCTTGCAGTCGCGTAAAGACTAGGTTCATGACATCGATAGATGTTTTGATACACATTATGTATATATTTGGAAATAAATTTACGAAACTAGGATAACAAATACGTACGTTCTCAAAGTCCATAAAACGTATAACATTACGCATTGGTGGCTGGTTGTCTGGTCGTCGCCATGTTTCGCGGGACAAACAAATACTTTTTGGTTGTCAATACGCACCTTATCCTGTGTCCCACTGTCTCCCACACCACGTATTGAGGGGTGGGCGGTGGTTTGAACCAATACTAAGCGCTATACGTTTTTTACTTTGTGTGTGAACTTTAATATAAATTCTTGCTTAAGAGGCCCATTTTGCACGTTCTTCCCCTACTGTACTAGGTCAGTCTGTACTGTACTAGGTCAGTTTGTACTGTACTAGGTCAGTATGTACTGTACTAGGTCAGTACGTACTGTACTAGGTCAGTCTGTACTGTATTAGGTCAGTCTGTACTGTACTAGGTCAGTATGTACTGTACTAGGTCAGTCTGTACTCTACTAGGTCAGTCTCGTTTGGTCCATGGTCAGTAAATAAATAGCTCTACTGGGTGTAACCGGCCATAACCATAGCAACACATTGATTGGTTCGTGCGACAACTGGGATGGAAAAAAATAACGCAATAAAGAAATAGATAACACGGTTGCGGCTAATCACCGGTCGGCGGGGTTGCGTCTCCGTGCGAGTGTTACTCGGACGGCGCTTATTCTAATCCCACGTGTGACGTGTAGGTCATTTATTTGATTAATATTCGGAAATTACGGACTGCACAGCCGGTTATATCGGTGCCACGTCAAATTCATTTGTCCATGTACGTGTGCGGTCTGACCACATACACCCCTGCCTTTGTGGCGATGCTGACGTTTTGCATGATTATAAGACTCTGGACCATCAACCTGTCTTCGACTTTTGCACAGCAACTACCATCATTTCTTTGACAGGCTGAACAAGTTCGGTGAAAATCACACACCTCCTGCTTTTTAAAAATGCCTTCTGGTGCGGTGTCCGTCCATATTTACCAATACATCCATGTTTTATGGTGCCCAGTCATTAGCATGTGTCGGTGTATGAGACGTTCCAGTCGGTCGGGTATGTCTTCCAATCGCCAGAGCCTTCGTCTTTGTGTGTTCCGTTCCAGTCGGTCGGGTATGTCTTCCAATCGCCAGAGCCTTCGTCTTTGTGTGTTCCGTGCCAGTCGGTCGGGTATGTCTTCCAATCGCCAGAGCCTTCGTCTTTGTGTGTTGCTTTCCAGTCGGTCGGGTATGTCTTCCAATCGCCAGAGCCTTCGTCTTTGTGTGTTCCGTTCCAGTCGGTCGGGTATGTCTTCCAATCGCGAGAGCCTTCGTCTTTGTGTGTTCCGTGCCAGTCGGTCGGGTATGTCTTCCAATCGCCAGAGCCTTCGTCTCTGTGTTCCGTTCCAGTCGGTCGGGTATGTCTTCCAATCGCCAGAGCCTTCGTCTTTGTGTGTTCCGTTCCAGTCGGTCGGGTATGTCTTCCAATCGCCAGAGCCTTCGTCTTTGTGTGTTCCGTGCCAGTCGGTCGGGTATGTCTTCCAATCGCCAGAGCCTTCGTCTTTGTGTGTTCCGTGCCAGTCGGTCGGGTGCACATTCCGAGGCTACTTCCCCTTTCGAAGGGCGCTCATCCGCCATTATAGGCGGACTTTAAGGTCATAATGCCAGGCGAAGGGATGTAACATTTTAGTTCACGCCTCGTTCGCATTTGCTTATTTGTCTCCTACAATAATACACGTGGGGTGAGGTAGCTTATCGGTTAGACCATCGGACTCTCAATCGACGGTTCGAAATCTCATGCCACCGTTTTGAAGCTTTGGCAATTTCGTTCACCCCACGTTGCAGCAGTTCATTCAGCTGTATGAATGAGTACCTGGCCATGCATAGCTAGATATGTGAACGAATAGTTTTCGCGCGGCAATTGTAGCGCGGTTTAGTTCTTCCCAGAGACGTCTAGGTGGCGTTGGAGTGAACAGGTCTGCCAGAGAGTGACGTGTAAGGCACTTTGAACAGTCCCAAGGACAGGATACCGCGCTATATAGCCTTTGCCTTTTTACATTTTCGTGGCGCCTTTGTGTCCAGTATGCGGGCGATTCTCTTTGTTTTAGCGGCCTTGTTTGTGTGTCGTCCAGCAACACGTGCCTGTCGTAGAATCATCTTCTCTTTCGCACTGATGTGTTTCTGCATTAGACTATGCGTAATTTCACCGTCAAGGCTATTCAATGACGGGATGACGACGGACGTGTATTTATACATTCACACGTCACACGCCCCCGCCGTAAATGGCAACCAACTATTCCCAGATTAAATACATGATGGTGTTCCGTACATGTTTTGATACTAGGAAATATTAATTGAATCATTTATAACTTAATCTTACGAAAACAAGTCTAGACACAATTTGACAAATGCGTTCTCCGTGGGTGTTATTGTTATTGCGAAACAAAACAAATATGATTCGTGAACTATGTCCAGAGCTCGTTTGTCATCATAATTTTATTTCTAACATTTAGCAAATTAGCAATGACAGAGAGCGATATATATGGAGAGAGGGGGGAGAGGGAGAGGGAGAGGGGGAGGGAGGGAGGGAGAAGGGGAGGGAGGGAGAAGGGGAGGGAGGGAGAAGGGGAGGGAGGGAAGGAGAGGCGCCGTAGTATAGTGGTTAGCACATCTGCTTTAGATGCCAAGGTTCTGAGTTCAAGACCCGGACTGGGCATGGATATGTTTGGTGTAAACACCTGACTCTCAACATTGGAGACTGTGTATATCTCGTAACACGGACGATCACGTTAATGTCGGACCCGTCTTGTTTAATTAGGGGCGTAAAAGAATCATTGAGGACGACATGCACCCTTCAGTGACCACCCTTAATGCCAGCATATAAAGGTCGGCTTGGCCGATAATGTTCTAAAAAAGCTGGCTAGTTGAATGAGATCTCGAAACATCATACAGTTGTAGTAACCACAACATACAGACAAGTCAGTTAATAGAACGTTGCCATGTGCTGGAAACAACTAGAACTAGGACAAACCACTAACTATATTGGCTGGAACCGACACTGTGACCGTCGCCTACACTGCGCAGATTATCCGAAGTCGGGTAAGAATTAGCTTTATCGGCAAGCCATCGCACAAATCCCTGACCGTCGCGGAAACGTTGCAGCGATAACGTCATGCGCGTACCACGGAAGATGCGACGTCAACCATCAAACGGCCAATTGACCTCAATCGTCATTAGTTCTACTTCTCCGTGATTGAAACCACGAACGTCGAAATACTATGCACAGTACCGTGCACGGTGGAAGCCTGATCCGCTGTTCGCTGTTGCACTTTCAAAGGATCTGGCAAAGGGTAATGACATCAAGGCGTTCTTTATTATCAGGTGACGTAGCGTCTATTTGTGACGTTTCCGACCGGAAGTCTAGCCGAAAAGCACCAGAGTTTGCATTATGTACAATAGATGACATCAACGAATTTCAAAAAGAGTAATCCGCCTGAAATTCACTTCCTGTTCGTGTAAGGCACGACGACCGACAATTTCACAGGCCATATTTATTTATTTAAATAATCAATTGTGTTTACGTAGTCAATTAGGTGTCCTTATGAAATTTCTTCAATGTTCGTTTAAAATTAAAACCCAAGATGGCCGCCATCAGCATTCAAATTTCACGTAGACCTGGATCATTTGAGCATCGTTGTTTTCTTCCTGTGAACTCTTGTTGTTCGTCCCCCAGCGATATTCTGTATCGTGTTATGTAAACCATAACATTAGAAGGTGGCAGAAATAGTCCATTATGAAACGTCCCACATCTCGGAGAACAATCAATACAGATTGACGTCACAACCCCTACTTCTACGTCGGCGTCTGTGTAACACATACATCCTATGTAGTGTACTATTTCATTGTGAAAGACGACGTTCTCGGATACTTGTGTGTCATAAGAAAACGAGGCAAATTTAAGATGGTTTCCTATTCTAGAACTGATTACTGTCATTGAAAACGCATGCGACCAGATTGCAGTTTGATCATTACACGTAAACTTACGTCGCCGCGACGCATCGAGGCGACGTCGCCGCGACGCATCGAGGCGACGTCGCATGGAATAAAACTTATCCAATTTTGAAGCGACGTCCCATGCGATATCAAACGGTTTTGACCTTTTCTAATGCCGTAACAACTGCCTCTTCGCGGCGACGCCGTCTCCTTTTGTAGACAGGGTTTAAAGTGTATATGTCAAAGAAGTGAGAAGGGCGAGTCGATATACTGTCGACTGCCCTGAAATTACACTCCACAAAATGTGTTTTATCGCGAATTCCGCGTCAACTCTGCAACAGCAACGCTCGTCAGAAGAAATGCCGTCGCAGAATGAAAAAGCTACCCGCATTGGCCGGCGGGTCTTTTACATGGTTCTCCGAGTACGCGATAATCGTACTATCGGTTTCGACGAAAATATACCATGTAATTGCATGTTATTTATGTGTAATGTCAAAGAAATGAGACTACAAAAAAATAATGTAACCATGTAAATGACCCGCCGGCCAATGCGGGTAGCTTTTTCCTTCTGCGCCGGCGTTTCTTCTGACGAGCATCGCTGTTGCAGACTTGACGCGGAATCCGCGATAAAACACATTTTGCGGAGTTTAATTTCAAGGCAGTCGACAGTATATCGACTCGCCCTTGAATTAGCGTAACGGGAGAGACAGGCGGCTCGTTTGTTGTGCCAGTGTCCGCGGGTGCGCGGGTCTTTGAGCGTGTGTTCCTGGCGCCGATCGAAGCACATTCCGCTGCCTGGCTTTGCTCGGCAACGCCGCCTCTTGTCCGCGCGCCGGTGTTTAGACGCCGCCAATTATTGCTATCAATCAAGCGACCTCGATTAGCGTGTTTCGCGGTGGCCGAGCAGCGCGGGTTACCGGAGCTCGTCCGAAGCCGGCAGTGTACGCAGCAGTGTCGTCGGTGTCAGGACGTCATGGTGTCGTTGTCAACTGTCACGCGTTGGACGAGCGTCGTGTTGGAGTCTGAGCTGTGACAATGCACTACGGCTACTGTTGGACGTTGTGTGCCGTCTTCGGACTGCTGGCTCTAGGCCGTACAGGTAAGTGTACAGGTGCGTGTGTGTGTGTGTGTGTGTGTGTGTGTGTGTGTGTGTGTGTGTGTGTGTATGTGTGAGTGCGTGCGTGCGTGCGTGCGTGCGTGCAAGCGTGAGTTCGTGGGTACGCACGTACGTACGTAGCATGTATATATACGTGTATGTATTGTATATATGTGTGTGCGTGCTGCATGCATGTGCGTGCTGCATGCATGCGTGTGTGTGTGTGTGTGTGTGTGTGTGTGTGTGTGTGTGCGTGCGTGCGTGTGCGTGCTGCATGCGTGCGTGCGTGCCTGTGTGTGTGTGTGTGTGTGTGTGTGTGTGTGTGTGTGTGTGTGTTTGTGTGTATACACATGCAATGTGTATCTGCGTGAACATACACCAATCTTTTTACTCGATCTGTTGAACATTGCATCGATTATATTCCATCCACTCTTTGTGAGAAGGTTCAGTGCACGTGCTTTTGAGAAGTGCACGTGCTTTTCGTCGACACTTCACGAGAATATACGAATTAAACCTGACGTGTGCACTTCGAGCCTCGCCTAACGGGTTGACTTCTACGCGTTACTTACTCTTGTTCGTCTGTCTCGGGTATATACAAAGACGACGACTGGCAATTTGTATTAGTAAGACCGTGGCTTACGGAACAGACTGGTGGCATGCGAGATTGACAACTGCTAGGCGTCCGTGTAGGAACCCTCGAAGCGTAGTTGATTAAATTAGTTGCACACCAATTAAAGAATTGGTTTGAGACGTGGATGGGTAGAGGTGTCCCATGTGATCATGTTGGGCGTGGGCCCGTTCGTAGAAAATGGCTGTTCGGATAACGATGTCGCAAATTCTTGAGTTAATTGCTCTAAAGCGATGTGGGTGGAACAGCACGAACAGAACGTCAGAAAATACGGACGTGAAATTCGTGAGAAGGCAAGATTATATTGTTTGTCACCATGCGCTCCGTGTTATTGTAAGTCTGTTTGTGTGCCGTCGTCGACAACAATATTTGAATGGTTACGTTATGCTAAAACATAGCTGACCAAATGTTAAGGTACCTATAATCAACATCACAAATCTAGATCTTCGTCCTTCACGACCTCGATGACGGCCCTCCACACCCCACTGTTAATGTGACACAGTTGAAACGTGCGATGGCATTGCATTCCGGGGATTCGGACATGCGCAAAACGCGTAACCTGTTTTCGGTTTTATGTCAAACCGTTGCGTTTGAACGCAGAGGGCGATACTATTTCCAGTATGGACTCCGTCACTGACATATATCTCACACGGGCGGGTTACGTATAGATGAAGTCTGAAAAAACCAGTGACGGGGTTGTTTTGCCTTGAATGACAATTTTGTAAACCCGAATGCCCGCTAAGAAGTGCGACACTCACTTGCAGCGACACTCACCACTGGTGAGGTTCCTGCTTCATACTAAGTAGTGCGACACTCACTTGCAGCGACCCTCACCACTGGTGAGGTTCCTGCTTCATACTAAGTACTAATTAGAAAACTATTAACGACGTGTACTACTGCAGATGCCAACTGACGGCAACATACTCCTGGGGCCGACATTTGCCTAATAACCGCCTAACAGGTGTCCACGGCGTCACACAGCTGTCCCTGTCAGCAACTTAATAGTTCACGCGAACAGTAACGCAATTTAAGCGAAATTTCTATACGTGCTTTATCGGCTGGGCGAGTAACACCAACCGACACACCATTCGGGGTTTCTCCGCTAACGTTGACCTGATGAATGTTCTCGGTTTGAACAGTACCTTATCTTCCTCGTTGCTCCCTGTATAAAGGGTGAGGCTAGATCTTGTACTGCTACACCGCCCCAGCTCTTACCCCTTTCCACGTCTCCCTATTAACAACCTTCTCCCTCCACCTGTCGTCTTCCTCCGCCTTTATCATATCCCACTTCATATACGCAGTTCTCCCAGTTTATCTCTGCTAATTTATTGATAAGTATTTGTTGCCGATGACATTTTGAAGCTTGTAGCCATACCTAGCCCCGGGGGCACTGCCATACCCCCCGAACCTAGCCATACCCAAAATTCACTTCCTAACATGGGCCAGTCAAGGAAAAGAGCGTCTACAGCGCAAGTAGCAGACAGACATGGAATCGGCCGAGATAACAAATGCGGGCAACATTAGGCTGTAAACATGTTGGCCATATATTGGGACGCGAGTCCACTCAGATAATCGAAAGTGATACTGATAATTAATTATAAATGCGTCACTTGATCGGCAGCCCAGTCAGATGTCAGAATTGCTGGGTTGTCTTCCCAGAACGCATCAGGATATTTCTAGCACATTTGTTCTGGATTTCGACAAAGCTGGTCTAGTGTAGTTGACATGCGCAGCTGTCACAGCGATATATGTTTCTGCCACGTTTCAGCTGTTGATTGTGTGCGGGTCCAAACAGCGACAGATACATGTCTGTCCAATATCGATGTGCGCATGGCGCTTCGAATGTTCGGTCTGCCTATTTTCGAACTTCACGAATTTCGTCTAATGTCATTAACCAGCATCTGTTTCTTTGACATCTGGGACGTATGGACGTAGATTGATTGAAATTGCAGTTCAAGTCAGAAATTCGTAGTTTGCAGTCTGCCTAAATATAATACTAATTTAGTGATATTCTTTAATACGTTCATCAAGTCGGAAAATCTCCTCAGTTTATTTATCGTCTAACTCATCTAACCTCGACTTACTTTACTTTAAAAGCACCGTGCCCACAATATCATCTACCGTGTAGTCACGAAGCTACGTTCATGATGTTAACCGAACATCATTATGGAGAATTGTTCTTTAATTATGTAAACCATGGATTCATTCGCCTATTCCGCAGTGCACCATAATTGTTTCGTCTCCATTAGCAAGTCGCTCTCTGCCAATCTATTTTGTCCGAAAAAACATTTAAAAGCTCTTTCCTAAACAATTTATTAATGGCTACAGTGCCACGTAATGAAATTTCCCAATTTACACCCACTTAAGACCGACTATATTACCCGCAATGTATCATGACCACGTAATGAATTAAAATGGCGTTCTTATAACAAAGAGCCTATGACAACATATCTTGCTTTCTACCATCTGTCTTTCTTAAAACTGTCTTTATCATCCCACGATATTCCAATATCCACGACATATTATCGTCTTGCGGTGGGCCGGCAACCGTGTAATATAACGCTTACTGTATAACTGGCATAAATCGTCTTGGAAGAAAATGGGTTCCTTTTGACTCGTGATGACGATGTCTGTCCCAAGGTTGGCCTGAGTAATTACTTAACGTCGTGCGATCAATACAGCGTGCCTTCGAGAATTGTCTTTTGTCGCTAACAGATCGGAAACGTCTATGTTAAGTAAGACAGGAAACTAGCTACGTTTCCCGGAACGTCGGCCACTTTTATAAATGAGCGTAATCCATCGTTCCGTTTGGCGTCCAATATTAAAAACAAATGTAGCGGCCTGCTTTTTATTAAGGGGCCATTCACAGCTGTCTATTTACCTATTGTAAAAAGCGTTTCTCATACCGCCTCCCCTTCACGAATTCGCACTTTAACATGTTGGTAATTGTCCACATTGAAACTTCTGTCGATGTAAGAATGCTTTGACGCTGCACACGTAGGGCCCTACAGATATATGACATACAATAATAACCATCAAAATATGTTTATAAACATTTCTTTCAAATAATTATGCTAAAGCTTTGTGTTTTTTCAACCACTCATGGTATCATATTAGTCTTTGTTTTCCACGAACTTATGCATTTCCAAGATGTCAGACTGTATTACAGCGCCACACCGTGACCGGATTAAAAAAAAATTAGTACGTGGGCCTTGATTAATGTTGATTAAACCCCTCTCCTTTAGTACGCTTTGAACGAAGAGGTAAATGTGTGCAATTGTGAACGGCTCCCTAAACGACTGGAAAATCTCGACAAATGCCTATTATCATCTCCTTTGAGGGCAATCCAGCAAACATCGCCCGAGCTGGATTTATAGTCCCCCACACACAACAATAAATCAGCCGTCGGCTCATTAACTGAAACATAAACCAATGGTTTCACCCCGTCTAGATGTCTCTGAGAAAAGATAGTTTAATGAATCTGGCATTTTCTTTTTTTGTGTGTAATGATACCTAAATGTAACAGATTCCTGCATTGGCGCCGGCAGAAATCAGTTTATTTCGCGTCATCTCTTGAACGAATTTGATCCTCAGATCGATGACGTTATTCGAGGACAATACTCACTATTTTTGTTGTACAATGATATCGGAATGCTTACTACGTTCTTGCCGCGTTTATATTTTGTAATCTGCTGTAAGAACTACAGAACTATAAGTCTGATCAGCCATCCCAGTAAAATAATGCTAAGAATAATACTCAACCGACTTAAAGGCAAAGCAGAAGAACTGCTATCAGAAGAACAGGCAGGCTTCTGGTCGAAAAAAAGCACAATCGAACAAATATTCAAGATAAGACTGTTAATCGAGAAACACATTGATCACCATCAAGACCTATATCACAATTTCATCGACTACAAAAAGACATTTGATCTTGTGTGGCACAAAAGACTCTGGCGAGTAATGCGACGATATAACAGTGACGAAGGACTAGTGACACTACTCGAATCAATTAGTGCAGTGCTACACGAAGGAGAAGTTGGACAATCGTTTCGAATATCGGTCGGAGTATGCCAGGGATGCCTTTTGTCGCCAGTGCTGTTCAACCTATACCTTGAAAATATCATGCAAGGAGCTCTACACAACTTCAATGGCACGACATCGATAAACGGAAGAGAGATCAGCAACCTCCGATTCGCAGATGACATTGACCTAATCGCTGGAACAGAGGAGGAGCTACAAGAACTTACAAGTGCAGAAAAGAGCAAGGTTATGGTCAACAGCAGAATAGCGCCAAGAAGTACTATACTGCTGTTGAATGGAGAACCCCTCGAAGAAGTAAAATCATTCAAGTACCTCGGGTCGATCATCTCCTCTGAGGGCGACTCCACAGAGGAAATGTGCACGCGGATAAACCTGGCAACATCAGCTATAGTAAAATTCAAGAAGATATGGAGCAACAACAACATCAAAACGGCAACGAAGATACGACTCTACACAAGCCTGGTTGTGTCAGTGCTGACAGATACGGATGCGACATCTGGACCCTGAAAGCCGAGTCCGAAAGAAGAATAGCCGCTTTTGAGATGCCATTTTTCAGAAGGATCCTGAATATTTCTTCCAGAGACCACCTAACAAATATATCAGTAATACAAATCATCACCGAAGCCGCAGGACTACAAAAACCGCTCTTGGCCACAGTAAAATGCCGAAAACTCCATTAGTTTGGTCAAACAACCAGACACAACACAATTGGCAAAGGAATACTACAAGGCACGGCCAAAGGCGACAGAAAACGAGGGAGACCACAACAAATGTACGTGGACAACATTCGAGAGTGTACGTGGACAACATTCGAGAGTAGACGGGTCTAGAGCCAAAGGAATTATGCGATACTGCTCACAACCGTCCCATATGGAGAAATATCTCTGTGGAAGCCTCCAAATGCGCACCCCTATGATCGACCCATCCTCCGGTTAATTAGCAAAAATACCCATCCTCCGGATCAATTGCAAAAATACCCATCCTCCGTTTCAACAGTAAAAATACCCATCCTCCGGTTCAATAGTAAAAATACCCATGCTCCGGTTCAATAGTAAAAATACCCATACTCCGGTTCAATAGTAAAAATACCCATCCTCCCGTTCAATAGTAAAAATACCCATCCTCCGGTTCAATAGTAAAACTACCCATCCCCCCGTTCAATAGTAAAAATAACCATCCTCCGGTTCAATAATAAAAATACCCATCCTCCCGTTCAATAGTAAAAATACCCATCCGCCGGTTCAATAGTAAAAATACCCATCCTCCCGTTCAATAGTAAAATACCCATACTCCGGTTCAATAGTAAAAATACCCATCCTCCCGTTCAATAGTAAAAATACCCATCCTCCCGTTCAATAGTAAAAATACCCAATATCTCTCGAAATTGCGACTTAATACTGGCAGCTGTAGTAACATCTAGCGACGCCTTACCCTTGTATTACGTCACTTTGGACAATCGAAGAAAAGACGCATGACGTCGTCAACATTTGTACGTAATTGTTCGCGTTGTGGACAATTGTACGTAACAACTACAACGGGTAATTCGATAGTTCGCAGAAATGGTAATAGCGGGGTAAATAAAACTGAAACGACACAACCGTGGAATTGTAGGTGAACCCGAGATGCAACGCGTCTGGAAGGAGCAGCATAACATACACACATACGTAACGTATGAACTAATATATGATCATGGGATAGCTGACATAATGTACTATACGAAATGGCGCCTTTGAATCGTACTCGACGGCTGGCGAAGCAGCACAGATAAGCGGACAATGTCGAAGGCCGCGTCCGTGCTATGTTCTGTGTTCTATGTTCTATATCGTTGCAGTCGGTTGTCATTCGGTTTTAAACAGTCAACTGTCCGTTTGTTGTTTTATACGCGATGACGTAAACAATACGTTCGTGTTGACTTAACGTGCGCTGCGGATAATGGCACCGTAAGGTAAGATTGCGGAACCGTAAGGTAAGATTGCAGAACCGTAAGGTAAGATTGCGGAACCGTAAGGTAAGATTGCAGAACCGTAAGGTAAGATTGCGGAACCGTAAGGTAAGATTGCGGAACCGTAAGGTAAGATTGCGGAGCCATAAGGTAAGATTGAGGAACCGTAAGGTAAGATTGCGGAACCATAAGGTAAGATTGCGGAACCGTAGGGTAAGATTGCGGAACCGTAAGGTAAGATTGCGGAACAGTAAGGTAAGATTGCGGAACACTGGGAAACTGGTGCGGAAGAAAGCGAAGAAAATTGACCGACAATTCGTTTCAAACATCTATAAGTTAACTTTACAGCATAGAAAACATGGGTACATGTGAATCCAGCAAATGGTGCACTCCGACAGTGGAGTCCGGCGGCTTGACTTCGTCATCGTACGCGTCATTTTGTACGCGATGGCCACGTCATGACAAAAATAATTAGTTCGGTCCGTGTCGCGAGCGTTCAATGCCGTCTCTAGTATTGCACCCCAGGATCGCCGGTACGTACTGAACGCGCGTGTAATAAGACATAATATTGTTGTAAACGTACAATGCAACGTCACAAACGCTTTCTTTTCTCAAGTTTTAAATGCATCCAGACTATTTACGTAACGATGTGGCGAGGATTGAGTTCCAAAGCCGAATAGTATTGGGTGGGTGTAGACAAAGAAATGGTATTTTCTATTGATAGTATTCAGAGGAACAATTGATTTGAATGTATTCCCACTAGACCATCAGTTTCGTATTTAGGATCTCGCAGGGTGGGGGCGGGGGGGGTTGAGGAGGGGGGAGCAAAGGGGGCCAAGCTTAGTCACTAATTAGTTTACCATGCTCCCATGTAGTGGCACAACATATTCTATACGAAGAAAACCAAAATAAATGCCCCTCCCATATAAACCCCCACATAAAATGAAAATAAATGCCCCCCCACATATAAATTCGACACTGTAGACCATTAACTACTTTGTACATCATACAATACAATATAACATACTCCTAGTGCGCTAAAATCCTCTGCAGACATAAGCTCAGCAGCGCACCAAAACAAAGCAGTTCCTAATCGATAAGCAGTTCAAGTGATTAACAGTTGGATTGGTACGCTGGGGAGCTATGTAGGATAAGCGAGTTTAAACATGTGGGTTTTTAGTTTACGGCGAAATGTTGTTATCCTTTCTACAGAGCTTAGCATCTGCCCTGCGGTATGCCAGCGCCCCCGTTCCAATGTTTGTGGCATGTCTGTCACACCAGAAACATTGCGATGGCGATGCAGGACATACCCGGCTGCACAACGTCGTCGTCACACCTTTTCACAAGTTAAAAGCCTTGAAAGAGTACAACACTCTGCTGCCAGATTTGTTAAAAATTATTACAGACGGAACACAACTCCAGCAGATCTAATTACTGCCCGTGGATGGCCAACCCTTGAACGAAGACGTATTACTAAACAAGCCACAACCTTCTACAAAATTTTAAATAACATTATTGAGATCACCCCCCCCCCCAGGCCTACTAACCCGCTCTCGAACCCGTGGACATTACGTAGCCCCCAGGTGTCGTATAAATGCAATGGTCTTTTCATTTTATCCCCGAGCCATTCGCATATGGAATATGATTCCACCAAAAATTACCAGCATAAAGAACCCAAAATCATTTCAAGAAGCTATTATGGAACTCCCTTTCACCATACCTCCTCACCTAAACTGCATTTAAAACACAGTGCTCAGCGTAAACTTATTCATGGTGTGGGTATGGATACTGTCTATGTGTGGATGTGGCAAGACAGCGACAGTATCCATACACATTACCAACCTATTCAAAATTTTCATCTAACATCCTAATAAAATAAAATATAACATAAAATAAATAAAACTATCAGATAAAACCCTTTCAGCAACATTAAAGATACTAGTCTTTTAGTTGGATGTACCACCCACGGCGCATGCGCACAGTCCACCACAAACTCCTGCGTTAACCCAAGTTTGGATTATAACCACTTGATACTTGAGACGTTGGATCATTTCTAATTGATTTATTTGTGTCTGTGTACATGGATCTCAAGAAGAAGTATGATTGTAACAGGTTTTTATTGTGATGGGTGGAACTTGTAGGTTTCTGCGGCGGAGAAATCTTAATGGTATATTAGCTATTGATGGATTCATATGAATATTCTATAGAAGATCTGAGGTTATTGTAATACCGATATATTTAGGTTGCGAAACAGTTTCTAATGTTTGACCATGAAGCATGAATGCTTGTTGTCAGTGACGTTCTTGTTTCTTGTTAGTGGTCTTACGAGACACTTTTCAGGGTGGAACTCCGCTTTCAAAGACATCTCCCGTTTTGCAAGTTTGCCCAGTTCCTCATGGAGCACAGCAGCATTGGACTTAAATACGTTAAAGTGTCATCAGCAAACTGTCTCATTGTACATGTAATGTATATGGATATCATTTATGTAAAAGAGAAATAGACATGAACCAAGTACAGGGACCCCTGAGGGAACCCCGAGAGACCTCCGAGGGACCCCCGAGGGACCCCTGATATTACTGCTACCTTAGACGTTGTTTAATCCTCTACCACCTCTATTTTTGTAACAGGTTGATAATATACCTGATAATATGCCTGATAATATACCTGATAATATACCTGAGGTAGTGATCTATGTGGTTCACTACATGTTGCAACGACGTCAAGCAACAGTGAAAACACGTCATAAATGTAGCGTCAGAACATAATTGCTTGTCTGCCTTATTTATGGTTATGCTGACGCCCACTGACCATATTTATATGGACTCTAATGGAGCGTGTAATTGCCACGTTTATTTCTTCTTGCTAACCTCCAATCCATCATATACGTCGTGATCGTAGTTCATGGATATTTCTTCTTGCTAACCTCCAATCCATCATATACGTCGTGATCGTAGTTCATGGATATTCCATCAAACGTTTCTTTCGATTCCTTGTGCAACTTTGAAGCCGTTGATTGGTAAAGAATGTTTATTTATTTATAGAACATAACTAATTAAACCTACGATGGCGTATTCTTCATCAACTCTTGATTCTGTCGGTCTCGGTGCAGGAAGAGAACGTGCAAGTAGATTTTCACAACTAAAACCGTTCTGTGTAAACGACTTTAATCGTTGTCTTAATGCGACGTCCACGCCAGTCCGATCCGACCAAATCGGGCCAACCAATCGTCTGGAGTCGGACCGAAACGGTTGGTCTGCTTGGTGTGCACTCAGTTCCCGACTCCCAACTCCTGACGCCCGATTCAAAACACGAATCGGGAGTCAGGAGGTTGATTGTTTTCACGCCAGGGCAAGAACAGTGCGTCAACGGATCGTCCTGGTTGGTGTGTATCCCCCAGGCCGATGTACCACCGACTGTGTAGGGTGGGAAGAGGGGAGCTTCCCACTAATCTCAATGTCCTCCAATGTCCACCAGTGTCCTCCAATGTCCCCCAATGTCCTCCAATGTCCTCCAATGTCCCCCAATGTCCCCCAATGTCCTCCAATGTCCCCCAATGTCCTCCAATGTCCCCCAATGTTCCCCAATGTCCTCCAATGTCCTCCATCTGCCGACGGTTCGTCAGTCGGCACGGTGTGTACTCAGCATAAGTTTCGACTTTCAGTGTCTTGTTTTTCTCAACATATCGCAACCACACCGGATGCAACCTATCCGTTCCTGGTTTCCAGTTGCCTAGTTGGTATATCTGACCACTTTTCCGAGTGAGTCATATGCATTCGATGATTTTTTTGGCAGCATCCGGCAACCTGCTTCTCAGACGCTGGATGCGGGCGACGTCACGCACGCACAGAGGGCACTACACTTGATGGAATAATTAAACGTCAGCCTGGGGTTTATGCGCTTTCAAGTGGCGAACGCCGATGTTTGTTAACAAAACAAAAACGAGTTCCGGCCGCTGTACCAACATCGTTGGCGTTTCCCGTAGACTGTCTGAAATCGGATGCGTGACATGATCGACCCGATTTGATTGGTGCGTGTGTGTGTGTGCGTGTGTGTGCGTGCGTGCGTGCGTGCGTGCGTGCGTGTGTGTGTGTGTGTGTGTCCGCGAGCGTTCACAACTATGTTTGCGTGCTGCATTATTGGCACTTTGTCAGCGGAACGCAAAGACGACGTTAAGCAACATGTGCCGAAACATAGTTGAATGCCTGACAGCGCATGCAGACACACACGCACACACGCACACACGCACGTTTCCTGTTTATCAGCCGGTCAGATTCATCAAGCTTCGCGTCTCCAAATGACAGCAACAGTGGTAGATTTGCGCGGATCGACCCGTGCAGCAATCAGTTAACAACATGCTGTCCAGATGATAGCTCGCACTAGTTGCTGGACCGTTGGCCACAGTTGGCGTGAGACGTAGTATCGATCTCTCCGTCTCCTCGGCGCAGTCTGAGCGCGTAAGCAAACAGCTTTGTTGTAATATTCGCCGCTAATATCGCGTTCGTTTTCACCCACGCTTTCCAGTTGATCACGCTACTGCTAGTATAGTTGCGTTTTTGTTGCACAAACCTGGCAAAGATAAGGCTGATTTGATCCGACTTGATCCGATTCTACGTTACATGGCTGGTCGCCACGTAGAGTGATGCTACGCGCGATTAAAACGGATGAGGGTGGAAAACTTTTGTAAAAAACAGTGTACTGTTTATGAAGGAGATCGAAATGAGGAAAAATAACAGTGAGAAGAGGCCAATGAATCTGGACGAGACCAGTAAACGGGAAACGTATAAAATAAACGATAAAAGCAAGATAGATCATTACAATTGTGTTGATTTTGTTTTATGAACAAACGAGGCGAATGTGAATCAGATGATTCACAATGAGAATGTCAACGCAGTTTTGGCATTGTGAGGTTCCCACACACAGGCCAACGAACTTGTAATACTGCCAACAATGGACATCGATATATCGTCGGCAATCATATTATCAATGCCCGTTATTTGCGATGTCTAGTAGTGGTTTACAGCGTGCCTCGACTCTCCAGAGAGCTACTGAGACGCCACGCGTTCACGCAGCGCACGAACGAACGAATGTCAGTCAATGCTACGGCCTGACTTCGTTTACGAATTCTTCATAACGTAGGTATTGTGGCATAGGAATTAATCAGGAGACAATCTCAGAAAGACCAGAGAACCCTCTGGATCTGCTATTGTCTTAAAATGACACAGCTAATTGAATTACTTCCCTACTCATTCCCTGTGACGTCAGACACACAACGCAGAGAGCAGTCGACACCATCTATTTCTTCCTGCTTCCGTTCTTTCTAGATCACGTGACTTTATTTTCTGGCTTTGAGCCTCTCTTGCGATGGTTCATAGGTACGTTTCTCTTGGGCGTGTTCGTTTCCTTTTTTAGATGGTTTCCAATACGACGCCTGCTTTGGCGTTCTTGTTGGCGGCATTCAAGAGCCCACATATCTCTATCTTCTTTTCAATATTATTGACTTGATTGGCTTTGCATTTGCTGTTTTGGGGACTCCCTCGTTTGTGATGAATTCGTTCCGTCTGATGTTTAGAAGTCTGCGCAAGCATCGGGTTGGGAAACTTGCTAGTTTCATTTCTATTTTTTTGCTTTTTCCATATGTTACTGATTGAATTACTGAGTGATAAATTTAGGTCAATGCTCGTGTTGGCTGTTAATAATCCGGGCACCTGGTTGCTTTTCGAATCAAAACGGCTGAATGTGTACATCAAGAGTTAAATGTGGTTAGACTGTTGTTCTGTGACATTTGAAAGTGATCCCGTGGAGCGTCAAGGCCGAAGGAGTGTGGACTGTTCTGGAGGTTATTTCTCAGACATAGAATACAGCCACGAAAGAGGAAATTTTTTTTTTGTGACATGCATATTTGAAAGAGCCGTTTCAACGATGAAGAATGTGTCGTTTTGGTTAGAAGATCGAGAGAATCATCAGTTTCGTTCACTCTACGTTGCTATCGTTTACTCGGATGTATTGTTTACAGACAATGGTTGATATGTGGATAGAAGTTGGCGTTGGAATGAACACGTCTGCCAGGGAGTGAATTGTAAAGCGCTTTGAGCAGTCCCAAGGACTGTATAAGCGGTAACGTCGAGGGGGCGTAGTGGTGTAGTGGCGTAGTGGCGTAGTGGTTAGAACGTTGGACTCTGGATCTAGAGAAACCGGGTTAAAATCATTTTGCTGCCGTTTCGAAGGTTTGGCAATGTCGTTCATCCTACGTTGGTTCGTTGGTTCGTCCCACGTTGCCACAGTTCACTCAGCTGTAGAAATTATACCTGGCTACGGATAGTGGTGGGTATTTGAACGAATAGTCTTTGCGTAGCGATTGCAGCGTGGCTGAATGCTTCCCATAGAGGATGAAATGGCATATGAATGAACATGTTTCCCAGGGAGTGTAGTGTAAAGCGTTTTGAACAGTCCCAAGGACTGGATATATAAGAACATACATGGTGGTATAAATACATATAATTGGCCAGTGGACGACGTCAGACCAGTTGCATTTCCTTGCTCATGCGGGCCTCTAGACTTCCGTACCCATATAAGGAGCAGGAGCGAGCGTGGGACGTGTTGCTGAACAAACATCTCGTCTGTAGCGTTTGCAGCGTAATCATGGTTAAACACGCTCAGCCGATTAAATTGTTTCTGTCCAAGCTCACATGTCGCAGTAATTACGCTGCAGCTCGATCCCCGCATCCGGGTTGGAAAACCGCGCAAACGGAGGCAGTTACATCCGACATGTTACATCCGTTACATCCGACATGCAAACTGCGCAAATAAGCTGATACGGTGTCAACAGAAGGACTGAGTAGAACGTCTAATATCAAAATAACGCTGTGGGTTCGATAATGTAAACGAACCTACCTAACCTATCTTTCTTTCTTTTCTTCTTTTTCCTCCCTCTTGTCTCTCTCTTTTCTCTTCTTCTTCTTCCTCGTCTCTTTCTTCTCCCTCTTCTCCATCTTCTCTCTATTATCCCTCTCTTCTATATTTCTGTTCTTCGATTTCCCCCCGTTCTCCCTCTTCTCCCTCTTCACTCTCTTCTCGCTGTTCTATTCTCTCTTCTCTTTTTGCTCTTCTCTCTCCCCTCATTCCTCCCTCTCTCTCTCTCTCTCCCTCTCTCTCTCTCTCTCTCTCCCTCTCTTCCTCTCTCTCTCCCTCCCTCTCTCTCTCTCTCCCTCCCTCCCTCTCTCTCTCCCTCTCTCTCTCTCCCCCCTCTCTCTCTCCCTCTCCCCCCCCTCTCTCTCTCTCCCTCCCTCTCTCTCTCCCTCTTTCTCTCTCCTCTCTCTCTCTCTCCCTCTCTCTCTCCCTCTCTCTCTCTCTCTCTCTCTCTCTCTCTCCCTCTCCCTCTCCCCCCCCTCTCTCTCTCTCTCTCCCTCTCTCTCTCACTCTCTCTCTCTCTCTCTCTCTTATTTCTCTCCTCTCATTCTCTCTTTCGTTTTGCTTCTGTCTATATGTCACTCTCTGTCTTTGTTTGTCTGTTGTCTGTCTGCCTGTATGTCAGTCCGTCCGCCCGTCCGTCCGTCCGTCCGTCCGTCCGTCCGTCCGTCCGTCCGTCCGTCCGTCCGTCCGTCCGTCCGTCCGTCCGTCCGTCCGTCCGTCCGTCCGTCCGTCCGTCCGTCCGTCCGTCCGTCCGTCCGTCCGTCCGTCCGTCCGTCCGTCCGTCCGTCCGTCCGTCCGTCCGTCCGTCCGTCCGTCCGTCCGTCCGTCCGTCCGTCCGTCCATCTGGCATCACAACCATCTTCCACGTCATGTGAACGCCTCAATCACCCAACTGCGCTTGCCACTCTAAGACTCTCATAGTTCCACTCTTGTGAAGATAACTTCTAACTTTTTTCTGTTGTGCATCGAGTCATAAATTTGTTTCATCAGTGAACAGGTTCGGATTACTCGCTAAAAGACCTTGGCATATGAACATGCACGCTGTATTTCTTGTTTGTCCTGTTTCTGAAGCGTACAGTGGTACTGTACGGACGTTGGATCCTATAAAACATGAAGCTGGAAAAGGCTGCAGTTGTTGGCAGTTATCAATGATATGCTCCGTCAGTTTCACTAGTCAGATCTCTGGTTGAACCGGACATGAAAGGAGCGCCATTGTTTGTAGTCTGTCTGAGAACTGGTGCGACATGTCACGGCTGTTGCGCAAGTCAGTTATGTAATATTCACCACTGACAGTTGTATGGAAGAAACGCCCGTACGGCATTGATTAGTTCAGTATGGGCCCTGGAATTCCGTTAGCGTTTTTGTGTGTTCTTATACTATTATAATTGAAGCCATTATGTCCCACTTTCTTAATCCGCGTAACAGTCAAATAGGAGATTTTGTGTTGGGAAAAAAATCGCGTTTATAAGTAATTGTCATGAATTAATAGAATGTCTGATTTATAGTTTATAGTATATAAATTAACACCACGTGTGTCTGTTAGCCTAGTTCCATTTTATTCCATCGTAACATCCGATGTCTCGGTCGCTGCCCAGCAAAAACTGAGGCAGACCCCCCGAGGGTGTATATCAGTACCGATCCAGTTGACCAATAGGATACTCATTGCAATACGATTCTATTGGAGCCAACATATGATTTTTACAACATTGACCAGTTCCATTGTATATCATTACAGTAACGTGTTTATTGCACACACACGTGCATATTCACAGTGTTTGCCTCAGAGCAATGTTGATCTCTCCCTCCCTGGCTGAACCTGATATATATATATATATATATATATGTATGTATGTATGTATGTATGTATGTATGTATGTATGTATGTATGTATGTATGTATGTATGTATGTATGTATGTATGTAAGTGTGTGTGTGTGTGTGTGTGTGTGTGCGTGCGTGCGTGCGTGCGTGCGTGCGTGCGTGCGTGCGTGCGTGCGTGCGTGCGTGCGTGCGTGTGTGTGATTTTTGTTCACACGTGTGCATGTTTCTCTTTAAAACTCACCCCAGCTTTTAGCTACGTCATAAAAAAACGTCATGACCTACTAGTTTACAATTTAGCTTCAATGAATAATTATCCGAATTACCCTTATCGGGTAACTCTTGCGCACGGACACGCGATGTGTCATTTTGGAATTCGTGTTGACCGAGCGACCTTTTTTCTAAAATTGCACTATCCCGCCGATGACAGCCCTGGTGGAGCGCATTTTCATCGCAAATCGACGATCTCATTTCCGCAAAAAGAATTATCTATGGATTTATTGCACACAGTCGAACGATATAATTGCGGACCGGGCCGGCGTAATTACCTCGTTGTCATACGACCACGCCTCGTCAACACGCCCTCGTTGGCCCGGTTCGAGCGGGCGGCGCGCTGTATGTTCACTACGTGCGGTCACTGCGTTCGTTCACTACGTACGTTCACTGCGTGTGTTCACTACGTGTGTTCACTGCGTACGTTCACTATGTGCGTTCACTGCGTGAGCTCACTACGTGTGTTCACTGCGTACGTTCACTACGTGCGTTAACTGCGTGAGTTCACTACGTTTGTTCACTGCGTACGTTCAATGCGTGCGTTCACTACGTACATTCACTACGCACGTTCGCTACGTACGTTCACCGCGAACGCACACTAGGTACGTTCACTGAGTACGTTCCCTGTGTGCGCTTACTGGGTATGTTCACTTTGTACGTTCACTACGTACGTTCACCAAGTCAGCTCGTCGCTTTCTAACAGCCGAAGAGTGACTCTCAGTGTATGTTCCTTAGTTTAACTATTTTCTGTAATAAGTGTATCTGATTCCACTAACCAGCGGACGTGATTCTATTAAGCAGCGGGAATTGATTATGTCGCAGTCATTTTGATTATACTAAGCGTTTTATTCTGTTATCCGCGATTCCTTTAAACGGAGTCCACTGTATTAAACGCCATGGATACGCCGATTACACGTATTATTTACTCTCACTCACACATACATATTTCGTAAGTCTGAATCGCATTTAGCCTCCGTGCTGTGTCACGCAGTTGAGGACAGCGACGGTGATGGCGGAGACGACTGTGCGACGAAGGGTAACTAATATGCTGTTGACGACGACTGCATCAAAGACGGAAATTTCTACCCACGTCAATAAAAACAGCGGTTACCGCAGCGGCTAGTGTGACACCACAAATTCTAATTACGGAACGTTGATTAGTCATAGCGGTGGGACATGGAGTAAACAACGAATTTTGACCACCCGTGTAACATCTGAGTAAACAACGAATTTTGACCACCCGTGTAACATCGGAGTAAACAACGAATTTTTACCACCCGTGTAACGTCGGAGTAAACAACGAATTTTGACCACCCGTGTAACATCGGAGTAAACAATGCATTTTGACCACCCGTGTAACACTGGGGTAGGCAACACATTTCGATCACCCGATCGGAGTATACATATCGTTTTGGCCACCCGTTAACCACCGGAGAATAAAATACGTTTTGGCCACCCGTGGACCACCGGCGTATAAAATACGTTTTGGCCACCCGTGGACCACCGGCGTATAAAATACGTTTAGGCCACCCGTGGACCATGGATCACCGAAGTATAAAATTTGTTTGGATCACCGGCGTATAAAGTACGTTTAAGCCACCCGTGCACCATGGATCACCGAAGTATAAAATTTGTTTGGATCACCGGAGTATAAAATACGTTTTGATCACCCGTGGAGTATAAAATATGGGTTTGACGCCACATGAATGAAAGTGCTCTGACACCGAGCTCGTTTATATTAATTTGTGCGTGAAAAGGTTGAAAATGCACAGGACCATCGTAGGCACTTCAAATAAAAATTAGATATCATGACAAAATATTGGTCATTGATTTAAATGAAAGGTGAAATGTAAAGGAACCAAAAACTGCTTATTTTATTAATATATCTTTATTAGATCCAACATTGCGATTTTAATACGGTAAAAATTCGAAACAATTTGGTAAATGGTATACAGGAAAAAGACTCATTTTTGTGTTTTCTTTCAATCAATGTATGATTAAAATTGCATAACTTTTTTATTTTTGCATATATTTTAATAAATTTTTTAGGAGTTGCAAGCACATTAAGTAGGGTCAAAAATATGCATAATCCAATCATGTTTCATTAAGAGTAACTCAGTTAATGCAATTAATAAGTCAATATTGGCTAATTACTGCGTGAAGTCAACTGACCAACACATATCCACAACTTCCATGATTATGAAGATATTTGTATAATTTGTTCAGGGTTTGCAAACTCATTAACCAGGGTCATAAATATACATCACACACTCATTTCATAACTCAACTGATGCAATGAATAAGTCAATATTGGCTAATTACTGCGCAAACTCAACAGGCCAACACCTTTTTTTATGAAACGCCATATCTTCCATGATTATGAAGATATTTGTATACCTTGTTCGAGGTTTACAAATTCATTAAACATGGTCATAAAATATACATCACACAGTCATTTCATAACCATATTGATGTAATTAATAAGTAAATATTGGCTAATTAATTTGCAACGCAACAGGTCAACACTTTTTTTATGCCAAACTTCCATCATTATGAAGATATTTGTATAATTTCAAAACACATTAAGTAGGATCCTAAAGGTATATTAGTCATTTATCATTAATAGTAACTCAATTAATAAATCAAGAATGGCTAATCAGCATGCTACCTCAACAGACCAATACATTTCAATAAGCCACAACTTCCGTGATTACGAAGATATTTGTGTAATTTTGGCAGAGCCTCGGCTTTCTTTCCCTGCCAAAGAACACGAAAATAGTCTTGCATGGTGACTATGGTAAAATAATTATTGGAAAAATATATACTAGTTGGTGTTCTCTATAGAGTGCTAAATGTGTTTTTGTTAAAAAATAACAATGTCATTGCATAAATATAACCCAATTTATTATATATTCTGACATTTTGTAATTTCCTGGATGTACAGTTTGCTGCAGGTTCAGTACAGCAATTAATTAATTATTAACTAGTGATTTAAAATATCTCTTGCATTTTTTTTTCAATCATTGAAAAAATACATAATAATTTCATTATTCTAATACCTTAGCACAGCCAGGCCCAAAAAGTTTAATCAATATCAATCAATCTTTTATTTTAGACAAAAGAATACATGCAATATGCATTATGTAAATATACTATTCGATATTATAGTAATATAGATATACAAGATATATATATATATCTATATATAAGTTCCGTTACTAATAATTATTAATAAAATTTGTTTTGCAAAACAAATATAACAAAATATTAGCTTTGTATTATTTGTAATAAATAAAAATCATAGAAATGTAAAAAAGTCATGATTTGTTTGAATCGATCTCGCTCTCCAACGCCAAGAATAAAAATCGGGTGAAATTTCAAAAACTAGGGAAGCTCAAAAACACCCATGTGCATTCGCGTAGCGGGAAAATATTTCGTACACAGACTAACTAGTCTAAGCCTAAGGCTCTAGAAAAAGTCACGAACATATGGATGGAGTCATAAATAGCTTTGTCTGCTAAACTTACACCAGAAATACACCTATGTCGTCTAAACGATGTATTTCATCTTAATTTTGGTTCAATTTTAATCAAAAACAGACGATCGTGAAAAGGAACTTACTATTGTCCAATATGCCGCTGTAAGTCACAGAAAGGAATGGAAACAGCCGACAACACTGGATGTAAAACAAAAGGAGAACCCGGGTGCCGGGAATCGGCGCGGCTAAACTGACACGATTTTTCGGCACACCGCGCGAGTCGCTCAGCGGATTTAGTTGAAGTGCCTAACCATCGTAGACGTAGAAAGACTGTTTGACACCCCATGAATTAGTCTTGACATGATACATGAGCGTCCCACGTAGCGTCGCCGAAACTCGACAAGGCCAAGGGGCGACATCGGCAGGTGACACGTGCATCAATCTGCTGGACAAAATTTGTCAATTTCTGTCATTTGTTTCTCCAGAAAATCAACATACAAGACGCTCACCTTCAAATGGCGTCCAAAACAACTGCATCACGTGGTGTTCATACGTAAGGGATCCTACAGCCACTGACACAAGGGATCCTACAGTCACTGACACAAGGGATCCTACAGCCACTGACACAAGGGATCCTACAGTCACTGACACAAGGGATCCTACATTCACTGACACAAGGGATCCTACAGTCACTGACACAAGGGATCCTACAGTCACTGACACAAGGGATCCTACAGTCACTGACACAAGGGATCCTACAGTCACTGACACAAGGAAACCGACGGTCACTGACACAAGGGATCCTACAGTCACTGACACAAGGGATCCTACTGTCACTGACACAAGGGATCCTACAGTCACTGACACAAGGAAACCGACGGTCACTGACACAAGGGATCCTACAGTCACTGACACAAGGGATCCTACAGTCACTGACACAAGGGATCCTACAATCACTGACACAAGGGATCCTACAGTCACTGACACAAGGCATCCCACAGTCACTGACACAAGGGATCATACAGTTACTGACACAAGGGATCGTACAATCACTGACACAAGGGATCCTACAGTCACTGACACAAGGGATCCGAAAGTCACTGACACAAGGGATCCGAAAGTCACTGACACAAGGGATCCGAAAGTCACTGACACATGACACAAGGGATCCGAAAGTCACTGACACGATCATACGTTGACAGCCAGCCATTAAACAGTTTAATATGGGCAGAGCATCAGTGTTGTTGGCCACATAGATGGTCACATCGCTGTTCAACAATTTTACGGGCAGCACAACATTGCAAAAAAGGATACCGTCTCAAAATTACTGGCACTATATTCGTATTCCATGAACCCGGAAATAAGACAGTGATTCTTCCCCATTCATGCACAATAGAATGTATGCGACGTCAACGAGGCTGACTTACTGGTGTTTTCTCGTTTCCACTGCTGTCCTTTATACGTGTGTGTCATTCTGTGTTGTTCTTATTCTCCGACTAGCCTGTCAACAAATTGGGAAGGTTACAGATGCATTTCTCGTTCTTTCCATTTCTCCGCAACGAAGCGCAAACTCCACGAATCCCAACAATCTTCCGACGTAAAACGGTAACGCGAAGAACGCTGCAGTAACCTTTGAAGCGGTGGGGGATGATTAGACATTCCTTTGAGTTATTGATTCTGGGATCACTGCCCTTGGAAATATCCGCCATTACAGACCGCAATGCGATAAAATTCCCATAAAGGTAATTACTCAGATGGCATATATTAAATAAGCTACCCTGACGAAAACGGATTCCCAGGACGGTGAATCTTAATGTTGCTGCGATGGTATCTTGTGCAAGCTTTGGCTGCGTCACCCGAAATCAGGAACAGCAGAAGAGGCAAAGGTCGGAATGGTGGAGGCAAATAGGGCGAACAGAGGTGGAGAGAGTTGGTGGAGAGACGGCCGAACAGTTCAGTGTTGTGGACTTCAAGGCTGCACTTGATAATATCTGGAGAGGGGCACTGTAGAAGATGTTGATATCTATTCTGATGGATCCATATATTGTATTGCTTGAGATAGGCATGTTTGCTATCCTGTTCAGTTTGTTTCTGGAGTTCGTCATGGCAAACGTGAAGAGCTTATTGTAGGAGTTCAAGCCATATACCAGCATCAGTTTTAACACTAGATATGCAGGTGACACACCAATTGTGTGCACCGCGTTCGAGAAGCCACAACGCTCCACTGAAGAACTTCAAGAACACCTTCAATACTGTTTCAGAGACATACAGTATCCCCATATTCAATTCATACTGCTGAGTACAATTACAGGGATGTTGATCTCAGATAAGTTTATTTTCAGACTAAAATCATCACCCTATAATGACCATAAGCTGGTGGTTATTCCCTCTAAAAAAAACCATCAGTCAAGGGTCAACATCCCTCTGATTGATGCATAGACCACCTTGCTCATCCACGGGGCTCAGTGACAAATCTTCAAGTGAAATGCTTCCATGGGCTAGACTAATATGTGTCGTGTGCCATATCCACATTATAGAGAGCAGACCACAGTAGAGAATTGCATTGGTGGCCATGTTAACGTTTTGTCTGATTATAAAAAAACGTGACCACTAAAAATTCTGAAATTGTTTCACAGCAACTGCCATCATCTCATTGACATGGTGACGAAGTTTTGCCAAAATCTCATACGTCCAGCTCTTTTAAAACGCCCCGGCGTGCGATGCCAGTAAATTTTGAAGAAAAAAAATAGTATTCGTGCGCCCACGTGGCCCACAGCAGAACAATTCCCACAAAATCTAAAAAAAATTAATTCACATATCGCAATTTAATACGCCCTACATTCGTGTGAAACAATAAACAGGAAGGTCAACAGTGGTCTTACCCTTATAAACAACCACGCTGTGTGTCATTCTGTCTGTGGATGTGACTGTTTCTGCCTGCTGTGCAGCGAGAAGGCGGTCAGTGTTCCACGTCTGCCTCCCTGCAGCCAGCTGCCTTGACCGCACTAGTCTACAGCGAAATGATGAATGATGTAGTTCTGTGAGATGACCGCATCACAAGAGCATCAGCTGAATATCCGCGAATTCGTTAGTTTGAGTATTTTGATGTCGTTAATTATTCAACGAAACATTCGCTCGACCAGTTTTTCACGTCCACCTGTAACAAGACCTGATCTAGGTGCAGAAGGTGCTCCACACGTGTCGTGTGTTTTCATATCACGTTAAGGCAATAATACACGCACGCACGCACGCACGCACGCACGCACGCACGCACGCACGCACGCACGCACGCACGCACACTTCATACTGGATGATTTCATAATTGTGGGTACAATTGAACACCGCTGAAGTGAGCTGTAATGTTCACCTGGGATGACACGTAAAAAACGAGGTTCCTTCACGGCCGGGCGGGGTGACTGGCACACGTACGCGGGCGCGTCCATGCACGCTTGCCCTTACGCAGACACGTAGCCTTGTAACTATTCAATGGCCTTGTAACTATTTAATGGCATTGTAACTATTTAATGGCCTTGTAACTATTAATGGCCTTGTAACTATTAATGGCCTTGTAACTATTAATGGCCTTGTAACTTTTATGTTTCAAGGAATACTGTTTCACAGCTCAGTAATCATAAACATCATCACAATAAAGGCTACCACGCGAACATAACTCTAGGCAATATACACATCTGGCACAAATGTATAGAACCCGCCGACGATTGCGCGCACATGGGATATTGACAGTAGTCAACGAAAAACGTCACAAGTTTTTATTCGAAGAATTATACCGAAATAAGATCTTCATCGAAAATTCGTTATTGATGCCAGCTGTGACAAAGTAACGAGATTATTGATAATTGGGCTGCGTGACGGGGTAATCTACAAGACTGTCACCTTCCTTTAAGCTGTCAATCAATCACTTGTGAATCGTTTGCCTCCTCTAGTTTTTGACGAATGGCGCTGGAACAGCTTGACTTTACTGTTCCGTCGTCGAGCGCTGCGTTCGCCAAGCGGTTCTATTCAGCTCGTCAAAGCCTTTGTTCAACCCGACATTAGGTGTGGCATTGACGAGCTGCACAATAGGCAGGTTTCTTGAGTTTTCAGCAGTGTACAGAGGGTTTTAGTGCGGGCACTCAGGTATAAGTATTTTACCTGATAACTTCTATGTGTGGCAGAATGGCCTTATCTGTCTGCGTGGTGTGTTAGTGGTTTACAGATGTGTGTACATCATTATGTGTATGTTTTGTTTAATTGCATACTTTCTGTATGACAGTGTTCATTGTATGGGGGATCGAGGCCTTTCTGTATTTACATGAATGTACTTAAGGTTAGTTCACTGTAACATATGGTTTATCTTAATGTGCGCGCCTTGAGTGCAACTTGCTGTAACCAACGAAAGGTCATGTTCACGTCTAGCTAGGGACGCTTCGACATCTCTATTATTAAGTCGGTGTTAAATGTCATTTTACTCACACATGCATGTGTTCTAGTTATTACAGATATCTACCAATAGCAAATTTAGCCTGATTTATCAGAGCGTTTTATTTTAACGACGCAAGAGGCAGGCATGCGCGAAATGTGGGCTTCTTGTTTGCTTGAAGCCTACACACGCCTCCCGTCCCGCGTTCAATCTCGGCCAGATTTGTTTACTGTAGGGACATATCTGTTGCTCCAAGTACGGCTTCGTTCGTTGAAATGCGAGCTGTGTAGATTTAAATAGTATACTTACGGGTTATACGTCTTGATTTTATGTACTGAAAGATGTACGATGTGTGTACCGTAGAGCCCAGATAAACTTGATTGACACCAACATGGCGTCGTTGTCGCACCAGCCGTATACACGACGCACCTCGGCGCTCTAACGATATAAATAACCTCAATCGGTTTACTTCAATCTTTCGAATAGAGTCAACCCGGCAGTTTTAAGAGTTTGGACGACCTCAGCCATTGATGTGTCAGTTATAATATCTTACATTCCACTGACACACCAAATATGCAAAAATGCATTGTTTGTGCACGGACAAATAACAGAGAGCTGTACCATACCGTGGAGTAAATTAAAAATATTGTGGGTTACAACAACAATATAATTTCACACTAAGTGAACATATTTGAAGCGTGGCGCCGTAGCCATGACAACCACACCGCTTTCATCGAGCACATTTTAACGACAACGTTATTGATTACCCATCTCAAGTGTGTGTGTGTGTGTGTGTGTGTGTGTGCGTGCGTGCGTGCGTGCGTGCGTGCGTGCGTGCGTTTGTATGTGTGTGTGTGTGTGCGTGCGTGCGTTTGTGTGCGTGCGTGCGTGCGTATGTGTGTGTATAATAACGTAATTGTACGTATTAAAATAGTGAGTTTCAATTTACTCTTAAAAACGCTGACATCGCTAATTCTACGTATATCTTGAGGAAACGCGTTCCATATGTTCGGTGCTGCTGCGTTCAAGGGTGCGTTGGATTCGTTGTACCCGTGGTTCGCCTGTTGCAGTGTACGGCATCAAGTGTCTGCAGTGTGCCTCGTTCCTCGACACGGCGTGCCAGAGTGGCAAAGTCCCGGCCACCGAGTGCCACCCCGCTAACAAGTACTGTATCAAGTACATAGGTATTCTCAAGAAAGGTGAGTCCTGCGTCCAGTCGAATCCCGTCAATGTCCAGCGGTTACTCGTGGACTTCAACATGATTTATTATTTAGAAGCGAAATATGGTCCAAACCCGTGTAATTTATAATGTCGTTAAATGTAGTGGCGCAGCAGGTTACATATGAAAAATATGAAACATTTAAGCCAGAGGGGGCATGTCCACGCTAAATACGCAACTTCGTGCTCGTGAAAATGATCATCAAGTTGGTAGATAATATATGAATCACGATGTTGTAAAAAAATCAATAGTTTTAGTTAGAACAACTCTAAAATACATTCCCAAAATAAATGGCAATACAAGATGACAAACAAAGAGCTCACTTTGAGGACAGACCAGACAGAAAGCAACAGGTTGACACAAGAAACACCCTCCGAAAACCCACCACAAATGTCACGACACTGGAACCCACGAGGACAACGAAAACCAGGCAGACCAACAAATAGTTGGAGGAGGTCAGCAGCCGATGAGACAAGGAAGCCCGGCACCACTGCATGTGACACAGCTGAGTGAACTGTCTGTGCGTGTGATGTGCCCGATTTAGAGAAGACACACACACACGCACGCACGCACGCACGCACGCACGCACGCACGCACGCACGCACGCACGCACAACAAACACACACACACACACACACACACACAACACACACACACACACACACACAACACACACACACACACACACACACACACACACACACACACACACACACACACACACACACACTAGTGCCCTGCGCGGGCCTAGAATTTGATCCCAAGCCCGGCCCGCAATTAGCAGTTAGAGCCCAGGCCCGCAATAATTTTCAAGCCCGGCCCGGCCCAGGCCCGCAAACTAGAATTTAGGCCCAGGCCCGGCCCAGGCCCGAACCAGACCGTGAATGTTTGGCCCAGGCCCGGCCCGGCCCGCAAGTTTCAGGCCCAGGCCCGGCCCATACCCGCGGGCCAAAGATGGGTAAGCCCTCGGCCCGCAAGCCCGCGGCCCGCTAAGTTTAGAGAAGATAAACCTATAATCTTATAACAAAGACGAAAAACAAATAAACTGTAAAACAGTTTATTTGTCCATAGTGTGCTGGATGAGTTCTAAAAATCCAGCACCACCAACTTCTTCAAACGGACGAATATCCTGAAGAAAAATAAAGAAAAACTTCTTAGTGTCATTACTATGAAATATGATAAGATTTGTTATAATTGACTTTAATGTATTGGCTTATGGTTAGGGTACGAGATTTGTTTATCTAACCCTGACTTAACCCTTATGCAAGCCATAACCCCAATTTATATTGTTAATTGAATTAGGTCAACTTCGTTAACATAATTTAATATGATATTTAAATTAAATGTCACCCACTGGCACTGACACCCAGTGGCATTTCCAGCAGGCCTGCAGTCACTAGCCTGAGACAGACAGATTCAGACATGTGTGAATTAGTACAAGTGTGAATGAATTAGGACTGGGGAGAAATACCAATTACCATCTGGGTTGGGTACTGGGTAGTAGGCTAGTGGCCTAGTGGGCACTTGGCAATGGGCAGGTCATTCAGGTGGGCAATGTTTGGAGGGAAGACCTAGACAATAGAATGTCCACTGGTAGGGTCAAAGGGTGATAAGTTGATGGTTAATCATGGCTTGATTGCCTCTGCAAATATTTCTAAAGTAAACATTTGGGGCTGGCTACTTCCAGCCAAGTGAACTTATGGGGCCATTAGATTCCATGCAAGGTCTCAATTTGCAACTATATGATACTAAATAAATAATTTTAAGCATTCATTAACTGGAATTACAATTTATAATCAGGTTTTATTAAAAAATAAAGTAATAATCGGTGTTTTTATGAATATTTTTATTACGTCCAGGCGCAGCCCAGGCCCGGCCCGGCCCGCTCACACTAGGCCCAGGCCCGGCCCAAGCCCGATGTGTTTAAATTGTTTTCAGCCCAGGCCCGGCCCGGGCCCGCAGTATGTAGGCCCAGGCCCGGCCCGGCCCGGCCCGGCCCGCGGAATTATGTAGAGGCCCGGCCCGGCCCGGCCCGCGGGCTGCGGGCCGGGCCGGGCTTGGGCCCAAAGCCCGGCCCGCGCAGGGCACTAACACACACACACACACCACACACACACACACACGCACACACACACACACACACACACACACACACACACACACACACACACACACACACACACACACACACACACACACACACACACACACACACACACACACACACACACACACACACACACACACACACACACACCAAGTGACTGTTCAGTCATCTACTGGTACACCGGGTGACGAGTGCACTCAGCATTCAAGATACCCATTTAATGAACATATTGTTCACAAAGGAGTGCATTCAGGTCTTCCCCTGAGAGTACGTACTGTGCCGCTGCCACGTAGTTGGTCTATTGTTACGTCACATTTATGTCACACGTCGCCAACAGATAGAATGATAGAAAACAACAAAAGAAAAACGGCGCTACCCACGTGTCGCGTGTCATTGTGATTCAGACATCGGTAGTGCTGATTGACGGAACATCCTGTGTTGGTTCATTTCTCTGTCGGTTGAGCAAAAAGGCACAACAGTATTCAGTATTGCGACATTGCTTACGTCTAAAATGCAGTATCGTCTGAAGGAAATCAATCTTTGGGACGAGTCTCTTGCTCGGAATACAAAAAGAAACAGGCTAATCACCACAAAAAAATATATTTTCAAAACAGCACAACGACTGTAATTTAGATATGTGTGCTGAGAGATTCTATTTGCATTGCCTTTGTCGGGCTCCTTAATTGGATCACCAACTTTCGTGACGGACGAACGCAGCTGATTTCGTCGTCTCGAACCGCCCAGCGATGAAGATTTGACGTCTATGGAAATTGCTGTCTTCCCCCTGGATCGAATTAATCGTTGTCTGTCTCAGTCGGTCAGGGACATGATTTGACGTCTGCTGGATACCGACGCCGGAAAAACAGTATCGTTGCGCGCGCCATCTTCTGCTAGCCAGCGCTGCCAAATTGTAAAATCAATTCGTGCGTGAATTCAGCGTAACAAGTAGGGAGGATGTCGTCTACTGATCAGCTGCTGCTGTTTAATATGAATCGCGCTAAATCACGTTGGGTTTACTGCGCGGCAAATGTCAATGCTAATATCGTGCGTGTTACTGTGTTTCTCTCTGACCGCTCTGCACTTAAGAAAGGCAACTTTTCCCATTTCCCTCGCTGGCGTGCAACGCCATGTAATTTCCTCGACCCTATGGGGTATGTAAAGCAGAAGCGGTTTCCCAAGTTCATAATGTGCAGATTGTGTGCTTCGAAAAACACGTTTTTACATCATCCTTTGTTGTTGCAGTCGGTGGCGTGCAAAGTTACTTAGATTCTTCAAAGCCTGTAAGAGTAGCGTTTTTCACTTACGCGCCATCTAGTGACATGGATATGTAACCCTACATGAAACCGACGTATTTTAGCTTCAGACGTAAATAAAAAAATTCTGAACGTCATCGCTTGGTTTTGATGCCTACCATCATTATTAACCGTTCACTATTTATTTTGCTTTCACGTGTTACGGCAAATGCATGCTATTGTGTAACTATAATAAATCACTGTCAACGTTCTTGACGCCATGTGTGAAATTGAGACGGGTCACTATTTGTTTTCTCATTGGCGACAATGTCAACGTTTTATAATGCTGTTCGCATATTTATATTTTGAATACAGTATTATGAAAATCAACTGTGTTAATATTTATTAATTCACCAAACTGCTGGACAAAATTCGTCAACTTCTCTCTTTTCTTTCTCCAGAAAATCAACACGCAAAGTGCTCCCCCAATAATTAGCTTCCAAAACAATTACATGATGCCTTCATACACAACGGACTCTGGCGCACGCATACGTTGACAGCCGATCACTAGAAATGTTAATCTGGGCACACCAGAAGTGCTGTAATCGTCAAATACGGCCATATCCCTTTTCAAAAATAATATTACAGGTAGCAAAACATTGTCAAAAGGGGACACCGTCCCAAAATTACTGGCGCTATATTCGTATGACATGAACCTGGAAGTGAAACAGTGATCTGTCCCCAATTGACTTCCGCGTCTACATATCCCACAATGCACGCGAAATGTGCGAGTCTGTTCAGAAGGAGCAGGCTCGCCACCTAGCGAGGATGGCGCGCCTAACTTCATTGTTGCTGTCCGACAGGTGTGCTGGTGTTCCGGGACTGTCTCGAGAAGAACATGGAGAACGTGTGCACAACGAAGCATCTCGAGGGCCAAAACATTCGGGTGTGTTACGAGACGTGTGAGACGGACGGTTGTAACGACGGACCGATGAACTCGGCGCCGAGGCCGGGTGTCGCGTCGTTCGCGTCTGTCGCGTCGCTCGCTGTCGTCATGACGGCTTACCTCGTGCGACTTGCTGGCGGCTGAAGTCAGCGCTGCGACTACCCGGGGAGGGGAGGAATAGTGACGCGTCCCGTCAGAACAATATCCCCAACTGGGGTATTTTTGTTGAAAACCAAGCCTCTAGTTTTGCATCTTTAAAAATGGTTTGTTTAGATTAAGTAGATACAATGTGTGCTGATTAATTAAGGTAAATTATTTAAACAAGTTAGTAAAAGGGGTCTGTTTTTATTAAAATACCCTGAGATACAAGGAAACCACCAACTGTAAATGGATGATATTATAAAGGGTAAAGGTACGTTCTTATATAGCGCTGTAACCAGTCGCTGGGACGGCTCAAAGCCTTTTCCACACGATACCCTTACACCGGAACCTTACCGAGGTGCAAGTCACCGACGCACCATCCATGACGGCGCGGCAAGAAGCGACGGAGTGTCTGCGTTGCTAGTTTGCTACGCGTTCACGACTGCAGCAGCGCCAAAAGCAACGTGTCGCCGCCTCGGAGAAACTGTCCCAAGCCTCGAACAGCGTGTCAACGCTCGGGATTAAAAAGACGAGGAAGCCACACAGGTCTAGGTCGAGTTGCAATTGACAGGCTTCTCGCCTGTCCGGTAGGAGGCACATTAGTAGCGCATTTTCTATGCACATTTTCTACGTTGTATTTTGGTTACTGTCAACTCGGCCGCCTGGACATTTCGGTGTCCAGCACGTATTAATTTATGTTTCTTATATTACAGCCTTTTTAGTGGTACTTTAATCAAGCTGTTGTACCACAGGTTAAGACAAACTTTAACAATGGTTGTTTATCTGTTGCTGCACCAACTTTACCTCCATTGTTCCTTGGTAACCTGGCAACCGACCACTTTGAATGGATTATAAATAAAAAATGTCCCCTAACCTTTTAAATAGTGACGCGAGCTTTCAAAATAGTGTGTAAATATTATTGAATTATATACGCTTTTGCCAGTATTGCATAAACAATAGCTGCATTTGTGCGTGGTTCTTTGCAAAACCGCTAGGCGATATGCGTCGCTGTCTTATCAGAAAGTCTTTAGAATTAGCATTTTAAACATTAAAACTTGACATGCGTTCCTTGCGTAGAGTTGTGTCCTACATTTACAGTCTTTGTCACGGACAATGCTTAGCCACACAAATAACAAAGATATTTCATCCGCTGACTACGGTGGCGCCGACTTGACTACGGTGGCGCCGACTTGACAATGGTGGCGCCGACTTGAGGAGACGATCGATTTGACCAACAAAAAGCACTGACCAATCGAATAATTGCCACTGTTTTTTGCGCCTATTTAAACCATGTGTGCATAACGCCCACTTAACACGACCGGCTGACAACGCAGCTATTTGGCAGACAGCGCGAAGAAGATATCGTGGTCGTGCTGTTTATTGCTGCCACTTGAAAACTACCGGCCCGTCAGAGGGCGCCACTGTCCGGTTTGATCAGAAGGTCGGCGATGGCGCCCGTTTTTGGCATAGATATATGTGTGATATACGCTTGCATGATCACGTTTCTTGACTTGACATTTTGGCATTGAATGCACATGTGTTAGTGGTTTAAAGACGACACCTGACGAGGTTTTCCAAACGACGACAATCCCAGTGGACGCCACCGGTGTCTCGCCGGAACGGATGCTTGTGATAGTTCTTCGATTCAAAGCAGTGTTTCCACGAGGTTTATTATTTGAAGGCTACAGCACAATTGAAACCACGTGACAAGATTGACTAATCATCCCAGTTACGTTACTGTTTCATGTGATCATTAAGGACACGTTATGGACAGTGGTGTCTTGGCAAGCAGGCCGTCCCATTCGTGGTTAAATAGGATTAAAGAGGCCATATCGATCAGAAAGACGACTCCAATCATAAATCGAGACGAGGGAAGATACCGAATTAGCCAAGTCGGAACAACCACAAAACACCCGAAAGACGTTGCGAACACTTGTACCTAAGTGCGTACTACGAAATTTCGTATGAGAACTCGGCATTACTGCTTCCGGAAACCGGTTCCACGTTCACCAGGTCCTCATTTACAATAAATGTTGGTTCACGGAAACCAGGCAAACAAGTGCCGTTTTACTCTGTATTTCAACACCATACGTATGAGCATCCACGGTCCTACGTGGAGTTGCGAAATGTAGTATATCATGATACGGAAATGCCGTGTTTACTGTGAAATAAAAAATTTGGCAAACGGGTTGACTGCTGTAACACGGTCTTACATCGGTACCCGAATCCGTATAATGTGGCCGTGGCGACCGGTTGGTAGAATTGCGATACAGATTGAACTAAAGTTATAATTGTGGTAAACTGTTTGAAACCGATGTAAATAAAGGTAAGAACAGCTGTCTAGTCGAGTTGTTAATGTAATTTAAATGTTCACAAAGGTGTTGAAATTATTCAAATGTTCACAAAGGTGTTGCAATTATGTAATTGTTCACAAATGTCACTAAGTAATGTGCATCTCGAGTGTTTCACTTGTTCGCTTTGCCTTTGTTCGCCGATGTGACTTGTGTTTTGTTCTAAATAGGCAGGACAATGAACTCATCAACGAAATGTTACAATAATATGTGAAAACCCAACGAACATCGCCCCCTACTAATTATACGTTCATGCATACTGATTTAATTTCGTCACAAGTGTATAACCAGGTCAGTATGGTTTGCGTTGCGGTGGTGGCTTTGCCATTTTCGTTGTATCGCTTCACATTGTGCACACTTGACCCGCTAGCCCTAGATGGACATACTATTTGTAATTAAGATGACTGAGTTTTTTTGAAATGTTTAGTGTTACTGATTATTGGTAAAAAAAAACATACATATAACTGTGCACTGTTGTTGTGGTCTTTTGTGAACTCACGCGTGTCGGGGCCAAATTTAGATACCATGGCAGGTTGAGCACCGTCTTTGTAGCTAAGATCATCAGTTTCACAACAACTTATTGTACCTAAAACAAAACTTAACTTGGGTAAACGTGCTTTCTCTGTCGCTGCGCCTAGGGTCTGGAATGAACTCCCTATCGCTTTGAAAACATCCGAAACTATTGCTATTTTCCGAAAAAAACTCAAGACATATCTATTCCAAATTGCATTCCCACCATAAATGTTCGGTTGTCCCTCGTTCTGATACTGACTTTTGCGCGTCCTTGTTTACGATTACGCCTACTGATTCTGTTTTGTTGCGCCTCTGAGCTCAGGTTCCTGAGGATATAGGCGCCATAGAAGTCAATTATTATTATTATTATTGCGAAAACCGTCTAGTTTAGAGCCAACTAGTACCCGCTAGAGGCGCTGTCTACACAGCCATTTCTGACATTTGGGTGTAGCGACCACTGTCAGTGGTAGCGACATGCTGACCGGAAAATATAAGGGGTCATGCCTCAGTTAGACTTCCAGGTGTGTTACACGATATAGGACGTTTTAAAAATTCATACGATCTGACATAAGTGCATTTGTGCACGGACATTACCAATTTTGCTGGCGGAAACTGTTGAGAGTGAAATGGTGGAATTTTAGATGATTTTAATAGGCGGAAGGATATTTGTGATTTTTTTGGCGATTAGATACGTGTGCGTCGTAATTCATGCCAATATTGGTCAACATTGAGGGGTATCGCACATACAGGCATATTACAAGAGTTAGAAATGTATAATTTTTACAAAACTCGACCAGCATGTCAGTGGGATGATGACAGCGGCTGGTGAAAACTTTTAGAATTTTTGATGGTCGCGTTTTCTCATAATTTTGCAAAATGTTAACATGGCCACCAATGGGAAATGTAACTGTAGGCTGAACCCATAAGTGATGTAGTACCATAGAGTAAAGGTACGTTCTTATATAGCGCGGTATCCAGTCCATAGGACTGCTCAGACCGCTGTGCACTTCACCCCCTGGCAGACCTGTTAATCCCAAACACCAACTCAACTTCTCTGGGAAGCATTCAGTCTCGCTGCAATTACTACGCGAAGACGATCCATTCACGTATCCACCACTACCTATAGTCAGTCATTTATACAGCTGAGTGACCTGGAGCAGCATCTAACCAGACGCCACCTCATCCACTATGGGAAAGAACACACCAAGAACTGATTGAATATCAAATTAAAAGGGAAAGCTGATAAAGATCTGGCGCAGAGAAGTGAAAGCAGAGTTGGCAAAAGAAGGATGTAGATGGGAACAACTGGCAAGCCCAGAACCGTGTCTGGTGGAAGGGAGTCGTTAAAGCGAAACAAAAGTCATGGTTATGGACCTATGCGTCAATAAAACATAACCATTTGCAACGACATCAACAATATCACGCCAGTGGCTTACTAGTCGAATAAGCGACACTAGACACTAGTAGTCAACGAGTCAAAACAGTTACCCCATCTAGCGGGCCTCGCGGAGTAATAAAGTAAGTCGCGCCTGCGACTTACTTTATTCTTGCAGTAGGAGTTTCGGACACACGTCCCGGTTCCGTGTGCGCTGGATTCGAATTCCGTCCGTTCAGTGTGGAGGTGCGATCTCTCTCAGACGGCGTGCAGGAGCACTTTTGGAAGTTCGTTAACGACTCCACCGCATGTGATGCATTTGAAGCTCTTCCACCGACTAGGTTGTGGTCTAAGATGAGCGAATCGCATCCATATGTGGCTGATGTGCCTGTGAAGGCATTTTTGGTGTTTCCATCATCTACCTATCTCTGCGAGCGTGTTTTCTCAGCAGTGTTGTGCAGGAAAACTAAATGTCGTGCCCGACTGTGCATGATAGACGACCTACGCGTCACCTTATTCAAGTGTTTCTTGAATGGCGTGTTACAACCAGTAATGTATTAAATCGACCGGTAATGTGATAAATCGACAGGTAATGTAATACATCGATGTAATGGTATCATCATCATCATAACCATATATCACCCTCATCATCATAATGTTTATCATCATCGTCACTAAGATGACCCCTTAATTGTCATCATCATCATAATAGTTTATTACACTCACCATCACCTTCTACATCATCATAGTCACCATCATAATGTTTATCATAATTTGTATTACATTACTGGTTGTAACAATGGTGGCCGATTATAACGAGGCAAGCTCAGCCCTCACATTTAGGCGGTTGCTCTAATTGTTCTATCCTCCCGGCCGATCATTTCAGTACACGGGGTACGCGTTCCATTATAATCCACCAGGTAGCGTGGTGGTATTGGACAGGGTCTATAAAGCGTAAATGATGACGTCACTCGTCGCTGACTCGTGGTAGCTGGTTCTAATAGCACAGCCGCTGTCATCGATCATTTATTTAGAATACAATTAACGCAAGTTAAACTCACGAATACATCCACACACTCAAACAGTTAAAAGAAATTAAAAAAATATATAAGTTACATGCCATGAAAAATTACTACATAGAAATAAGTCATTACGAATTTCTTAATTGATTTGTCAAGGAGTCTAATCCATTTAATAATCTAAAAATAATTATCAATAACATTAGGCCTCGACAGGTCTAGCTTAGGTATTTTACAGTGAATAAAACGTGATGCACAAAAAAATGTGTTATGTATTTTAAATATGCAGCGGGAACATTGAAATCAAACCGAGAGCTCTACAACATTTCTCGTCCAAAAAATTCTGAATATACCTAATTCTTTACTTCACACTTTAATTTTTGGGAAGTGATAAAAGCTAAAAGCAAAATTTGCTCACCAAATGAAAATATACTTGCCAATATTTGCATTCAAATTTATGCAACATATTTTGGCCTTTGTTTGATGCAGCGCTTGCAGTCGAGGACAAAACATACCATTAAAAGCCTATCTAAAAAGGTTTGTTGAGAACCAGCTAGCCAGTTGTCAAGCCAACGTGACGTCACACTTTGGTGCTCTATTACATTAAATAAAATAACGCAGTGATCAGTTGATATCTCGTTTATTCCACGTATGCTGTACACGATGAAATATTCTGACCGACGAGTCGACGCAGCGTGGGAGCCACTTAGTTCTTGTAGGCTCGGCTCTTTCTGCGGCCTCGGGCACGCTCGAACTTGCGGCCCTTGGAGCGCACGAACGGCCTGAAACACATTAACAACTCTTTAAGACAGTCTCTTAACAGCAACTAAACAAGTTAGCTACAGGCACAATTACATGTTGTATACCTGCATACAAAGCGAAACAAGTCATGGTTTTCGGCCTATGCACCTATGAGTTATTAAAACATAACCAGTCATATACATTTAACTGCTATTAAGAATTTCACGCCAGTTGTTTACTAGTATAACCTTGTTGAACACACATCTTAATTTCACGGGCTGCGCCATACTGATAAATAACCCTATGTCGTGTGTCAGTCTTGCAAAATTTGCTCCCAAATGAGAATATACTTGTGTGCACTTATTCCTACACTTGCCAATATTTGCATTCAAATTTATGCAACATATTTTGGCCTTTGTTTACTAAACTAGTCTTCTTTCTGGCAAAATAGCACGTTTGTTTGAGACTTAGCATTGGTTCTGTGTTTGCCGGCCTCCCACGGTTCACAGAACTGCACAAGCGCTTATAGGTCGCACTGCTTAAATGTCAGCCCTCGGTGACTGGAATCTCCATATTTTAGAACACGTCTGAATAAACCAATGGCATGATATTCTTAATTTTAGCTACACGTGGTTAGTTTTTATTATCTCTTAGGTGCATAGCCCCAAAATAGCATTTATACTATGGCGATGAATGGTAGTTTAATGTTTTATTATCTTACCCATTTTCCTTATTGTCTCTTGCAGCATTCATACAAAAATCCACAGCCACCACAGAATAAACTATATATTTATATTTACACCATATGTGTTTACAAATCGATTCTAAAGCATTATAATTGTTGATACATGCATGGCTATTTCTGAAATGGTAACTGAGCCAGTGAACGGATACAGAACTGGGAGCAAACTTACTTCGTGCGAGAGTTGGGTACACCAGGAGCACGGCCAAAGTGACGCACTGCCTCGCGATTCTTGCGTGGCCCTGGAAGCAAAAATTATCCATGGTATCATGACATGTACAAGTGGAAACAAAATTACTGTTAGCATCAAATAAAAAAAGAATGGTATCTTATCTCGTTGATGAAGGCAGAAAAAGATCTTTAGTCTGCCATCACAAATACGGTTTTCCATGTTAGCACAAATTTACCATCAACCACCAAGTGATAAATTGCTCGTCTACATATAAAAAACTAATTTAGATGAATATACGTTACACGTCCAATGCCACTACCATTAAATTTTGTCAAGCTCCTTGGCACCAACACCAAACACTCATGACCACCAAATAATGCATAATCAATTCAACAAAATTCTGAGTGCCAAAGCTAATTTATAGGGCGTAATCCAGTCAGGAGCATACACAAATCACTCCCTTGATGACCGATTAGCATCAGGAGCATTTGTCTGAAAATCATAATTATATGAAGATGCAGGTGTACCTTGCAGGAGCACGGTGTTCTGTCCCTTCGGAGACCTCAGTGCCAGCTGGTCAAAGGTGATTATGTCTCCGCCAGCTTTCAGGATGCGGGCACGTGCCCCTTCTGTCACACGCAGGGCACACAGCTATCAACATAAACACCAGCATAAACACAAGTAGACATGTTAGACTCCACCTAGGTTGTTTCAAAACTGATTGAGCTTGTGTTCTTGTTATAACTGAGCCATGCTGACGTATGACTCTTAACTTTCTATCTCTACTATGATTTTTTTATGTAGTTAACCATTCTGACTTTTTTGCATAGTTGTAGTATAGGCCTATCAAATTACCTTGAGTACACGTACACATATCCCTGACGTCACAAAATGTGTGTATGCATACTAGCCCTGGACACTTCCGGTTTTTATATGCTGTTCTGTATAAATCTTCAACAATAATTTTGAGCGTAGTAAATTACCAAAGTGTCAAATTTCGCTGTTATTGCAAAATAGCCGACACCATTAAGGCAGTGTGCAATGGCAACGATGTTGATGCGTTCCCAGATGATTCAGGTATTATTTTAAATAGTAATCAGACAGTTTTTGAATCAATCGATGACAAGTGGATGCAAGTTTGGCTAGTACAGGATTCAGAAAGCGGCTGTGATTTTGAGGGTTTCCAGAGGATGGGTTTTTGACAAAGCTCTCAAATGTGGTATGGATGGCTGTCCAAGAATAACGTCTAGTTGTTTTGTTACCTGAAAAATAAAAAGTGTAAATAAATGTTATACACATATTGTGCTTATGGGCGCTAGCGTAAGTATAACAAGTATTTCAGTTGAAAGATGCTATCAATTTAACTGTTGTTCTTTTACTGATATTATTCAGTGAAGAAAAAATGGTGACACGTTTTTTTACCTTATTTGATAAAATATACCATCACTTTGTACTAGATAAAAAAATTCTTACCATTTGAATCTAAACTTAATTCTGAAGGTTTCATTCACTGATACTTGTGTTAAAAAAATTAATCATAGCATCTAAAGTCGACTAGTTATAAATGTAATTTTTCTTAATATGTTCAAACATTTATAAAAAATATATATGGTCAAGTTAAAATGGACCTACCTTTATAAAATTCATACCATTCAAAAGATAATTTCATTACCTTTCATCTCATATATAGTTTATTGTACTTACCAACACATAAAGCATAACGAACAAGGAACATTCAGTTCAGACAAAAAAACTTGGAATCTGTGCGAAAGCAAAGTTGCTTGAGAACTAGGAGGCTTATTTTGGATGGGCCTCTGGGACAAAGAATTAACCTGAATAGCAAACTGACTATTTTATCACAACAGCATGCAATGCCTCAATAAAAAAATATTTTCACCTGCTTTTGTCATGTTCCTCATCTCAATGATCTCATCCCATTAATGTAACAAGTAAACATAAAACAGTTACATGTAATTTAAAAAGAAACTTCTACCAAGGGACACACACACAAACGACTAACTAAAGGTTTCTACTGGAAATAAAACTGTTCACCTTTAGTTTGGGAACCTTGAAGATGCGCATGTCATCAGTGACAGTTCCTACACACACTGCCAACTTGTCAGCGCGACCAGGCTTGCTCATGAGACGGATCTGAAGTAGAAATGAAAACCGGTGACAAACTAGGTTCAGAAAAGTCACGTGTTTGTTGTGTCCATGCATCACATTCCATGATTCGTAAATTAAGGGTAGCCACGGGTCGAAAACTTATATTTTAGGTCATTTTGGGATTTCATCATTATCCGATAGCGTATCATGTGTATTATCAACGAGTTGCATCAAAATATGCATTCCAAAGATGATTTATTCCATCAGCAATCAACAGGTGTTTCTGCCATGTTTTATATCACTTTGTCCGGAAATGTGTGCTTTCTGGATAAACCAACGTCATCCAAATGTATAGTGATCCTATCCTTCTAGAGCTGTATATTCAGTTGAATGGTGGGGTCTGAGGCCATACAGATTATCAGACAGAAGTTTTGTATTAGTAAAATACATGAGTAATTGGTTATTCATAATTATATCCAAGACTTGAAATAACAGGCAAAAGGTATATTGGTCTATAATTTCTGAATAATGTGGGATAAATTTTCTTAAATATAGGAATAACTTTTGCTACTTTAAGTTTGTCAGAAAATTGTCCTGTGCTCAGCACTTGATTTATTAATAATGTTAAAAGTTTCACTATGATTGTCTGGTTCAATAAGTTTTTTAAATAATTTGCTGGATATTCCATCACAACCATAGCTATTTTTATTTGGAAGGTTGTTGATTATTTGTGATACGGTTTCCTCTTGTATTTCTGTAAATCTTAAACTATTTTTATTCTTGTTTCTGAGAAATTTTGTAAAATTATTTGAAATTGTACATGGTTTGCTTTCAGCAAGATTATGGCCTGTCTCCGTAAAAATATGATTAAATTCATTAGCTATGTCAATCTTATTAGTGTCTTATTATTTTGTTTAAAACATGTTGGAAATTGTGTACTAAATTTGTGTCTTGATATAATTTCATTAATTGCTTTCCATGTATTAGCTGCATTGAATTTGTATTTGTCTAAAAGCTGTTCATATTGTAATATCTGCTTCACATATGTTCTTTTTAAGTATTAGATTAGTGCAACATGTGTTATGTTGTGCAGAATCAGGATGTAACATCTTCAGTTGTTTATATAATTTATCTCTATATTTAATTGAACTTAATAGCCCTTTCGTTATCCAGTTTGATCTTTATGTCTACATTTATGAAAGTTGACAACTTTAGTTTGTGTGTTTATTTTTAGTTGTTTCTATTATTTGATCTATAAAATTATAATTGAAATTTGTATCAACATTAGGGCTCTTGTCCATTTTGCTATAAATGTCTGATGTATGAATGTCATGTTTAACTCTAAGGCTTCATTAGTTCCCATGTGCATCTCAGTTGTTTTAGGATTTGATTGTTTGTTGTGTGTTGTGTCCATAAGGATAAAATAGGGTTGGTGATCTGAAAATTGTTTTGAGTATACCTGCTCTGCTCCCTAGAATTGTTTTTGTTAATTTACAGAAAAGATTATCTATTAGTGTACCGTGTATTTCTGAAAATCTAGTTGGTAGTGTAATTTGGAGATACATGCTATATAATGTAAGAAGGTCAAAGAAATCACTGATCAGGTTATCTTCATTTAACTTTAGCAGGTTTATGTTATAGTCACTGACAAAAATTACATTCTGTTGTATTTGGTCTAGAGATGATAGTATTAGGGAAAATTCTGTTATAAACTGTCTCAGGTTATCATTTAAATTCCTCAGAGGCCTATATTTCCTATTATTGCTGGTTTGGTCAAACCAACTTCACTTATTTAATAAGCTCTTCCCAAAGTCCATAGTTGCTTAGATTTTGAATTAACGGATATGATTTGTCCTCCCTTTTTACTGGATGTTTTTCCCTGTGTAATGCAATTGTATCCATCTAGCTGTATGTGTGAGAAATCATCATCAACAATGCATGTCAACGACTTATTGTCACTCAAAGCCATGTATGATTTTCTCAGTTGTATTCCTGGGACTTGTAATACTGCCATTAGCAAAAACTTCAGGATAAATTACATTTTAAGCCCTTAACGTTCTCAAAAACCAAGGAATTCAGTTTGAAATAAAACATTCCATTCTCATCCCTGGTTGTTCATATCCATGATTGACCAAAATAGCTTTAATTGTATTAGTTATTTGATCAAGGATATGATTTTAATTGTCTAACATTCTTGAACATATATATGCCAGGTGGGTACAAATTTTTTTAACGGGAGGCAACAAAAAATAAATATACAAGCCAATCAAATTTATATTATGGCATTATCGTGCAAACAGTTTTGGGCCACCAGTTTTGGTGTTGGACCCCAAAGTATGGGTCTGACTGGCCCCACTAATTTTAGGCTATATTCTAACCTACTTCTAACAAAGTACTTGAGACAACTGTAGTACTTACAAGTCTTGCAAGTGACAGAGGCGGGCGGTTGATCTTGCTCATGAACAATCGTTTCAGGACGATCTTGTTGAACTTGGCATTAGTTCGGCGGGCCAGGAACCGGTAGAGCTATTTAACAAGAACACACGTTTCTTTCTATTTCACCATACATACAAACACGAGCCTTTTAACAGAAACACACTAGGACAGCACAAGATACAAATAGATGAAATATATACCTCATTTGTAAAGGTTGTTGGTTACACGCAGTAAATTTGGTGTCATTATGGTAAACTTTCCACGGCTCCATTTTAACGGTGGTCCATTATTCATAAACACCTTAGATTTTCATATTCGGCTAACCGCTTTTATGGCATTTTGCCCACCAACACAATTTGCGTAATAACATTGTTCAACTCCACACTGTTGGCCAACCAAGTATTACCCACAATGTCACTACAATCGGCACATGAATATTCATTATTAATTACAGCTGTCAGTCGTCATGTATTGCAGAGGTCTGCTTAGATGGCGGTGCATTCAGCACCACCGAGCGAGTGCTGCAATGTTTGAATTGCCAATGGTTATTAATTGAGCATCTAAGTTAACAATTCAGTTAGTGCAAACAAAAAATGTTGTGTTTCAGGTATATATTTTTTTAACACTACAGCAAGCTTACAACACGACACCGCTTATGTACACAATTTGTTACACCAAAATAAAAACAAAGCGTCTGCACCAATGGCAATAGTCAGTGTTCAATGTAGATATCACATAATAAAGTCAGTTTAATTAAAACAAAGAATACTTTTAAACTAAATCTTAAAAAAATTACAATGTGACGCAACACCCGTTGGCCAGAAATGTTCCAACTGCCATAAACAAAAACGAAATAAAATTATATCAATGCACTTCGCTGGTTCCGATTGGTTACAATTAAATATGCATACTTAATTATTTAAAGGCATGCCTTTAATTTTACGTACACATACTTAATTAATTAGAAGCATGCCTTTAACTTTACATACGCACGTTTAATTAATCAAAGGCAAGCTTTTAATATTACAACCGCGCCTTTAACTTAGTTTATTTAAATAGTAAAAAATTAAATAAATAAATATTAAAGGTGAACCTGATATGCTGTTGAAGACATAATGATAATCTGCGTAACGTGTTGAATTCAACTTCTTCAAAAAAAAAATCTGACACCGATTTTGAAACTGTTTTCACATCTCAATTTCTCAACGTGTCAGCTATAATAAGGCTATATCACAAAAATATAATACTAAATGGATCTGCCCGCTCAAAATCTCATTTACATTTATAATCCAGACTAAAGTCAGTGACAGTGTCAGTGAAGACGAACTCACAAAGTTGACAAGTACCAGGACCAGGTCCAGGAGGTTTTGACATACAGCAGGGATTTTCGGGGCCTGGTACTTCAGCTGCCTGCCATCAGCACTTGAAACGCATTCCTTGGTGTCTAAGCCTCAATGCTAGGGCCGGTATTGGCAGGATCCGGCATTCATGATTATCATGATGAATTTACATCTATACGCCGTAACTACGTTTATGACTGGCGTCTGCGAGGTAAACTTGTCCATGTGCGACACAGTAGTCCACGGTCCTTCCTGCTGTTCCGCCATGGCGATTTCACACGATCCATTGCTGCAGCCATACTCTTTAGCAATGCTGTCAATCGTTTCGTTTCACAGCATAAAAAATGTACGTATAGGATTTCCATTGTGGAATAAGCAATGGCGTTTTATTACAGTCTAGAGACGCAAGTGCCATCTTGCCATCCCTAGCCAACGTGATTCAGCATGTAATAAGATCGCTCATTGGGTGAAATATTTCCAATCCTGCAAATCACGCGTGCGGACCCAAACAAGTTCGGTAGTCCACACATTGTAATCGAATATGCAGGTTGAATTACTCGCGGGTTGTTTTATTAGTTTTAACGAAAATGTCACGAAACAAACATTGATTGAAATATCAAATAAAAAGATTAGGGTCAGTCCGTTTTTCTAGGTAGGGTCGGGTTACCGGAAACACAAAATTTTTTCGCATACGCCTTAGCAACATCATTTTCTGTATTTTGTTTCTCTTTTGGATCAAAACTGATTGTTTTCTCTGCATGCCATTGAAATGTTATACAATAGTGGGGTTCCTACAGGTCTACTCGTTTAATCAGGTTATTTATTTTTAAGTGTCAATTTCCAGACGAATATTGTTATTTCCATAAAATGATGGCAGTTTCCGTAACCCATGTCAAATTTGTTATTTTGTGGATCACCAGATTTGTTGACGGATTACTCGATTAATTTAATACCTCTTCAACTTAGTTTTGGGCTGCGGGAGTAGATGGGACATTATAAATAGATCAGAGAATTCAGACCTGTCAAGTGTTCCACATATCATGGGCTTATGTTTTTTGCAAATCTGGTGTGGAGATGTCTTGGACCGTTTTGCCATCTGGCTAACGTTTGTCGGAGAAATAAGCAGACAGTAGTAGTAGACGTGGTCACGAAGGGCCGCTATGATTCGATATATATATAGTACATACATGCAAACCTGTTACTTGTACTCCACAATTCCTATTGTAGCATTAGAGAGCAATTACTCACAATATTGCTATGCAAATGGCAATCAATTGACATCATAATTACTAATGTCTGCTCACCTTAACCAAAAGCCGAAGATAGATATCCTGGCTCTTGGGCTCGGTCCTGCCAACCTTTCTATCTTTCTTGTGGCAGATATCTATCCCCTGGTAAAAATGGAAAGAAAATACATTATTGTCGTTATAAAAGGTTTATTGTATATTGTAAATTCAATTACGGAACTTCTTAAAATTGAAAGATTAGTGTGTGATTGGGCGGATTTCGATTGGAATTATCACGTTTTACACTACCATCTTGCCAGCGATACCGAAAAGGAAGGACAATTGCCTTATGGGAAATGATGTGCGTCTGGCGAATGCACCGGGAATTAAATAGCCCACATTTACTGTTTTCGGAGCGATGCCGAACTAATGACTTCGGTTTTTACAAATTTAACGCAATATAACGTAGGCTTTAACTTTAATTTAGAACAATTTAAATTTATTGTCACATGTCTTTTTTGTCTTCTCTCTGGCAATCGACAGTGGCAAGGGAGGAATAATTATGTTTTCACCCTATCTCAACATGGTTACAAAACATAGAAGTTAGTATGTAATAATTGTATAACTAGATGAATACAATTATTCCTTTTATATGAACTAAACGCTTGAACCTGGAGAAATCTGCTAGGCCTGCCCAACCATCAGTCGCAATTATTAGGTATTGGGTAGGTGGGCCTCCTTGAAGAACTTAATATTTGTAAATTTAAAAAAAAACTTCTATCTGAAACTATAGCTACCTTCCGAAAAAAACTCAACACATATTTATTCCAAATTGCATTTCCGCCGTAAATCTTCGGTTGCCCTCGTTCTGATAATTACTTTTGTGCATCCCTGTTCACGATTATATTTAATGATTCTGTTTTGTTGCGCCTCTGAGCTCATGTTCCTGGGGATATAGGCGCCATAGAAGTCCATTATTATTATTATTATTATTATGTTGTCCCTTTTACAGTTATTCTCCGTAGCATCCAGATGCGTATCTGTCTATTGCAATTGAATGTTATATGTTATTGTGGATTCTGCCAAAATAAATATATACTATTATACATTATACAAATGTTATCCAACAGAGGGAGCGTGTGTAATGGTATATTGGTCTGAGTCCGGTATCAGTCCTTTTCCTCGAATTAGTTCTATTTTTATGGAAGTTAGAAGTTTTACTTTTGTTTGTCATTTATAAAACAGTGTGATCCTTTTCACTTTTACGGCAATTATCGTGACGAGTCCACGTTACATTCGTGTTGAATACCGGACATACATATATTGTATAATTCATAGGACATGTCACGTTTATAAAACGCCAAGTTGTGGTTTGTGCGCACCTGTAATTGTAAACAAGTGGGCGTAACATTCGAGCGATAAACGAGGCACCAGCAATCAACATAATGGTTTCGAACGGTACTGACGCCGTACTTGTTGAAGATACATTCCTATTCAACCCGAAGACTGACCAGCCTGACTTTAAAGTTACTGTCACGTGTTTCGGCATAAGTTGCATTCCGATTGAGCGCGATGAAAGAAGCTCTAAAATATTAGGGCGTAAAATGCTAAAACCTGTAACGTTGTCGATGGATGACGTAGTTGGCTGCAGACTGAAAGATGACAACAAAGTAGACGGCAACACCAGCGCCTGTTTGGATGTTATTGCCTACCCACACCACAAAGTATTTGCAAGCAAAAGAACGCAGAGACGAAGAGAAGTTGTAACGCTGACATTTAAGAAGCATGACAGTTATGAGGAAAATCTTAAAATGGCAAAAGATTGGCTCACACTGATACAATCAGTTGCCAGAGGGCAAGGATTCCAATACGCGCAAGGTTTTTAGTTATGTTTTTGATACATTTATTGTGATAGAGTGGACTCTGTTGTGCCTTAATATAATCGTGGATAAACAGAATAAAAAATAGGCGGAGTCCACATTATTTTGTCAAATTATCTCCATTGGGTAGCATAGTATTGTGTTAGATGACATAAAAAATGTACATTGACATGTTATTCCTGCCCTCTTCTAAAATGACCGTGTGGATGACTTATTATAACTATATAAGAAAATACAGGTTATTATTACAACTAGTGATACAGTGATTTTTGATATTAGAGCAGAAGCAACCACATTATATGTTTACTCTGTTGTTTTACTAGCTTTTACCGTACACCCCCTGTATATGCATAAATTAGATTTGCATCACAGAAAGCCAAGATAGCGTAACAGTGTCGCATCTGCTTTACATTATAACATGCCATTTTTCTTTAACTTCTTAGGTTATGCCCTGAACCAAGAAATTCATATCAAAACGTGTTTCTTGCCATTTTTAGACTGTGTTTCTTGAGGTTTTGGTTTATCACGTGTCAGTCTTTCAAAGATTACGTCCCGGATTATGGGATCATGAAAAATAACATGCAACTAGGCAGTGAGGCTGATAACCCTAAGTTTATTGTGATTTTCCTACGAATTGCATCATCCAGTTAGGCTTCACAAGAACATCGGTATACATAACTGATCTCTGAATCACGGAGTATCAATTAATCAGTTGGATGTATCAAGTGCCAGACACAAACTCATGAGCAATAAGAGCATTTGAACAGATTTATGCAGAAGTTGTTGTGAAGATGTCTTGTAAATTATGTATGTCATTTATTATTAATGTATATTTATATTAACAAATAAAATTTTGAACCGTGACATAAACATTGATTTATTCTAAACATGTCTGAGTTAGGTGTTATTTGTACATTTTTTATTTGTATTTTTTATGTAATTTATTATCAATGTACGTAATTAATCAAAATAATGTTGAACCAAGACAATGCAGTTATGTTTACATGTGTTCCTAAATTAAGTTTCTTGTCTGGACATGGAGTATTTGGCAGATTTAATTTGTTTTGTTTCTTAATACCTCTTGCACCATGAGTTCTAACATATATGTTAGTTACAAAGTTATAATCTGGTTGCACTAATTAGAACACATGTACATTGCAGATATTTCAAGTTCAGAAGAGACACCCTCCTCAAGCAAGGTGTTGGTTCTTGTGAATCCATTCGGTGGTCCTGGCAAAGCATTGAAGATGTTTCTAGAGAAAGTTGTGCCTGTATTCAAGGATGCCAACATTGAGTTTGAAATGATTTCTACTGGTCAGTGTAACATATTTGTCATATGAGACTAAATAAAAAGGTGTTAGTTTCTGATCACAACAAATTCGAAAAATGTGTTTTATCAGTGAATAAATTAAATAAAGTTGTTACGTGGGTAATTGGAATTGATGACCCAGGTCTGATGGCAGCAGTTTTGATAGTTTTGCATGTAAAGTGTGTGATATAAAAAACATTGTAATTTATCGTAATTGATGTATTTTGCAAATACGAACATAACTGCATAATTGGATCCTGCCCTACTAAACTGTGTATCACTCACAAACTGTTAATATCACTTCTTATATTCAATCATAATTTTTGTTTAAGTTCTGTGCTTGGCCAAACTGTCAAAAATGACAAGGGTATTTATTGCACCGTGCTATGTTTTCTATGTATTAACAAATTGTTTGTTATGTTGTTATTCAAGTATGTATCAACTATGTATATATTTCTTGTTGGAATGTTATTTGTATACATGTATTGTCCTCTGTCAGACCATCAGGGACATGCCCAAGAAATGATGAAGACACTGAATCTGGCCGACTACTACGGAGTTGTCATTGTGTCTGGAGATGGACTGATGTATGAGGTGAGATATGTGGGCAGTCACGCCAACAGGAGACTAGTGCAGCAACACCAGCAGTGGATGATCTTTATTGCTCCTCCATGTGCAAGAAACTATGAAGGGAATGAATGCAAATATTGTGTTTATATTATATAAATAATAATTACTGCCGGTAACCTAGTTTTGTGGCATTGCACAGGAGAAAAGGCAGCCACTTCAGGAGCTTATGACTTCTTGTACTACCCAGTTAAATTTTGGTAGGACGATGCCAATAGAAATGACAACTTCAAGCCTCAAAAATCGTGTATAATTGCCGATTTCACGAAGCGTTCGTACCGTACGTAGCAACCCGTGTGGATGTTTGATTTAAATCACAACTTGGAACAATCCTAGAAAACATACATAGCGTTGCTAACAATTGTACATAACTGTGAACTCCTATTGTTCTGAATTACATTATCTACATCAAACGACCAAATGTAATATCACCACCCCTGGGGAATTTTGCATTTTTTTTATTTTCAATCCAAATCTCACAGGCCCCTGGGCAGGTCTACAAAATGTTAGCCCCATACGTGTGAAACTGACAAAGATATGAAGGAACAAACATACAGAGTCACAAATTACTTTATATTATAGAGGAACAGAGAGACAAATTGTAGTTTTGTTCTTGTAGGTTATAAATGGCTTGATGGCAAGAGACGATTGGGAGACAGCAATAAAGATGCCAGTCGGAGTGATCCCTGGTGGCTCGGGCAATGCACTATGCTCGGCCATTAGTTACCATGCTGGGTAAGTTGAAAATGAAAAACCAAACAAGGTAAAAAGCAGGAGTTCTTCATTCGCATGGTATCCAATCCATAGACATGCTGAAAGTTGAAGTGAAAACACTACACTACAGGCAGACCTGTTCCTTCCAATACCAACTCGACTTGTCTGGGAAGCATTTAGCCAGGCTGTAATTAATCTGGAAAGACTATATGTTTACAGATATTCGTCATTGTCTATTATAAGTAGGCCAACTTATTTATACAGCTGAGTGAACTGAGGCAATGTGGAATGAACAGAATGGCAGAAGTTTTGAAATGGCCGCAAGAATATCCGTCATTCTAACCGCTAGGGCACTGCATCCCACAAAGCAGTGCCACAAGCAAAATCAATCAACAAAAATAAAAATACAAGACATACTCTGTCGTACATACCTGAGTTAAGGGGGGGTGTGACGGGGGGTCTCAACCTCCCATCTCCCACCTGTCTTGGGGCCATCCTCTCACCTCACTCACCCTCCAGTTTTAAGAGTCCACCTACCACACCTCCTGCCACCTCAACTGCTTTTGAGCTCAGCCTCCCACTTTCTGCCACAACCCATCCAGATTAGTTAATTAAGCACTGTAATTTTACCAGTGTGCACTTTTGTATCAATCTTAAAACCACGAAACTTGCAATGTGTGCTGAGACTTTAAAAATTACCCCGGTTGAACAATTTCATTTAAATTTCATTTTATATTTTAAACATTATCTTTTCCTTCTACTGCAGTGAGCCCTTCCTCTCGGAGCCTGTTCTGCCGGCGTCCTTCATCATCGTCAAGCACCAGTTGTTGCCAATGGATCTGGTTGCTGTGGATACATCTCAAGGTCGGCTGTATTCGTTCCTCAGCATCAGTTGGGGGATCGTCGCGGACATTGACATCGAGAGCGAGAAGTACCGCAGTCTTGGCATGGCACGCTTCACCCTCGGAACAATCTCACGACTCATTGGTAGGTATCGCATTGTTTCTGTTACTGTGTTTGTGTTATAGTTTGAATTTTACCTCTCTGCTTTAGCAGCAAGACTAAATTCAGCCAGATGACTGCAGCACATTGTCTGGTAGTGGGTGCATTTGTTTATAAGATTCATGTCGACATCTCAGAAACAGGTTTTAGAAAAATAGTGTTAAACAGCACAATAGTCACTGAATTGGCAACACTACTTTACTATAATAATGTTTGCATGTTTAACTTTTTAAGACTTTAGAACATTTTCCTAGCTAGGCAGTATGAACGCTGCATGTACAGGTAAATACATGCATATCATTTAATTGTTCATCTAAACATCTCGCATGTTTTAATGTGCTGCTGTCTCTCCTCTGATCATTTAGGTCTTTTTATTCCAGACAATCATTGACAGATTTTCCACTGTTTCTGTTGCTAAAATTACAGGGTTGCGTCATTACCAAGGACGCATTTCCTTTCTCCCAGTCGGAGAATACCACCCAAGGGAAGTGTCTTCCTCCATGAAACACTCCAAAAGTGAAATGCTGCCACAAAGGAAGGCCTCAGATGGGGAGATTAAGAAGTCCCAATCACTAGACATATCTGGAGCTGTTGGTGCTCAACTTCGAGTTGACACTTCAGTCGAGCCTGGATTGGAGAAAGTCAGCCTGGGTGATGACATGAAAGAGAAATCAAGTAACGCTATCAATGAAACAGGTGACACTGTTAATGAAACAGGTGACACTATAAATGGTTCCGAGAGCATGGCGACAAGGAATGACACATCACCACCTGTGAACAGTAGTTCTGGTGACAGTTTGACACCATTACTTCCAGGACTAAACGAACCAGTTCCGTCTGGATGGGTCACCATTGAAGACGACTTTGTGGTGGTGTTGGCGATGTACCTGACTCATCTTAACAGTGAACTGATGCCGACTCCCAAGTGCAAATTTGATGATGGCATGATTCATCTGTTGATAGTGCGCTCGTCCATCACGCGTGCGCGCATCCTCCGGATCATGCTTGCCTTTCAGGATGGGAAGGAGATGAACGATGATGCAGCGGAGACAGTCTGTGTGAAAGCGTTCAGACTCGAACCACTCACGGAGCGCGGTATCTTGACAGTGGATGGGGAAAGCGTTAAGTATGGTCCGATCCAAGCTCAGGTATTACCATCGCTTGCCCAGATCATGGCTCTCAAGAAATCTGACGGCTAGTGGGACAACAAAGGCACATGCCGCTTTTTTGGGCCATTCACAATTGTTGACGTTTACCTATTTGTACGAAGCATACTAAAGTGGGCCGGGGGTGTGAAGATCTGCATACTAATTTTTTAATGTTCACATACGAAATATGACCACCGTTGCATTGCACTGCGCTGCAACGTATTGGAAATTCATAACTTCATGCACAACAATTATAAATATGACACCATGGGGTTGTTAAAAAACACAAAGCTTTAACATAACTAATAGAGATAAATGTTTGTAAATATATTATTCTGAAGGTTATTATAGTATGTCATATATATATATATATATATATTTATATATATATATATATATATATATATATATATATATATATATATATATATATATATATATATATACAAACACACACACACACACACACACACACACACACACACACACACACACACACACACACACACACACACATCAATGCACTGGGTCATAACAGTGTTACATCAATATATTTTTGTAACTGGAAAATTATCATTTTATAGTACTTAATTAGAGGGAGGTGGCAGAGAGTATGAGAATTAGTGTGCTTTGTACGATTAGCTAAATGTCGACAATTGTGAATGAATTAATTAGGGTGCCATATATATACCAATTTACCGGACTTGCTGAAAATCCAAGACCTTTTCTGCAGGCGCTTTTCAAACGATTCTAACAGCAAAAATAAATTCAAAACAGAATCTCATATTTATTGAACAACTAACTCAATGTTCAATAAATATGAGATTCTGTTTTGAATTTATTTTATATATATATATATATATATATATATATATATATATATATATATATATATATATATATATATATATATATATATATATATATATATATATATAGATAAAACCGCATTGCTGTAAAATACACCTGAAGACAGTGACTTTTAGACATACAATCTGTGAATCATCTTTGTTTGAACACACAGGCTCTCCTAACCATCTCCTTAAACCTCCCTTTAGGAAGTATTCTGAGGATCAATTCATCTCCCAGAAACAGTTATGTGTCTCTGGATGTTTCACATTTCTCTTCCTTAAAGTGTCCTTAAAGTGTGACATCATTTTGCATCAATCAAATTAGACGTTATTATCAAAGATACATATATTATTTTTTGTAGTATCAGAGTATATTTCCCACATAAAAAAACTTGTATTATTGTTGCAGATGGTATGTTTGATTTACTGCTAGCAAAAAACCACATCTGTAAATGCATTCATCATCATTGATCATTGAGGATTTTGGTGTTAATTTTACTGACTTTTAAATGACCTACCTTTCTGCAGCAGTGGTCTATTAAAACATGTCTGTTTTCCATCCATCTTCCCCTCTGCCTTTGTGTTGTTCCCAGCGAGAGAACTTTCTCCGAACCTCTTGCAAAATGGCAGTTTCCTTTTTGGCGTATATGATACAAAAGTATATAATATATATGCATCTACACCAAAGCAGATGGTAATCTCTCAGATACATATGTCATTAGATAATTAATCTCAGGTAACTTATGCTACTTAATCTGTCTCTGCAGACCAAGTTAACTTATTATTCTCTATAATAGTATAATCATATTTGTTTTAGAATAAATTATTTCTTATCAGTTCCCACAAACCTATTTGTAAATCTGACAGGACAATCTCATAATGTGGTTAGTTGTAATGACGTTTGGCTGGAATATTTATGTTTGACATGTCCGGATTCTATCTGAATGGGTGAAAGTCTCTGATGCTGTGTTTTACAGTCTACTGACCCAACCTACTTTATTAAGGTCACAAGAAACCAGCAACCAAACTGTGAAACCTGATCAAATTGGGAAGGAAGCAATTTATGATGGAATTAAAGTTTTTGCCGGAGCGAATCTGTGACATTAACTTCAATTTTAAGCAATGTTGCTTTAAAGAAAATCAAGACATTTGTGTTTTTCGGTGCGTGAAAAACTGAGAAAATTTTAAACATTCCTTTTAATGCTAATGGTTTATTTTTTTTATATTGCACTGTTTTACTGTACACAGCATACATACTGTACCATTGACTGGTCGAAATGTGTTGTCAATTCTTTTTGTAAATATCATTATTATGTAAGTATATGGAAGCATCAGAGGTATATAAAAAATAATTTAACACTTTAGTAAGCATACATATGCAGTATTCTTGACATATATTCTTTGTATACCCATGTCTATGAAAAAGTATGCCTTTTTGTAAATTAAGAAAGTTAACTTATTACTTGACATTTGTAATTTATGTCATGATTACAATAGACACATTACATTATTATCTTTTATGTTCTTCCAATGCTTCCATAAGTATTATCTTACGTTTCACACTGCACTGGAATAATTTAGTATAATTTTTGCATGTGTTAGAGTGAATGTATAATGTTTATCAAAGATAGTCACACATTAATTGTGTGACTCTCTTTGGTAATATTTAATCCATATCATCAACGTAAATTACAATTTGTAAAAATTTTACCATGCAATTATATATATTCGCTGGGTCACAGTCCTAGTTGCATCTGTGATGCTGATTACTGTTGTATATTATTATATATGTTGATATGGTAATACCAGTGGAACAAATTATATATGTTGTTGGATTATATTTGTCAAAACTATTGTTTTCATCATAGTACACGTGCACCTGGAAAATTGTAGCAATTTTACTACCACATTATTCGCTAGGTGGCAGCATCGAATTGCGAGTTTCCGAGCTACCGCAACTTGGTGCAAGCGTTGACCGTTTGCTCGAATCCAGTTCTGTGATATGGATTTATTTTGAAACAGAATTGTAGACAACTGTTTAATGAAAATTCCACATATTCTTTTACATATATTGTAATTGCGTTTGATATTGTAATTGCGCACTATTTTGTAGTGCCCTTCGCATGTTTATTTATTTGGGTCCAATAATGGTGGTGATTCATTATTAGAAGGGCACGTGTTCCGATTCCGATTGTACATGTGATACACGTGTAACCTAAAGAAGAAAATAGTGCTTTACTTAACGTTTTTGTTTCTTGCAACAACTCGATGAGTGTTAATTGTGCTGTGAAGTTGTGTCAGCTCGAAGACTTGCACCTCTCTGTTCCGATTCTGTCTCGACTCAGGATACTTTAATCTTTATTAAGTATTGTATAATTCGCACCGTTTTAATGTTTGTATGTGACGTACATTTTTGCAGGTCTGTAATAATCGGTTTCCCATGAAACTTATCAAATGACGTGCATAGACAACTTCACGCTAATAGTAATTGTCTGACAGCATGTGTGTGTGTGCGTCAGTCGTTTGAGAACGGTACAAACGTTAGGTAAAGGTCGTCACTGTTCGAATACATTTCGTCAAGATAAGTGCCGTATATATTATGTCATTCTGAAGCATCTTCTTGTGTAGCCCGCGCAGGTCGTTGGCGTCTCCCTGCAATCCCTGTAGCCACGAAGAGTCCACCATTTGTACTATGCTTGGTTTTGTAAATCCATCCATTTGGCTATTTTTTCGTATGTAACCTGTTGCGCCATTGCATGGTAACATGGTAAACTAATGGGTGACTAAGCTTGCTCCCCCCATTGGCCTTCTTTGTGAGATCTTAGATACGCCACTGAAACCACCCATTGGTCTTTTTTAACTCTTCAGTTTGTTTCGTGGTAGTTCTCCGTCCATGCTGCTAGGCACCATACTTTCTGGTCTTCTTTTCCAATGGTGGCACTTAGCAAGCTTTCTTCTCTTAATGTGACAGACCTTTTTCCTTAACCTCTAAATATCTCTACCCAATTTTTTTCTTTCTCTGTGTCTCTGGCATAACAGGAGATTATGCATTTCACTTTCATCATTTGTATTTAAGTCGCAATCCTTTACGCCGTCTTTTTGTGATCACGCGGCATAGCCATAGAGGTCTATTCATCCAAGGCGCGTGTCGGCTATACATTCTGTTATGACACGTTCGCATGTTAAAGCTACTCAAAACACGGTTTTGAAATTTGATTTGAATTGACTACAGACATGTTTACTCGGCACTTCTCTTGACGTTTGCCTAACCTCGAACTGTGACAATTAAACAGCGTTAATACGAACCGGTGGATCGGCGTGATTGTTTACGCAATTTGACAATCGTGTCACGTGGGCTCCGATTATTTAATTAGGTAAAAATTACGTTATCGCGTAAATTTACCTGTGGTAAATAAACGACAGAGTTCATTGCACTTTTAATTGGACCCCATTTAGCATCCAAACACAGACCAACGAATGTATCCCCGTCCGTAGTTAGAATAAACTAGGCCGGGCATAGATTGCCCGAGTGAACTTAACTGGTGTATTTAAGGTGAACGGGTTTATTTATGAGTTGTCTTTATGCACATGTGGATATAAATGGTTGTTATTACGATGCGTGTTATCAGCAACAATAATAAAGAGGGCTTTTAGAGGTACATGTCCCTTTGCGTCTTCTTGAAGTGTGCGCCACAAATATTACGCGTGACAGCGAGCGATTCGCAGCGTCTCCACGACACTAAGTGAACACTTCAACGTGTCGTCTGCTTCGGGTTGCGTGCTTGTTATTCCCACGGTCGTGCAAGCATTATTGATGTTGTAACATGTAGCGTCAATACTATAAAGTGCCAAGTTGTTTAAGGTTCTCCACGCTGGAACATCGCGCCATTAATCCACGCACAGCGTCCATCGGAAAGTGTAATGTGTGCGTAGTCTGTAGAACGTTTTACATCGAATAGGCCTCCTAGACCTAGCCCTAGGCTAAGGCTAAAACGAAGTGAGTGTATTTTGAGGGGGGCGGGGGGAGGTTAGTCCTAAAACTTGGTTTGAGGTGGGAGGTGAGACTGGTGGGAAGTGGACTTAAAAAAATTGTGGGAGGTTGACCCCAAAACAGGTGGGAGATGGGAGGTTGTCAGGTTGAGACCCTGCAACACATCACTTATTTTATATGTAGACTATTGCATTGATTTAATCTATTATTAGAGCGTAATTCCGCCACGAACAATTACAGGCATCTTGTTTACGAAATATGTCTTTCTAAATTGGTGATCTAAATATGATAAAAAAGGCGACACCACGACAATAATATTACCTATGTTCTAAACACATGTGAATATTGTAGATCAACATTAATTATGTTATCCGAACCGTAATGTTACACTAGCTTTTCTTGCACTACATGTACAGGGAAGGGTTTTACTGTGTGGAGGATGACATGACAGTTCTTGTAACACAACCAATCAACCATTCTTTTATTTCAGACAAAATACGGAGGCGGATCTAGGCTTGTTGGCGGGGGTCTCAGTCAGTCGTAGTCATATGTCATTCTACTTACGAATCGGGGCGGGGGGGGGGCGACACGTGTATCCTACTTACAGCAGGATTAATATTAGCCGGCTGCTAATACTTAAGTTTTTACATGTTCCGATGTAGGCATATATTATGTGTTCCTTTACCGTAATATTTGCCACGGGGGTCTAATACCCCCCTTCGTGGCCTAGGGGGTTTTTAAGACCCCCTGGATCCTTTGCTTAAATAGTATATCCAATTGTAACATTATATCCATAGTAACAAAAAGAAAAAGAAAAAAATAGTATTACTAAGTGTGTACACGTTTGCAAAAGTGTATAAACTGAACAAGAAGACATAGGTTAACCTATATTATACATTTATTTACCCATATATTACTTATTGTAACATAGTATGGGGAAGAGCCCCAACAATATATTTCTCTAAAATTCATATATTGCAAAAAAGAATAATACGTATAATTAGTCATGTTGGATTTAGAAACCACACACAATTTTTGTTTAAGAGATCAACTTATTAACATTTATCAACTAAACAAATATATAAGCTGCGTGCTAATGTATAAACATAATAGGGGTATGTTACCAAATATATTTTATGACATGCTTACACATCATATCATGTTACACAGTTATAAAATGAGACAAGAAATAACTTATAAAATACCATTCTGTAAAACCAACACCAGACAAAATACATTGGCATATGTTGGTCCTAAATTATGGACTACTATTGTTACAAAGAACCACTTGGATGATTGTACGTCTATTTATATATTTAAAATGAAAGTGAAACATCACATCTGGGGAACCTACGAACAAGATTACTCTAGTCAGTTGTGATATACCAGTATAATTTACTATAATAGTCCTATGTATTATTATATGTGAATGACTTATTTGTGGTAACCTTTTATCATATCTTATTACAAACAAGTTATTGATTAGACAAATGTGGTATACTAGTATTAGAAATCACTTGTGAACAACTATTGGCTTACTTAGTATTGTATTTTCAACGTGTACAGCAAATTTAATATTCCAACAGTAACTGCTGTACGCTGGTCTGATATAATTCACATGTGAATAATCCTACTTATTGATTGATTGATTTATTTATTTTTTTAATAAAGAATAGACATCGTGCCGCATAATATATTTAATTTATAATTGAAAAAGGAAACATAAGTAATTTGCTTCTTTTCCATTGTCTTAAATCTGTTTAGTAGTTGATTGGCTGATTGATTGTATGTACATGAATTTATGTCATTTGAGACAATAAACATCATTATTATTATATTATGAACTGCACGTATCCACTTCATACGCAGTATGAAGTAACACATTTGTTAATTAAGGAGTCATTCGTTCACTATATTAAATTTATTTATAATATATGGTTCGATTTCATATTGGGAATAGGCATGTTTGTTGTCTCTAAAGAAGCCATTTTGTCTATTCTGTTCCTAGTATACTTGTACAATATTGTATAGTATAGAGATGGAGAGAAGAGCGGAAGGAGGGAGAGAGGGATGAAGGGAAGGATATATAGGGACGGTCGGAGAGAGGGAGGGAGATTGCTGCGGTTTCCCGATGCCCCCTTTCTGACCCCGACCCGCAGACAACGTTCGGTGGTATACAACGCGCTTGTCAACTTGTTCGACACACAAGCTCACTTGTCTCGAATCGCTCTTAGAGTATGTGTCAAATGTGACGAATCTTTTACGATGCCATCGCATTCAGAGGTGCCAATTTGTCTCGTGAAACGCCGCATGCAGCTTCTTGCGACATTGCTACGACGCGCTAACACCTGTTGCGTCATCTTAGCTGCGACTGACTGGAATCAACGTTAACCCGCCGGTAACCGTTGATGTAGTTGCCTGCCACGTGCGCGGGTTTTCTCCGATAGCTGTCCCAAGATGAGCACCCATATCGAAATACTGTATGCAATTATCTAAACTGCATTTGTTATGTCTGCTTTCGACTTGCTAAGGACAACCTATTGTGGGGAACGGTGGTCTAATGGTTAAAGCACCCGCCTATCGATCGAAAGGACGGTGGTTCGATTCCACGTCCGCCGTTTCGGAGCATGGGTAATTTCGTTCACCCCACTTTGCCCGTGTCTTTCGGAAGAGACACTAAAAACCATTGGTCCAAACTCCTGCGTTAGCTGTTTGGAGTATATAATTACTTGAGACCCTTATGAAAATATACCATCGTATTCCATGATAAAATACCATGGTGTTTTGAAACAGGGAAGCCTTGGTAAAATACTATGGTGTTTTGAAACAGGTAAATCATCGTGTACCGTACAGTTACCATACACAACCTGACAACATGGTCTATCACAATTTACCATGTTATACCATGGTATACCACGCAATACCATGGTATAGTATGCCAAGTAATTCCATTTTATATTTTCATAAGGGGTATCATACCATTTGAAGAATGCGACATTACTTTATTGGACCTGCTAATAGATTTTTTAGAGAAACAGTCATGTATCCTTCAAGAATATTACGTGGACAAACCGTAGCCTTGCCATTTGTCACCGAACAATTGGACCCACGTTGAAATAAAATTTTATTTCTTTTTCGTATTGGCTACAATCGGACTGGACTTAACTGATTCAATTGGTTCATGCAAACTTCTTAAATTGGTAATTTTAATAAAAAGTATTGAATTGTGCTGAATTCTCGAGAACATGCACGGCGTCCTGTGGCGTATCTAAGATCTCGCAAAGGAAGAGCTCAAAGAGGCAAGCTTAATCACTCATGATGTAGCGGCACAACGGGAAAAACATAAACTAAAGGGGCGTGGCAGAATGGCACCCCTCCCACAAAGACGGCGCCGACATATTACCGACTTGGTGTTCGTCTGAGTCTACTGTCATGAACATGCATGTCATTGGCTATAGGCACGTTCATATATAGCGCGTTGTCCAGTCAGTGGGACGGTTCAAAGCGCTTGAAACTTCACCCCGTGGCAGACCTGTTCATTCCAACGTCATCGTTACTTCTCTGGGAAACATTCAGCCACGCTGAAATTACTGCGAGGAGTCTGTTCGTTCACATATCGGCAGCCAGGGTACTCATTTATACGGCTGAGTGAACTGTGGCAACGAGGCGTAACACACACTTCACAGCCTTCACGTTCTAGCATCTACTTACCATACACCTAGCGGGGAATCATGGAACCATTCAGCCTGATATAGTCGGCTATTGATCCGTTAAGTTTGGATTTAAAGACGGGACCATCCCAGCCTACGTCCTCTTGAACCAGTGGTAACATTACACTTATATTCAGTCGATCCAATCGAACAAACGTGCATAGTATCGAACTATGTCCCAGTTGCTTCGACAACCAATGCTGACATTTGTATTGGGTACACCCGGGCAAGTTGTTTCGAATCGCAAATAGACGGAAAATGAGAATTATTATGGGAAAACTTTATTTGCATGGCCAGGTGGCAGGAGATGGTCTGTTTGATAGGGGCCTCATAACAGGGGAACCAATGCATGTATAAACTACAATATTTTATGCATGCGAAATGTTAACCAAACAGCACGAATCCTCTTTTGCTTTCGTTTTCTCGAAACTACAACCAAGTCTACCCTGAACTGGTGTGATCGTGTCGAACATCAGTCCTCGATCCACACCACCGTGCCAGAAGTGTGCGAACATCGTCTGTGAATCACATTGTTTAACTCCTCGTATCCTGCACAGGATCATAAACGTGGTGCGATGGCCTCAGACACCAACTCAATTATCATGCTTTCCCCTCTCCTTGCCGCTTCTGGTGAGAAATTAAAGAAGTCGCATGCTTTGTCGTGTAACTTTCCAAAGTCAAAGCCGATCGTCTCGGCGATGGTTGCGTCTGTAACTCCGGAGAAGCATAAGAGAAACTCCATGAATACCTCTCGGATCTTCTGCTTTTCATCTTTCATGTCAAAATTTGACTGTTTCTGGTTTGATATATACGGTCACAACCCTCGTCGGGGTTTCGGACAAGATCTTCTGCTGGATCTGCTCTCCGATGATCTTCTGCTGGATCTGCTCTCCGATGATCTTCTGCTGGATCTGCTCTCCGATGATCTTCTGCTGGATCTGCTCTCCGATGATCTTCTGCTGGATCCGCTCTCCGATGATCTTCTGCTGGATCTGCTCTCCGATGATCTTCTGCTGGATCTGCTCTCCGATGATCTTCTACTGGATCTGCTCTCCGATGATCTTCTGCTGGATCCGCTCTCCGATGATCTTCTGCTGGATCTGCTCTCCGATGATCTTCTGCTGGATCCGCTCTCCGATGATATTCTGCTGGATCTGCTCTCCGATGATCTTCTGCTGGATCCGCTCTCCGATGATCTTCTGCTGGATCCGCTCTCCGATGATCTTCTGCTGGATCCGCTCTCCGATGATCTTCTGCTGGATCTGCTCTCTGATGATTGCAATAATTTAGTTGTGTATTATCTTCGAAGCTATAGCGGGCGTTGTTGTTTTGTGTCACCAAAGGCGTCTCTAGAACCACATCGCCGTGGTTCTCATCAGTGTTGGTGGGTGGCTTCTTAAGGCAGTAATCTGCTTTTCACAGCGAATAACTTGTTTACTGTGGGCTGCAGCTTAAAGCTGCTTCCTCAAATGGTTCAGCCCATCGCAAATCCGGTTCACTTATGTCCGGATGGGTAGTGTGTGACTAGTTAAAGTAATGTGCGCAGTCTGTTTAATAAAAACATGCCTATTTTTTTTCAAATCATCGAAAGAATTGATTTCAGTCGTTAGATATGATAAGGATCAAAATAGTGGATATCCATAATGGTAAACACTGTGCGAGTCAATGCCGATCATGAGCGTGCCTTCAGCCCTCTCGGCGATCACATGACGGAGTTACGAAATTTCACCAAGGGTGAAAATCGTGATTTTTCATCATTTCGATTTTCACTTCATTTAATGCTTGAATAGTTTATCTGATGATTTTACCAAAACTACGTACACAGTTGCTTGCATGTTGAAGTGGATCTAGGTAGATTTGGTTTTTCGCTAAATTTATTTTAAATGAGACTAGCAAGACTAGTCTGACAACTGCTACCGACCAGAGGAAACTCACTAAACAATTAATTGACAACAATTTAAGAATCCATTTGCGTTTAATAATGAATACTAAAAGGATAAGGAATGGTGGTGTGGGGGAGGGTGGTGAGGGGGGCAAACCAAAATGACTACAGGGGGCAAATGGCAGTATTGGTGGCAATGCCGTGAGTTTGCATGTTAGAAATGTTCTCATCTGATGAACAAATGCAGGTGCACATGCGCCATCTCGCGGTGTCTCGACAACTATTTCCAACTTGATGAAACAAATCCGGCCGAAATAAAGGATGGTGTCCGGACACCTAATGGACACCCGCAGGATCCGCCCAGGATTAAGGACATCTGCCGTTTCCATGTCTCTCCTCACCATGTCACTCATTCTTACCCGTTACCGCCCCTTGCTTCGTTTGCCATCCACCGGCAACCTCCCGTGGATGCATCATTGCATGTATGTATTTGTGGTTTCGGCTGTACAATTTAATTTGCGACGATAAATGTATTGTGCGTGTTTTTCGCAGCTTACTACACAAGTGTATATTTGTTGTACATGTGTAAAACTACTCTACAGGGATCCGCGCTTAAGGATACGGCCTGGCAGGGCTGACGAAAACCATGCTGGCGAACACTTCTGGCAAAAACACGAACAGTGAAGTAGCACATGTGGCTAGTGACGGACCAGGGGCTAGTTCGTGTCAACCCATCTGTTGCGTGTATGCACCCTCGTGCCTGCAGGATTCCATGTTGCCGCCCTTGGTAATTACAACAGACACTCTTACGAATCTTGCCTACATGGATGGAAATATTATTGCAACATATTTTCAACATTTTATGATTCTAAAACCGTGGGCTGTGTTTTTGTTCACTGCTTCTGGATTGACTCGCTGAAAATGGCCCCAGAAACAGACATTCCTTGGCTTCGTCGAAAAAGCGGACTCAGAACAAGAGTAATCCGTTAAGCTTCTTACGTTTTCATACCATTAGCAGTGCAGTAAACATGATGGCTTCTGACATTCGTCAGACCGAAGTCGTACAAATGCCAAATGTCCTACGTCTTCAGTGCGGCAACTGTTCCTTGCTTCTGCGCAGATTATGTTTTCTGATTGAAGTGAACGCGTTGCGTCAGCACAATTGAAATTCCTCGCTTGAACGGCTTGCACACGACTAAGTGCATTATCTTGTAAGAAACGCATATGTCCGTTAATATACGAAACATGCATGCCGTGAGATAAGACACGTCTTTGTTGGGAAAACCCCAAGCAAGTATTTCTACAAATTCAAATGAGATTTCGCTGGATAAAACTATAGGGTTACGCGTGACCTTCATTGTTATTGAATGGACACGGAAACTATTCTAGGGAAACACATACCGAGCTGATAACGTGTGGGCAATGACCCAGGGGCACCTTTATTGGGTGATCAACAAAAGACACGGTATTCCCCAAACGTGAAATTTACTTTTTAGCACAAACACACAATTCTACAATTAATGAAAAGTTACGATATACAGTCGTATAGATCGAGGCGAAGGTAGATGACACATGGTCAAGGGTATATGTTGAGCTTATGTGGGAAATGAGTTCCGGTTTGTTGTGGCACAGAAGGAATGTTAAAAACAACTATCCACAGGTATTCCCTCGCCCCCACCAAAAAAAAAACGCAGTATTCCTGTTTCCCGCTCCCTTTCATTCGGTTGTTGTGCTACTCTTCATCCCTGAAGTCCGGGGTGAGGCTGGCACCGATACCGGCCGTCCATTTTTGTTTTCTCTTCTCCGTCACTGATCCTGTTTCACTGCCGTCTCCACCACACGTCTTCACTTCCCCATTCCTCGCTCCCATTCTCCCCTCCCCTCCCCTCCCACTCCCGTCAAATCTCTCTACACGCAGCCCTTATCTCAGTCATGGTCTTCGTCTTCGTCTACCCTCCACTCTAAGCGCGTAAGCTATCTTCGTCAACCGTTAACCGGCCAATTTGTCTTTATGTGAAATGCGTCGAGTGGGTATCAACATTACTGGCGTACAGATGGATATTGTTTTACGCTGACGCAACTCCAATAGAATGCACGCATCACTCACGAAATAGAACGCATTGTTAACGCACCTCTATGAGTGACAAGTGGACGTGTATTGCGCCTATCTGATTCCTACAGGCGTCTTAATTAGCTCCAGAACGAACACGGCGTCTTATATCATAATACCCGGCAATATACACAGAAGTCAGCCAGCTTGCGTTGTTTAATAACATATTTTTTATGGACCGTGGCGAAGGAGATCTGTGCAGACCTATTTGGATGACACAGCCATGATAGACGTGTACAAACGTTGCCTGTTTTTGTTTGTTTTGTTATATATGCGCCCAAATTATTTTAACTGCGTCCTACAAGACCCCCTTTTAGGGTCTTGTAGGGCGTTCTTTAGCAAAGGAAACTCGCGCTAATCCACTACAGACTATAGGCGGGCTGTTTTCATACCGGTTTCAGTATTTGAATTGGCCATTGGTTGCTTTAGCTTTTTGAGGAAAAGACTTCTGTAACGAACCATACCGATATACTTGAATTTAATATCCAAGTTCAAACGACCTCGGAAAGCTAATCCACTATGGTTGACAAAAATCCTGTATGCACACAGCATTTGTGAAACTACAGTTCCATGTGAATCCTTTCAACAAAGTTGATCAGCAATTAATATTAGCGCGCATGACAGTGTTGCAGTTTTTAAGACTTTTCATATCGGAACATTTGGTAAGAACAGTGGTGAAACTTAGTCCATATCTATGGGACAGGAAACGTCATTACGGTCGAATTGTATACTTTAATATTTATTATAATAGGTAAGTCATTCTTTTCACAACTTATGTAGACACGCCCACTGCGTACGCAATAGCTACGGAAAAGTTTGCATCAGTCTTTACATAAGTGTTTCGTACCTGCCGCGTCCACCCGTTCTAGACAACACTACGCCTAGGGCAAAGCCATGTCCAGTTTGCGTAGACGAGTCTGTTGACAAGCGAACGAAAGAGCCGGCGAACGAATGAAGTCAATGCCATTCGCCTGCCCCGGCGGAAACAGAAGCGCTTCCCGCTTCACAGACATACCGGCGCCCGCCACCAGCAGCACTGGCGACCGGCACCGACGGCAAGCCGGCCCGTGCCAACTTGGAATCGCCCGCCACGGTAAATCGCCGCTGCGCGCAGTGCCGCGTTCGTCTCGCAGCAGTCAGCAGCCGGCAGAAGAGGCTGAGACGGCCGAACGTGAAGATGCTCTAGCAGACTAACAGCGTGAGATGCGGCCACCGTGGATTTGTGTACGACGTCGGTAGCTTCATTTGCGACGTTATCTTGCCGAGTTTTCTACGTCGGACGTTCGTCATGACAGTCGACACGAGCGACATGCGCGCAGCGGAGAAAGGCTACCGAGATGGCCGATCGGCTCACCCTTCGACCGGACTCGTTTCCCGACTCTGGCGGACGCTATTTGCTATCTTCGTCGGTGTAGCGTTGGTGACTTTCCTCGTGTGGACGATCGTGATATACAGTAACAAACTAACGTCGCTCCAGGATCGACTCGACTCGCTCGAGCGGCTTTGCGACAACACCGAGGAGCGTGTACATCGATACGTAGAGGAGCGCTTAGAAAAGTTAGACAAGGTAGGTTTAATCGAGTGAACCCACGAGGTGACAGCAATGCCCACAGCGTCGTCACTGGAGCCGGGCCAATGCTGTGTCGAAACTAAACACTAACTAACAGCAAATTATTTGCTTAATGTAATTACGTTCTTTGTAAGCGTGACGAATATGGGATTTTGTGTAATATTCAGTTTCACAAATCGCAGTTTCTACCGCGTGGCGGATTTTTACGTGTTGTTTACTTTCTTCCGACCAGGTAGACATGATTTCCTCCCGTTTTTTTTTCCGGAAAAGGTAGACAAATTCCTTTCTTCCAAACGACTCGCAAGAACTACGTTTGCTCCAGAAAATTTCTAAACTCGTACAACGCCAAATAACCATAGAGTAAGTAAATGTGTTGATGACGTGACAGCTGAATCGTCCATCCAAGAGTTGGATCGGTTACTCCATCTGTATCATGACTGATGTACAAAGGGACTTCAAGAGATAGAAAGTACGACATTGTGTAAAACAAAAACATTATTTTTACGTTTTCCGGAGAAAAATTCTTGCCCGCATACATTTGAGGTAGTTAATCATGAGATAATCTTATAATCTGTGGTGCTTTAATAGTTGCGCCAATATCCTTTATGCAACACAAAACTTTAGGCATTTAATATTGAAGAAAACAAATCACATCTAAATTGTTTGGGCATTGCCACACCATTAGTGCTCAAACAAAGCACAAATATGCACGATTGCGCTCGAATTAATTGCTGCTATTTGAGTTATCTGTCAATCTCTGGTTGAGAGCAGCTTCCCTTCCATGTGACGAGTCGCCCCTCGTTAAACGAGCCCCCTTCACTGATCGTGACTCCGATAACGCGATTGTATGGGGTTGATAAGCGAAGTAGCTGTTAGGCGATTGAGGGCGGTCTAGGGTTCTTGCGCAGTCACAACCAGAAGAGCCAGTGTCTACACTGTCTAGATTCACCATGTGCACTCGTGACAAGAGAAACAAAGACCCCTACACCAAATTGATATGCGACAGCGACAAGCTTCATGTTGAAGTGGCTTATCATAATGAACAACCAATTTTTATCGAAACGACTCGTCAATGCTCCAGCTGCGGCCGGCCAATGATGATGATGATGATGATGATGATGATGTTTGGACATGACAAATTGCACCGAATTCGTAACATTTCAAAGCTCAAAAGTTATTTCCGCTGGGGAATTACAATGCCAAAATTATGTTCAGTTTGTCATAGTATTAATTGATGTATGTAAGATTCAAATCGATTAAGCGGCATACACTATAATTTTCATCGTCAATACTCAGTATAGACTATTAGACGTGTGTTAGACGCTGTAGAGCCCTGGTTCAGGAGTGGGGATATAACCAAAGTGGTCTTACGTGATGCGACTGTGGAGAGGACCCTAAAACAGTAGAACGTCTCCTAGAATGTGCTCTGCTATCAGAGCCTTGCAGACCAGACGATCTGGCGGTTTTGAACTTCTGTGCTAGAGCCCGTGTTTTGCTATGGCAGGGAATAGTGTAGCGATACGACAGAGGAATACAGACTATGGAAGGTAGACACATTTCTGAGCGTAGACGTCACTGGAATGATTAAGGTTCAAACACACAAGGAACTACTAACCAAACCCTTAAACACACATGGGTATTTACAGTTCGCTGGCTTCAAAACCGCAAGAGGAATTAAGTTTGCGGTATGATCAAAGTCGGGGCTGCTCACCTTCTGGTCAGTCTCTTGTAGAACCAGAGGGCGTATAAGCGGTGGAATCCGGAGACCGCAGATCAAACGAAGCGCGTCCTGGTCGGTTTTTGCAAGCAACGCCAGGTTGTGCAGTGCAAAACTGTTATCCAAATAAATTCATATTAAGTTATCTTCAGTGGGTCTACTTGGAAACATAACTGTCGCCGTGTCTGCATATAGTTGATTTCCTCATGTGTAGAAGAATGAGACTGTAAGCAGCACACTGTTTGGCGTGGGGCGCGGTAAGTGTAGTGGTTAACACGTCTAAATCGAGAGAACCCGGGTTCGAATCGTCTTGCTGCCGTTTCGAAATTTGGCAACTGCATTCACTCCACGTTGTCACAGTTCACTCAGCTGTGTAAATGAATACCTGGCTATATACATAGGTCAATGTGTGAACGAATAATCTTCGCGCAATAATTGCAGCGTGGCTGAATGCTTCCAAGAGAAGTCTGAGTTGGCGTTAGAATGAACAGGTCTGCCTGGGGATGAAGTGTAAGGCGCTTTGAGCAGTCCCGCTACTGGGTTCCGCGCCTTAGACACCTTAAATATTAATGCGCAGGTTTTATAATTTTGGTTGTGCCCATTTGTACAGTTTCCTCTTCCCAATACTTAAATTTTTGTCACAGGAGAAAGGGACCTGGACACTTTATCAACCTAACATATCACGTCGTCTGGTTACACCACGAGTCGTCGTTGTGTCTCGATGTTGCGTGTAATTAATTTCCCAGCACAAGACCGAACACGTTTGGTGTCATCTTTCTTCTGGTGCGCATTCTGTCAGCCATCTCTTTTTCCAAATCGTTTTTCCTCGCTTTCGTCGCCGTGTCGTCGTTGTCGTCATGTTACTGTTGTACCGTTGCACCCGATCATCTTCGCCGCAGCAGACAAATCTCTCTAAAGCCCGCCATACACATACCGATTATTCAGTTGTCAACATGTTGGCGACTGCTTTTTCACTTGGCAGCTCAAGTGTAGTCGTTATGTGTATGTTCTCCACCAACAGTCGGCCGACGGGTAGTTGCCATATATTTGTTGGCAGACAAAGTGTTGCCAACTATTGGTGGATAACATACACATAACGACTACACATGAGTTACCAACTGAAAAAGTAGTTGCCAACATGTTGGCAACTGAAGAATCGGTCTGTGCGTGGCGGACTTTAGTTATATATAATCATAGCGGGTGTCTTTTGCAAGCACATCAAGAGTTTCACTTTATGTGTCATCTGACGTTTATGGCCATTGCGCAGATAATATTTATTATGACGTAGACATTGTCATGTATGTATACATACGTACAAACTCGTTAGATATTCACATGTGGGGTCCTACCTGTACTGTATTTTGGATTCTTTCTAAAATAGCATCGATCCTTGTGTATTTCGTGATTATATATAAAGTGTATAATTATGTGAAATATTCTCCATCAATGGGACGCAATACATAGTGTAATTATTCGGAATGGGGACATCGATCTTTATATAAAATTAATATTCTATATACCTTATTGGCGGGAAATATTTGTTGCACTGTAAACCTCGTTATATTGCAACCAATCGAAAACGCCATTTTATTCAGTCCGAAAATATAATATAAGACCTAAGGTTTCCACCAAGCTTTGCCACTTGTTATCTTTTTCAAAACTAATTTGTTACATAGATTGTCGATTGTGTTATCGTACGTAATTAGTACGTTTTATTTTCCATCGTCACTTTACAGTTATAAAAAAAATAGTCCGTATTTCTTCGTCTGTGCAGCAGATTCATGTGCCTTTTGCATCGACGACGTTACACTCTATAGCTTCTAATTCGACAAACATCTCATTTGCTGTCAACGTTATAGCATCTTCAAGATCGTCTTCTTCCTTATTGCCTCTTCGCAGGTAGGGTCTATGCGTTATGCGGAAGTTGGTAGCTGCTGCGCCACCTGTCAGCAATTACCTGCTAGTGAGTCGGCTTGTGTAATTACCTTGGAGTTAGCGCAGGCCGAGACACACACGGCCGCGTTCACTGCCTGGCCGCGTATATAAATAAGCGTGTACGAACGTCCTTGCTTGTTTCTCTCCAGGCAATCGGCCCTACCGTCGACAGGCTGGGTGTGTCTTCAATATGTGGCCGGTTTCGTGTAATTCGGCGGATTAAACTGCATACTTTGCCCACGCAGCGAAGGTCACCTTGATTTAGTGCTTACCTGCTAACTGGAGCGTATGCAGCCCGAAAACTTACAGCCCCAGAACTGCGAACACTTTATATGTCTTGGAATTTTTGCGGACCTGGCGCCTGTTCCACACATAATACCACGCCCGTCATCGGAGGGGGGATCGGGTGTTTCGAACGAACCCCCGTTTTTTGAGATAATTTATTTTAACGATGACATTTTTCAGAAATCATCCCACGAATCCTGAGTGTGTACGCCCGAACCCCCTTTTCAAAACTCCGAGGACGGGGCTGAATAGGATAGGTTCTACATTCCAGCGATCTTGATTGTCAGCAATGCACACAAGACGACAGCATCTCCATCACCGCACCCCGGGTTTCGTTTAGGGCTCAACACAATATATGCCGCATCCCACATGGGGTCAGCGACCGGGGAACATCAATAAAGAAGACGTTTAAACTTTTTCCGTTCCGCTTATACGAGTTCTTATCGGCCGGGTTCCCGTCGAAATATAATTATAAGCACTAACACGGCTGACTCGCCCGGTCTGCACTGCAGCTGTCGGTACCCCCCCCCCCCAGCAGTCATCGGGATCTCCCCGGTGATGCAAGTTCTCAGCCCGGGCTTAACCAACCGTCTCATGTAGGAGACGGACGCGCGTAATACTACTAAATAACGACAACGATATCTCTTTCGCGCCGACGTAGGAGGTTATGAAATTAAAGTGTCGTGAACATCATCTTTCTGCCTGGCGTATGCTTCGTTATGAGTCCGTCAGTTAGGGGAGAGCGGGATAACGTGGCCATGCACGGATGTACGGAATCAGTGGCGTATCTAGGATCTCGTAAAGGGGAGGCCGGGGGGGGGGGTGTACTTAGTCACCCATTTAGTTTAATTTACCATGCTATCATGTAATAGCGCAACAGATTACATACGAAAAAAATAGCCAAAGGAGGCACGACCCAATACCCCCAATGCCCCCCTCAAATACGACACTGACTATAACATATAATAAATATAACTATAATCATAACTATAACCACGATAACATCTGGTTTTTGTCTGCCACACACATTGGCAACCAATACATGGACAGCCAATATATGGATTAAACTCAGGGGTTCCCAAACTGTGGTTCACGGCCCTCAGGTGGTCTGCGGTATGGTTTGAGGTGGTCCCGAGTTTTTTCATTAACATTATTGATATGCTGGGTGTGCATTTGTACTTTTGATATGCTGGGTGTGCATTTGTACTTTTGACTGAACCCCATTTCTCATTCTCAAATGTTTAACGCTGTAGAACTGGTTGGAATATTGTGCACAGTATACTTGGGTGCCATCATTATAAGTTTAATATATTTTGATTTAATAAAAATGCACATCTTCAATTGTATCGATCATTCTTTGCAATACAATGGGCCTCAATGGCTTTAGCAGCCCCGTGGGTGGGCCTCAAGGAAAAAAGTTTAAGAACCCCTGGATTAAAGGATGTAAAACACGTGTATTTCCCATCATTGAACTGGCATTCCGTGACCCACACCAAACATTACATCAACGTGAACATAACCGGATTGCAAACAAAACAATCTGCATTTGGGTTGATGAAAGGTATATATCTATCCAACAATAGGTTATAGCAATATAGATCTATCCAACAATAGGCTATTCGAAGTCAGTCTATCGTGTTCGCATCGATAGTTTCCCTTTTCAATTGTCGTCTACGACTACAAACTTAATGATTTATCACCTATGATACTCCTAAAACATTAAAGATTAATATTTTTTATCAACCATACGCATTCCGGAGGTAGGTTGACTGCGCATCTTCTGCAAGCGCCATTTCAACGCCGATGTGTGTGCGAAGCTGTATGGGAACTCGGGCGTTGGTGTATTTTACTACTAAACTAAATTCGTGTTTGCGTAGACTACACCTTTAGAGAGTTGAATACACCCTACGCACTCGTAGGTATGTGCTATCGACAATTATACGCATATAATTTGATACGACGATTTCCCGCCACATCACGTGACGCCATGTTAGCTTCGATTTCAACAACTTGGAGTTGGACATCGGAAGCTTTTCTAACTTTCTTATCTACAAAGTGGAACGCGGAAACGGGGTATATTAGTGGAAACCAAGAATTAAGATTAGCAATAAATCGTCACAGGATTGCAAGAAGATCGTATCTTGAAATGTGTGATTGCTAATCACTGCTACGATGGTGCAATGACAATGTGTCGAAATGCGGAGACGTGTTAACTGTCGGCGTTCCGCGTTTTACCGACGTATAATACATTTTCTGCGCTCGGTCTTTTATTGAAATACAGACAGATCGTTTTGTGTATGTTCTTTATATAATATAACGCCGCTGCTTAAAACGCTTTCTCTTACATTTCACCAGTAGCAGTCCTGACTCCTCCGGACGAATTCAGCCACGCCGCAATTACAACACGAAAGCCCTCCATTCACATAGTTTCATCACTAGTTACATATTACAAAATAAATTAGATAAACAAATATAATTACTTTGATTTAGCATCATACGACTTCTGGAATTAAACCTTTATCTTAAAATTTTTTTTGAATCTTCCGAATACTAAAGAACTATTATTTCCTATGGATCTATGTTCACCAAAATAAAATAAAAGTCAGTTACCTTTAATTGTATTTCAAATATGCGGTGATAATGTTGGACCCAAAGTTTCGTGTATGTTCTTATATAATATAACGCGACCACCTAAAGCGCTTTCCCTTACATTTCAACTGAATCTTACTTTCACTAGTTGTGATAGAAAAACAGTATATGGCAATATATTTCCTAGAAAAGTAATTCAATATATGCATAGCTCTCCACTTCTTTGTAAAGCGCCTGTCAGAGTGTTAGGTTTGGCTGTGTGTGAATCAGTCATAAATGTGGCATAAAACCCCTGTCTGATGATAACAAGTGTGAAGATAAGAGCAAGTATGACATGAATAGATAGATAACCCCAGCCCTCATATCTATGCCTGGTTGTACATAGGGTAGTGTGCCTTATCAAATGTCAGCCATCTTAATCAGCAGCTAATGTTTTCCTTACAGCATTTAGCAAGATAATGACCTCCCTGGTGATAGAACCTTTCATGCTCTCCCTGTGATTCCCAACTGGGATTCTTTATGGCTGCTGCAGACATTTCATGATTTCTGTATAGGTCATATTTGAAATTCTTATGAGGAACCCTGGGGTTTTAGCTTATGCCCCCCTGCCTGTATAATGGATGTGCTGGTTAAGTCCCCTGTTAACCACCCTCTAAGCAGATAGCTGTTAGGCCCAGACCAGTGGTTTTTGCATGATATGGGGGTACTTTGATCCCTCAAGCATCTGTATTTACTCCTTTCTGGCCAGACTTCCCTACTCCGGAACACCTGTTTTTACAGGTTGACCCTTTTATATAATGTCATTCTTAAATACACTGTAACATAGTTTGTTAGTAATTAATCGAATTAAGTGGCACCTATGTTATACAGTACTGTGACAAATCATTGTTGTCACGCTGTAAATTAAAGCATTTCACACCAGTTTATAACAGTAACAGTGTTAAAGTCCAGTCGTGCCCAAGATGGAGATAACGCTGGATGAACAAAGTTGAGAGTATCTGTGAAGGCTGTATGACTTCTGGGGATGTCCCAGTGCTTTTTTATTTAAGTAGTGTTTTATTTATCTGAACATGTCTGAGTACTCACACTTTTGCACTCCTGTTAACAAATATTTATATTTAGACTTAACAGGTTAGAATAATGTGGCTATATATACAGTGTTGTAAAATTTTTTCGTTTGGATGCACGAACAGCACTGAGTATGTTGTCATGCAATGAACTGGTTTAGGAAAACCGAAGTGAAATTTTGACAAAATTGGCTGCACATTAACATTTGAGAAAGGTATTTAACTTGAACAATAATTATGCAGTAAAATTATCACTTTAAAGAATATGTTTTTTTCTTCAGAAACTTGAATCACACCTACAGACAAAATCAAGACAAGTTCGTGATGTACAAGGATGTGTATGTCCAGCAGGTAAGCATTTTCTTTATGCTTTTTCTTCGTTTACAGCTATAATTTTCAGCCTTTGCAACAAGTGGCAGCAACAACAAGATTATTGTTGTAAGTTTACTACTTTAGAAATAGTCTTACCTTTTTATGTATTGGCGTGTTGGTACACTACCACATTAAAATTCAGGCATATTCATATGTATCTATTACTAATATTACTATTGAAAAAGGTATGTGGGGCGCGGTGGTTGTGTGGTAGAGTGTCGGGCTTTTGGTCGAAGGGACTGGGGTTCGAAACCACCTGCTGCTGTTTTGAAACTTGGGCAGTTTCGTTCACCCCACTTTGACCATGTCTTTTGGAAGAGACACTAAAAGCCGTTGGTCTTTTCTTCCTGGTGCTGTGCCAGGGGAAGTAAAAGATCCCACACAGGGAAATGAAAAAAACCTATTGTGGACTCAGCGCGCCTCACAGAGCTGGTGATCTCGATTTCTAAACTCACTATACTACCTTTTAGCTGTGATCATCTAGCTGTAAAGGGAGTATCTCATCGTCAAGGTATGCAGCATTCAAGATGTTCGGTTCATTGCCTCCACCCACTGCCACAGGTGTGATAGAAATAGCCTGGTTGTCTGAAATAGCACGATTTCTGATGCAGCCATTACTGACATCCCTGGAGGTTTTACGAAATGTATTTTCAATGGCATCTGTGGAATGAACTTCCTTCCGGACCTTGTGTGCTCCTCCCCTTCAGCAGCACTCCCTAAACTGGCCCGATAAAACTAAAAACATTTATTCCATTGCATTTCCACCATAAATCTTCGGTTGTTCCATGTTCTGATAATGACTTTTGCACGTCCCTGTTCACGATTAATGATTTGTTTTGTTGCGCCTCTGAGCTCAGGTTCCTGAGGTTATAGGCACCATAGAAGTCAATTGTTATTGTTATCATAAACATGTAAAGGTTGTGGTTTGTTAAAACACATTTAGGAGATCAAGATGTCAGAATAGATACAGTTAATAGATTGCATGATTTTATAATAAAAATGGTTTTTGTGCCTTTGATAACAGCAACTGAGTTTTCAACCCATGTCTGCAGTAGTGTATGAAACTAGTGCTGTGTCCTAGTGGCACATGTCCTACTTTAGGTTACATAATTTTATCTTAGCGCAAGATCGTGTAACGCTCGTTATCATTTAATGGTCTATTCCGGAGGTATTTGTTGCATTTCTACAGAGTCTTAGTTTGAAGGGTAAATGAGCCAGGATTTTGTCTAATGGCTTCATTTTTGTTAGAAACATGCTCTCATCTAGACAGCTTACAGCATCTGTTCGATCAGGGAGGACATCGATTGTTGGAGTGTTGAATGGGATAGTGTTTGCCGGCGAACACATTGAAATCAATCTTTGCAGTGAATGCACGTTTTTTATCAATGTAAAAAATTCTTGGCTGCTCCACAAAGGCTTGGTTTTGGAGAGGTTGATTTGTTAAATGCGAGTTCCTCAGGGGAATATAATAGATTAACAGAAGAAGAATAGGGAGAAGAAAATTAGAGGCAGGGATGACATGATAACATTTGGAGGGAGGGAGAGAGGATGTGATTTAAAGGGAATAGAAGAACAGCTAGAAGGAGGAATAGACAAAAGAAGGGAGGGAGGTGATTAACCAACAACAACATGACATTTAAAAATATCCTATATTTAGAAGTTGATATTCCAGTATAAATTTTGAACTAGTAATTATGACGTCAACATTCAATTATATATAATAAATATTTATTGTAGATATTGTTGAATAAACATCACAGTCCTGGTACACTATATGCAACAATGGAGGATTTCTGATTGAGACTTAGTTCCAGTTTACAAAACATGTAAACTATCTCCAATATGTGGATGCAGCCCTTCTTTATAACTTTCTTACAGATTCCTAATAATTATCAGAGTGCGATTGTTTACACATGTACATGCTCTTAACAAGGCATGTGGTATAAAGGCAATCAAGATATTCACGTGAAGGTTTTAGGTTTTTCATCAAATCATTTAAATAGAAGTCCCGTTCCCTACCCAGTACTTAAGCCTTGTGGAGAGGGAAAACTTGCAACCGGAAGAAGACAATATTCCAGATGCCTAGGGACAGGGCTGATCTCTTACTGAACCCTTTCTCTTACCTGTTTCCTCCCACCAGCCAGAGGGTTACTGAGACAGATTATCCTGTTTTTCTCCAGCTGCCTTTTGTTCAGCCATGCGGTGAACCACAGGTGTGCCCTGCCCCCTGGCTGTAGTTCCCGGTAGCAAACTCCACCAGCCGGGTGTGGTGTCAAAGAAAAAGTGTTTACTGCTTTCACAGCCAGGGGCAGTACGGCATGTTGTATAGGTGAGATTTAGGTGTGCATGAGAACTGGGTGATGGTTTATGTGTATGCATACCGACTGGTATGCAGTACCGACAGCTGAACCCTGTTCACATCCCAGAAACCAGAAATGCAGTCTGTTGCCATGGAAATTGTACTTGGCAGAATGCCAGCTTCCTAGTGATGCTACAAAACATCAATAGTTGCTGACTTAGGAATGTTATATAACTACTGTATACCTATATATATATATATATATATATATATATATATATATATATATATATATATATATATATATATATATATATTTATTTATTTATTTATAGCTACTGGTACTTGTGAATATAGACCTTAAACATTATTTTAGCTTACCAAATTAATTATTTAGTTCTGTTGCAAAAGTCGGTAATTGTTAAATGTTTATGTTCACTTTCTTACTTGACATTTAATTTAATTAAGTGACATTGAGAGTAAGTAATCTAGATAATTGTGTTTAAAAGAAAATCGATACTCATAAGTGATGTTAGGCCCAATTATCACTATTGTGTTTGTATTATAATTTTAACTTAAATTTTTAACATTGGTAATATTAATTGAGCATCTTTAGCAACTCCAAAAAGCTACCTACATTACCCTGGTGTTAAAGCTTACAAAGTATGTATAACTTGAAAGTTATTCTTTCATTACCCTGGTGTTAAAGCTTACAAAGTATGTATAACTTGAAAGTTATTCTTTCATTACAGTTGGCATAGAACTAATTCTGTAAAAACTAAGTGTAACTTTGAACATGTATTTTTATTGTGGTGTGGATTTTTACAAAAAAAACCTGCTAAACGAGTGCATGTGATATTGTGGAGAAGTATTCCATGTGCCACGCCCAGTCTGGCTCTCTCTGAGTTTGTATCATTCTTTTGATGCTTTGCCATAAAGGCTGGTATTCTAATTCAATGTGGCACATGGAGCTGTAATTAAAGCCCCTTCAAAAAACATTTGTCAAAGGTACTAAGAATACTTCCCAGAGTAGTCAACTTAAGGTTGGAAAGAACACGTTTGCCAAGGATGTAGTGTAGTTTGCTAGGGGTGTAGTGTTGTTTGGCGGGGGGTGAACTGTAAAGTACTTTGATCGAACTCAAAGACCAATTATTGCTCAATGTAGGAATTACCTATACTGCTATAAAAAACGGGGTGCTTTTGTAGGATTGGCATACCCAGCATTATACACATAGTTGGTGCAAGTAACTGTTTAAATAGTGGACCAGGTATAGATGTAGTCACTGTTGGATAGAATTCTCAGCTATTTTTGTTAATTAATACATTTATGACACCTAATCTGTCAGGAACATTGATACCACATAGCATAAGTTGAAGATGATTAGAAAGCAATAGACAAACTGAACTTTTCTAAATTCTTTATTACCATGCATAGATCACTTGGGTCACATACTTTTCGCGCGAAGATTTAAGATATTTTCAGCATATGGTGAATAACATCAAATATCCCCACTTCTACAGGACTGTTTGAAAATATTAGTGGCAAGAAATGCAGTGACCGTTCAGTGACGTAGAAGAACAACACAGAGGCGTAGCTAAAAGCAATGACCGACGACTAGTTTGGAAGGTGGAAATGTCAAGAAAATGTAATGATCAGATTAAAAATTAATGTCACACTTAGAGGACTCACCTAGGTAGAGACATGAACTGATTTAAATGCATCAGTTCCATTCCCATGGCTGTTGCTACATCAAATGTCACAAGCATGAAAAAAGCAAAAGTGTCAGTAGATTGGGTTCCCTTTAGCTATGGAAATATAGCCGGTGGAATTTGATGGCCATTGACTAACAGTTCAAAAGTGAAAGTATCATCTGCTGTGCTCTGTATGATTTCACACAGATCATTACCACTAATGTCTGTTTGACCTTCAGTATTAATTCCTGCTTTATTTGGCTGTCAATTGATACCGATTTTTTTTTACAAAATGTTGACATTGCTCAATATTTAATTTTATTACAGTGTTGTGCCATAATATGTAGTATTATGGCAATTTTTAGATGACCATCATAAAATAAAAGAAGTATATCTTCAAATCAAACACAACAAGGCTGCACTTCTGCAGCCATTTTCAATTAGAGTTTCCTCTGCTAAACCATGCCGACCCATTTTGTACTCAGATCTGCCTTCTTTGTGGCCAGCGGGATGTGGTGATCCACATGCTGGTGTCTGCACTCAGACTGCTTTCACCTTTTTAACGTTTGGAAGATTTTCTCCCCAATGGATCAGTGCTGGTCTGTTTTCATTGCACGTCTGTGTTGAGTTTTTATATCTACTCGTGAATGTCTTCAAAGTAGACATAAAGATAATATTCATGGCAGACATTGTCTCCTGCATACAAATGTGCACAAAATCCGCTGCTTAATGCGATTTATGCAGAAATAGGATTATATACAATGATTGCTTAGTTTCATTGGCAACAACTCATGAGGTCCCACCTTTGAGACTGGGATGAAAGGAAAGTCTGCACTAGGACCAGGAGTGGGGAAAACAGCAGGAAACATGAAAGCAATTAGACTTGAACTGAAGTGGGAAATGGGCAATATGAGCGACCAATGGGCAAAATGTCCATTATAGATTTCCTCTTCCAATTTCTCCTCCATCAACGTGACCCATTACCCCTTTGTGAAGGATCCTTGACACACCAGCCCCTCTGTGGAGCTGACCAGGGTATAGTCCCACAGAGTCCCATTTGGCCTCTACTTGTTCCTCTCAACCCAGCTGGAAAATTGGACCTGGTGGTCATGCGGAAATGAGGGACTAGTGCACAAGAAAGAAGAGGGAAACGCCTGTTTGTGCTATGCTAGAGTATGGTTGAGTGCATTCCTTCCCACACTGTCAAGGTTGCTTTTAAGTTTGTTTGATCAAGACTGACTCAGACCACATGAAGGTACTCTACACTACATTGCACCACATGCCCGTACACACAGGTCTTTATTTTGGCACCAGGAAATGGATAATTAATGTGTATTTTTGTGATCAATCAAGCTTTCTTGCATGTAGTATATTTTTTCTGTGTTATTTATTATACCTTGTTATTTCAGTAAGAATTCAGTTGCAATTTCTGCATAGAATTTAAAAAGAAAAGGCCCATTAACATATAACTGATCGAAGGAAGGATGGAGTTTGTTTCTAAACATAATTGAAGCAATACTCCAGCTTCTTTCAATTGATTATTTACTTTATCTTGTACAGAAAACTTCAACTATAAAGCTGGATTCAAGACAGTTTGTTTTTGTAATATGCTAAACTGTCGTTTTGCACAATTAGCAGCCTCATTTTTCTCATGTAATCACCATTTCATCACAACTCCCGTAGATTATATTATTATTTATTATTTTGTAAGCGCCTATTCACCATCCACATTAATTCATAGGTACATCACTGGAAGCTGTTTGTATGTATACCTGAGAAACCCTGAGGTAGGGAACAGCAACCTAAAATTAATTTACTATACCAGGCGAACTGCTGTGGTTGTCACTTATAACTTCCAGTAGGTGGACATATCTCAGCTACTGGTAGCTGAGCTGAACTTCATCACAGCTTGAGGCTTCACCTCCAGGCTGTTTTATATATATTTCTACCTTGCAATGGAAAACTGTCTAGCAATTTTCCAGTTATGGCTATGGACCCCCACATTTTTTTTGCCTTTTTGGGGTCTAATGGATTTCAAACAACCTTTAGAAATTAAAGTTTAATAACTTATTTCTGGGTAATTGGCCACGTTGAATTATTTCAAATGAAAACCCATTTCAAATTAGTGTATGCCACTGATGTTTAGTGGTATGAGTAATGAGATTGGAAGGTGGTTAAGATTTTTCATAATTGTGTTGATTTTTTGGGGACAGATCAAGGTATTATATGTAGAACTGTATATACAGTTTCATGGCTGAGCTAATGAAATGATCGTTTGTAAGTTTCTGCCTCCAAATCTAACCAAATCAGTCACTGCCAGAAATAAAATCTTGAATCACCATTTCGAGGATCAACACTTAATCCAGTAGAAAGTTAGAAACATGTCTTGTCAGTAAAAAGACATCTGGCTGTCAAAAGTGAAACGGAAGTTGCCCGCTGCATTCCAAAGTGTTTTGCTGTAAACAGATTGGCCTATGCAGTATATTGATCAACATCTGCCTTCACTGAGTTGGTTGGCTGGATATGTTGCAGCGTTTGTCGCATTTCTTCTTTTGGCTTCCTTCCAGTATTCGCTCTAATCTATGTTCATCTCTGGAAATCTTCAGTCACAGGTGAACATTTCATTGAAAAGGTTCGCTGAGGCTATTAAATAGATACAAGCATTTTTATCATATTATTTTCATATATTATAAGATATGAATTCATGGCCGTACACAATTGCATACATAATTCACATTCGTTTGTTCTCAAAATATGTTTGCGCAAAAGTTATCAATGTTGTTGTTTGCAAATGTTCGCTAACCTAAGATGAGATATATTCTTGTCATGAAACAATAAATTAATCTTCCACTGCATTATTTATCATCAAAACAAAGAATAAAGTGCAAGCTTCAAATACATAAAAAACTGTTGGACTCTTGACGTAAAGCCTATGACTTCCTTGTCTTCTTTCTATCTAGAGTTGCTTCTTTGGGTGGAAATCTAGTTCAAACTTGCAAAAAAATGCATAAAAATTTGATTGAACGATCTACTCAATTTACTATTGTTTTTTTAGAATGTAACTTATGTAAATAAGAAACTGGAATCAGATGCAGCTTAATGTAATACCTGCATCAGTTGGGGGTATGTGTTTATGGACTACGAAGAACCCAAGGATGGGACAGGCATTAGAGCTTGTATGAATAAATAATACGGACCTTTGAAAACAAATACACTGTCACTGTGTTGGGGAAGATAGCAAAAAATGTGTGTATGTAGATGCATGAGACAGACTCACTGATTCCATGAAAATATGGCTTGTTTATTTTTGATGTGCTACAAGATGGATTGGTCACTGCTACCAGTAATTCATATGCATGCGTGCGGGTGTAAAAACCTGTGTCTGTGTGCGTGTGTGTGTATATGCTCTTGTGTGTGTGCATATGCCTGCATGAATGTGTGAATGCATGAGTGCGGGTCCTCATTGTTGTGTTTCTAGATCCTCAAAATCACCAGATGATGTTTTTTATTACAGTCAAACTTCTCTGGTTGGCTGTAGATGCATTTAAATTAATTCCAACCGTGACTGGACTGACAGTTATTTGCATGTTTATACATATTTAGAAAAGAACTTTTAGTGGAAAAAACCGACAATGGAAATAATTTTATGGAAATTGATATTTTCAGCTGAGAATGTGTACCTAATTGTTGTCATCAATATATAGTAGTACAGTAATACCTTTACCTTGGGTCAACGTTATTCCACGATTTTTGCATTTAGTATTTATCATTAACCATTTGCTTATCATTAATTTTATTAGTAATTACCCTTAATTGGTACATTTAAAGTTGTACTCAATGCATGATTTAGGCATAATGTTTAAACGTTTTACTGCTATATATTTTGTTTGGCGTAAGTTTTGTTGAAACCAGCTTCACCTGCCACACCCAGAAATCAGCCTTGTTCTCCTGTTCCTCACTTGGTTCTTCTCCCACCCTCCTCACACAGCCAGAATCCTGGACAGCTGATCCATGCGAGGTTCCACCTCCATAATTGAGATGGGCAGGCACAAATGTTGCCGTCACAGGGATGAGGAAGTGTCAGCCCTGCCTGCCTCCCTGTCTAGTGCTCCGCACCACTCAATCCCAGTTGCACACTCTGCCATGGAGGTTTCCTAGTAAGATCACATCAAGTTGTATAGATTTAAAAACTGTATTGCAGCTTGATATTCAAACTGTACCGTAGCATAATATTCAAACAGTAACACAATTTTTAATTATGCAAAAAATAATAATAGATCGGTGTAAGGATACCGTATTTGACCTAATAAGTATATAGTATGCTTGAAAAAAAAATTGGGCCATGGTAAAATGTCAAGGAATCTGTTATTATAAGTGTACACCAAAATTTGGTTCTGTAGACAACAAGGTAACTGTTTAACACTATGAGTGGTGTCATTTGGTGACTAGTGTAGAACAACTGAAAAGTGGTGCAAATTGTTTAACACCGGATGTCGACACTTCAGTTGTTCCACACTAGTCAAATTACAATAATTATGGATCCTGCTGATTAAGAAAGGGAGTTTATGCTAATTAGGGCATGTATGCTTAATACTGTACCGTGAATTCAACAGTTTCACTAGTAGTGTTAATTAATGTGTACTCAGCTAAAAACTCATCTTCATGGTAGTACTGTTATCACAACATTGCTCTCTTTATCCCTGAAGTCCCGGGTGAGGCTGACACCAATATCGGTTTTTGTTTTCCCTGCTTCGTCAATGATCCTGTTTCACTGCAGTCTCCACTCCCAGTATTTACAATAAAAAATGAACCCTTTACTCATTCATGTTCTGTTACGAAGTTTTTATGAGGTAGGACTGTTTGAACCATGTGGTGGACAGTTCTAAAGTGGCTCCCTTTGGTGGGTTTGGGACTAATGTTATTATGTGACCTTCTGTGGTGGGTTATACGTTTACCCCATGCATGGGAACGTTTGGATCATGGAGATCAAGTGAAACAGACCTACAATTTTAGCATCCCATCTGAAAGAACGACACTTCCCATATCTCAGGTACTTCATGGGTTCGCAGTTTAACTGAATGTAATTTAATTGGAAACTCTTTAGACATGTTTCTAGATGGGCCTCAGATTAGTAAGAATATAAAACGTGTTGTCTTAGGTCATGAAGCGGGCATCTATCAACGAGCCACAGGGCTGTGTTGTAACAAAAATATTATTATTACATACATCCGACAGAACACCGTTGGCTCATCTGCCTGATTGCTCGATGGGGCATTACGGTACCATGCACCCAAATCAGCCTTTTTAGAGGTCTATTACTAGAGAAGACACTGCTAGTGACAGTGATTGACAGGTAGTGTGTGACAACATCATTTTCTCAAGACATACTCTGAATGCCCAGCGACAGATGCACAAACATTGACAATATAATAACGTTCCTCAGAAACTCTTGTTATCAGCTGGTTGCGGGTTAAAAACGACTGACGTCGATTTAACGAGGTTACTTTAGCATGATGTCACGATGCTTCCCGCAATTATTCTGAGGTTTGTTATTCATGTGAGAGACAGTTCTTGCCATGTTGCATCATTTTGCATGCTTTCCTGCCACCCCACAGAGTGCATAAGTAAACAGCTAATTCAACAACTGAGAAAGTAGTGGCTTCCTTAGTGCATCCGTTCCCTGGAAGAAGTTTTCATAGTAGATTATTGATCAAGCATCAGTGACAGATGAAGTCATATTGCAGGCCTGTAGGGGTGAAGTCTGAGGGGTAGGAGATAAATTCTGATATTTTTATATGTATTAATATGTATACATCCATTTATTGCAATCTTTATATATAATATATATATATATATATATATATATATATATATATATATATATATATATATATATATATATATATATATTTATCCAAGAATGGGTGTGTGTTATAAGATTTATAATGACATGGAATTAAAGACTACATGGGAATCAAGTTATCATCTATCTATGTTGTAGTTCTATGGCTATATCAAAGAACTTGTGTTTGGAACAGGCACAGGAACACATCAACATGTTTGTGTGAATAGATTAGTAAACTAGTTGCTGTCCATATTTCCCTTCCCCTCCGTGGCATATGAGATACGGGACAGAGGATCGGGTTGTTCCAATAGCCACATAAAGTGGAGGCGAGGTGTAGCTCAGAGCTGTTCCCAGCTGTTCCTATACCGCAGTGGTGTGCCAGGAAATGAGGAGTCCAAGTGCATGTTACATTGAGTGACTAGTAGCAATGTCTGGCAGACTGTAGAGAAACCTCATACGTTTTGCATTAGTCATCTATGAGCATCTGATCAGAAGTATGCAGCTTCTTCTGCCATTCTCATCCCTGTTTACGTTCACGCACACTATTTGTATTTTGCTGTGTGCAGAGTTTTAGAGCTCTGCATTTTGGAATTTTCCACAAAAAACATTTGTATGAACATTTTATTTTGTGTTTGTAGAAAATGTTCCTAAAATAGCCATACAGTATTATAGATGGTTGCATTCATTGTCAAAAAAAAAAATAAATAAATTTTTTAATTGCTGGATCCCTCAAATTTCTAAATTACCAAGATGACCCATGTCTAATGTTTGTATGTTTTGTATGCTGCAATTTGTCTTGGCACAAGGAGTAACATTTTTACTATTTTAAAACGTTCCTGAATTTGTGATCTTATACGTAACAGGCTGTGCATTTTGACTGCTAATGTTACTTTTATAAACTACAAAAAAACAAGCCAAGATTGAAAATTGATTGGATCATTTATGCAGAAAGAAACTCGTAGTTTCACTGAAATTTACACTACAAGAATGTTTTATAGTTGACGCAAGTGGCCCAGACGGGTAATCAGATGAAAGGTATAAAGTATAAAAGGGGCTTCATGGGGTGCATGTTGCCTGTTCATTTCACCGTCGTCCAATTATTAGCCATGCTGCGATAGAAAGAAGGGCATAACTAACCTTCTGGAGGGTTGTCATGCATGGAACCCATGTTTGGTCATTCTCACCTGTTCAGCTATCAAATTCTACTTAGACCCAAATTACTTTCCCATGTTTTGCTCAACAGGGGTTAGTATATATAGCTGTGTTTCTGATTTGATTCAGCTGGGTCTTTGAGAACACCTTACCTGCTGGTGAAAAGATCTCATGTAAAGCTGTCTGTCACTAGTAGCAATTTGTAATTGATGATTGTAAATGTCCTTTGACTAGAAGTGGTACCTGTCTACTTGTGTCAGTTATTCCATCCAATGAGAATAGGGCATGTCAACAGTAGAAGAAATGTTAATAAATGAGATCATAGCAATAGAAAATCAGTAATTGATTCATGTAATTAGTAGTTGAAATTGGTTATGAACAAACCAACATTTTAATAATTATACTATAATTTTATCGTAACCTGAAGTCTTTATCACACATAAATAAAACCCACTACTAATACCCATGGACCCTTTATAGTTCTATTTCTGGAACATGAATAGAAGAACAAAAAAGTTACATTATCAGCAACTGTGTTTGCATTTTCTTTTTAAAATGCATTTGATAATCCAAATACTTTTCAAATGCTTTCTGAATACTTTCCAGATGATTCAAGTGATATTATGTATTGTAAACATGTCAGTATTTGAATTTTGCTGTACCCTAGGATGGCCAAACTTAACATATGTGACTTCAGGTTTTCTTTTATGATATCATAAGTTCCTTAACTCTGTAGATGTACAAGATTTATGCATGTTTAGTCTGCATATAATACATGTACTGTATGATTGTTTATTACTTGACTGAATATTGTACAATATATATGAACTGATGAAATGGTAAACATTGTAAGTTGGTAATATGATTGTTTTTATTGAAAATAAATAAATATTAATTAATATTACATTGATGATGATGATGATGGCTAAGCTAAGTAAATCAGTTTTGTTTTGGACTTTTTAAAGAGATGAGGTCGTCATAAATGCAGTGTTGAACTTGCTAGGAACTATTAGCTGCATAAAATCTTATGCCCTTAGAATAACAAACTATGACCATTCTGGCAAATTAAATATTTGCATACAACTATTTTCAGAGGTATTTGAACCCATGTCTGCTCACTTCCGGTTCCCAGCAACTCCCATTTTCTGTCGGGTTCTCCTGTCTTTCCCTTTCTGTTTTCCCACAGCCCATCCTATGATTCATCCCTCATGTTTTTTAGGATGATCCCGTCACATGGCATCATGTAGTCTCGGGTGATACAAGGCCAATTTTTTGGTTCCTGCCCAGTATATGGGATAGGAGAGAAGGATCAGAATTCCAAATCCCTGTACCAGGGCGTGGGATGATCAACCATGCCCTTGATGCAGGCATATTCCTTACACAACTACAAGTGAATTAGTTACTGCCACAATTTCACTTTATTGCTATCATAGTTTGATAATGTATCTTCGTGGCTTATTTATCTAATGTTGTGTAAACTTGCAGAATAGTGCTCATACTTTGCTCATAAAAGAGCATACAATTTTATGCAGCTAACACTTTCTAACAAAACTTCATCTCTTTAAAACGGCCATCACCAAACTTATTTACCAGCACATTTAACCAGCATCATCTGTTTTAGGATCAGTGTAATATTAATTTATATTGATTTATTTTCAATAATAACATGGTCATATTGCCAATTTACAATGTTTACCATTTCATCAGTTCGTGTATATTGTACACTATTCAGTCAAGTAATAAACAATCCTGGGTTTTTTTTAGAAATTTTATTTCTTCAGTTGGGCCGGATTTATATGGTCATTAAAAACACCCCAGTTTAATTATATCGATGTGCTTAATGTGTAAATAAAGTAATGTTCCCTTGGTGACCATTTCTTATGTTGACTTTGCAATTTGTATTGCAAGTCTATAGTTATTAGTTCTGAGAAAGTCCTGTGACCCGTTCTTTTGATGGAACATTTACAAAGTGTTAAGCAGAAGTTACATAAAATAGTTCCTTAAAAGTGTAGAGAATAGTAGTAGAGAACACACATCCTGTTACAATGTTTTTCTTTTTTCTAAACCCATGGCACATAGCAGCAGATAACCCTGTGCTACAGTTTATGCATTTCCATACTGAGCACAACCATAAAGAAATTATAGTAAAACATCATTGCTATGAATAATTCCTGCATCGGTGTTTGAATTGAACCATCTAGTCAGAAAGTCCACAAAACACATTTATGTTTTTCTGAAGAATTTCCCCATAAAAACACACATTGCCGAGTGCATTCGCAGGTTTTTCTCATCCCCGGTCAGACCGATCCATTGCAGAAGGTATGCAGTTTTGTGAACAAAAATCCATCAGCATTAAGCCAAATCAGGAAGTCCTCTTCAGGCAGGATGACTTTGTTTCAGTCCCAGCACCTCTGGTTCAGTGAAAATGAGCTCTCCCAGTTAGCCAGGTCAATGCAGTGGAAGAGTTCATTTTCTTCTTGTAGGGGGTATTTGTTCAAGAATAGAGTTGTTGAAGTGTTCTGATGATGCATGGGGAGTCCTGTGTAAAAAGGTGGGTGGATGAAAGGCAGACCCCTCCTGATGTCTCTCCTGATGTGAGGTCTGCTGTCCGTCTCATATGCCACATTCAGGCTCTGTGTTTTATTATTATTTATGTGGCATTTGATGAGCCAAAGTAGGATTGCCCAGAGGGTGATGAGGGGCTGATACCACACTGACAGGTGGTGACAATTGTCTGTCACCCCCTGCTCTGGTGACAAGCACTAACTGTGGTGTTCCTGTGTCTGGTTGTAACTGAATACAACCTATAATGGGATATGATTGACAAACAAGGAAAATAGTGGTGCTGTATGGATCTTGCAAGGAGGGGAGAGGGGTTTGGAAGGGATTGAGTCCAACGGAAATATTCTGGGAGAGGATAAGGGAGAGAATCAGCAATGGAACAGATCTGAGTAGAGATTATTTATAATAAGAACTGAAAGGTGCGATTTGTTGAGGTAAATCGTAGCTTCCCAAGGGTGTCCAAGTACATTGGCAGAGAATAGAACTAAGGAAACCTTATCCAAGCAAGATAATTACTGCCAGGATGAAACCACAACAACATTGACACTTTATTGTGGGGCTGTGTCAGTTAATGAACTCACAAGAGAAGAAGCCTACCTTGTGTAAGGTGAAGTCTGTGCCTCTGGTTCCCCTGGGAGGAGGTCCTCTGGTTACTCCTATGTGATCTATGACACAGTTTGTGCCATTGGGTTCTGCTAATCTGACCCTGGGGGTTTCTGTGTAAGGAGTCTACCCTGTAACTTGGTAGCTTCACAATTAGGATTGATGTTACAAAAACGTCATATTCATACCATAATATCATCGTACCTTTCCAAAGGTACCGGAAGATTTAGTTTTTACTTACATGAAAGACATGTCTGTTAGAATTCCCTCGTTGTCATATGATGGTGTTTCAGGCTTGTGATGTTTTTTTATCGTGAAGGATTGGCATTTGACCAATATGATGCGAGACATGGATCTGCAAGACACATGTAATTCTACCTCTAATACAGAAGACTTCTACTGTGCCATGTTGAATTCCAATGAAGAATAGTGCCTCATTATATGAATTGAACTCAAATAAATCTGCCTAAAGCCATGTGACATAGACTTGAAAACTGAGTGACTAGGACAGTGTCTCATATGTCCCCTGTCACCCCCCCCCCCCCCGTCATCACAGTGCCGCTGTCACCAAAACCATGCAGCACCCAGTGTTCCAGTCACAAACTGTGACCATATCAGAAACTGAACTACTCATGTGTACAGCGATTTAATTTGGCACTTGTGTACAGGGACGTAGCATTTCAAGTGGTTATATACAGGAGCAGCAGCACCCCCCCACAGTAAGTTGGCAGCCAACTGCTGTCTGATTGCCAGTGTCCTGTCATTCGGATCATTAGTTTGGGACATGGCTTGTTGAACAGAGCTAATCAGATGTCATGTTCTGGTCTGGGGTCTGTCGGGTCAGTGAAGCAGATTGCATACTTTCAATACAGCACTGCATTATGATGACTTATGGCATAGAAGGAAGTATAATATCTAGAGGGTTGGAGGTGAATGGTATTGCTTTTGTTGGCCCATAATAATGGTCACTGGTTAATTTTAAACCATATTGTTAATTATTGAAGAGTATATGGAAATTGTTGACGGCTATAGGAAAGTGTGCTGAATGGCAACATTAATATTCACAACCAGATAACAAATTATATATTTTTTATTATGATTCTTTAAAACATGGTCATTATAAAGGTAAAAATATGTTCTTATATAGTACAGTGTCCAGTCTTTGAGACTGTTCAAAGTGCTTTACACTTCACCCTCTGGCAGACCTGTTCTTTCCAATACCATCTTGACTTCTCAGGGAAGCATTCAGCCACATTTCAATTACTGCACGAAGACTATTCGTTCAGACATCCACCTCTTTTTGTAGCCAGGTATTCCGTTGTGGCAATGTGGCGTGTACAGAATTGCCAAAGCTTTGAAACGGCAGCAAGAGGATTCAAACCCAGGGTCTCTCGATTGCAAGTCCGATGTTCTTACCACTCCGCCACTCCGCCCCATGATGTTGGAACACATGTAGTTTATTTGTTTATACCATATAACATTATTTTACAGTGAAAGCAGTCAGACATTGTACCTTTGACAGGGAAGCAAAATATATCCGTAGATTGGGAGCAGACATCCTCATTTAAGAGCAGACAGCAAGCAGGTGGAGAATAATGATAATGTGAAATCAGGAGCCAGTCTGGAGTCAGCGCCTTTAGTTAACAACCCGTCTGCAGACTAATTAGTGCATTCACTGGCCACCCACTTTGGCTTGGTACTACGGTTCTCAGGTGCAGACAGGCAGAGGTGATGGCCCAAGACATTGCTGTACATCTGATCCGAGCACAGAATGCGAGTAATTTTTGTGTGTGAGATTCATGTATGCATTTTACTCTACAGCTGAAATGTGCTCTCGTAGGGCTGGTTAAAATCTCGTTGTTCTGTTGTGGATTCCCTTAATGGGTTTTGTGGAAGGGCAGAAACACGGTCATACAGTTCTGGGGTAAATCCAGTTCTGGTTATAGTAATCCAGATTGTATAGTGCAGGACATCATGAGTTCAACATATAGGATATATGACAAACATACAAGATCACTGAAATTCCTTGATAACATTTTAAGAAGTAGTAAGTACTAGTAACTAGAAAATAGGAAACCATTATAATGTTAAATGAGATGTTAATTTTTTATTTATCCTTTAATAAAGAACCTTCAAGCTTCATAATTAATATTTACCAGTTAGACCGGTGCACACACTCTTGAATGACTCACCCTCTGGAATACGCTGCTTTCTTTTACAATCTACATAATTTGCAAATTGCTTGTCCCATGCCTGTATTCACACACCCACTACTGATGGTGCCTGTGAAAAACGGTTGCTTACTTAACCAATTGACCCTGGTGGGGTCACTTCAATCTGGGTTCCCACACCATGTCACTGATTCCTTTTTCTTTACCCCTTTTCACCCCTCTTTATCCCACTTAGAGAAGGTATCCAAATGTGTTGTGTTTATATGTATTCCTTTTGTTCTTTGGTACTGTCGCCATAACTTAACAATTTATCATCATGATTTGGGGTGCCATTGCCGTGGGTCATGGGGGTGGGTGGTGGGAAATGTAGGTCATGGTAGTAAGTCAGGGTAGTGGGGTATCATGTTTGTTTAGTGTGAGGGTGTAACCTCTGGCTTAATGTACTCATTAGATGACATGCCAGTTTCTTCAAAGTAGGATTGAGTGAGTGGAGTTTAAATTGTATGCCTAAGTTTTACTCAACACTGTTATTAATATGTGTGTGTGTGTGTGTGTGTGTGTGTGTGTGTGTGTGTGTGTATATATATATATATATATATATATATATATATATATTTATATATATATATTAAAAACAGTGTTGAGGTAAACTTAGGCATAATATATATATATATATATATATATATATATATATATATATATATATATATATATATATATATATATATATATATATATAATTGTACCATAATTAATCACCACTTATCAACTTGATCACCATAAATTTATTTCTATATACTGACAAATGTTTACTATTTTGAGATGGTTATGGTGTTAAATAAAAAAATTTATGCGCTTTTATTGCACATTTTATTTTATTCATAATTATTAATAATTGTTTAAATGACACATTTGATGGTAAATGTGTGCTTTCCAAAAATTATATCGCATTATGACCCAATTAAATGCTTTGTGTCCAACATTCTCAAAAATGTTAGGTGAGAAGTTTTGGCACTTGCATTAAATCTTGCGTGCTATCATTTAGCAAAATTCATGCAAAGAGTTAGAGCCATTTGAGAAGAAACTGGTATGCCACCTGATGAGAATGAGGGTGAAGTATAGTGGAAATAATGTTTTGGGAATTGGCATTGGTAAATGAAATGATCATTTGACAGGCAAGCCTCTTTATTCAACAGCCGTTTTTGAGACAAAAATAAATCTACAAGTACATACCTGAAGATCAGAATATGACATTGTATATAATGCTCGAACAGTCTGGGCACTTGATGATGTAACAGATTATTTATGGTTACCAAATAATTTGGTGCAGTAATGCTGGCACATGGTAACATTTGGTTTCATGACATTTGGTGACCATATGAAAAATGGTAATTGTGATGCACATATAAAAAATAATGTTTGTAGGCCAATATCACCCCCATTGCATTTTTCATGTTTCAACACAATTCTCTCAGACACCCGCCAATTTTTATTTAAATGTCAGAGAAACACTTCCACCTGGCAGGTAAGAACAACAAACTCTCTCATCAGACAGGAAAATGTTGTTTTAAGTGCATGATACAAGCTTCTAGAAATAGTACTGTCTAAACCAATTATTTAAGCTAGCATCATATGTGTTTTATTTAAACCTTGAAGGCTAATGCCTTCCAGGGGCAGGGGTTGGGTTCTATCTCTGGGAAAAACTGTGTGTTATGCAAATATGCAGGCATTCCAGGGGTGGATAATTGGGTATGTGTTGATACAGTAGAGATTTCATGGTGTTGGAGGCTATACATGTGCTCTATCCACATGTCTGCAGGCCATTTCAAAATTGCTTATGACTGACAGAAGCCGCTTCTTAGTAGCAAAAATCATTGGAAGTTCCATGCTTGGTAAACCTTAACGAAGCTGTGTTTTAAATGGATTTTAAACTGAGCAAAAAATTACTGAGGAGTAGATTGCAAGCTGGGTGGGAAATAGAGGATGGTTTATTTGAATCTTTGCCTGAAGATATCTTCCCTGCTACCGATTAAGGATCAAAGGATCAGAGAAACTTTGTTTGCTTAGAAGTCCATTCTTGTTACAAGGCTTGATTGGTTAAAGCAAACACATTGCCAAATGGCAGTATGTCTGATCATTAGAAAAAATGTGGCTCTTCCATTCCAAAACACAATTTAAAGTTCAGGAATAAATTATTTTGTATATTCTTTCCCGTTTTGCATTCTGTTGAACCTCTCTTCTGCCATAAGTGAATTAATCGCAATCATTTGATTGATCTGTTCAAATTGTTTCCAGTGCTTGTCAGTTATTGCGTTTTATATGAACAGTTATGGTTGTATTACTAGGTAATATGACATTTGGTTGTAACCTGATTTGTTGTTTATTTTCTGTTTCATTCAACAAAAATGTAACAAAGTACATTTTTATATAGCGCGGTTTCCAGTCCTTGGGACTGTTCAAAGTGCTTTACACTTTGTTCATTCTGATGCCAACGCGACTTCTCTGGGAAGCATATAGCCATTAATTTGTGAAGACTATTAGTTCACATATCCACCGCTGTCTACAGCCACCTTTGCCAGGTGTTCATTTATACATCTGAATGAACTGGAGCAACGTGGAGTGAACGAAATTGCCCAAGCATGGAAATGGCAGCAAGAGGATTCGAACTGGGATTCTCTCGATTGAGTCTGATTTTCTAATTTCTAACCAGTAAACCACCGTGCCCCACATAAAGAAACAAAATATGTTCTTTCCAGGCACTGATGGTTTCCTACATGTACTACAAATTCCCATATAAGGATACTCAGTAGGTTGGTGTATCTACACCTTCCCAAGATGCTCACAGCTGCAAACTCTAACTAGTTGGCTTTATGATACTCATCCAGTGTCTTGTTGGAATCTAAATTATCCCTTCCCTGGGAAGTGTCAGCCATCCTATACAGAATGGCACATCCCAGATGAGATCACCTCCCCAAAGGCATGCTAAGTGCCTGTCAGTATCACTTGATCAAATCATCCCAGAATGGATGAGACTTCATCCTACCAGTTTGTGATACTTGGCTGTCATACATAGCCAATGCACTTAGATAGACACTAATGTCCCTGTCCTAATGGCAGTGAGGCTCTGTCAAACTATCTTTAGGTATGTCAGATAACTCCATCTGATCAATTCTGATCACAGCAGACCATTTGCGAATAGGGCAGGAAAATGTCTTATCTGAGGATAAAAAAAAATATTAAATTAATCTCTGCTTATTTGATTGAATTTGCAGTGAGTTTTCTTGTTTAATCAAAGGTGTGCACTTTTCCATAATTCTGGTCCACGCTTAGACATTGTCAGAAGACTCGGAACTATATACTGATAGGCCTATCCAAATCCTTCTAGCAACTTCCAACCGATGACTGTTCGTTTGAACACGACATGTCTCCAGTAAAGCGTAGAACTACCATCCCATGTTATTAAATGTATGAAAACAGCATGTACAAACAAATAGCCTTCAGAGTCGCTGCAACAGGACTGTGTTTGTTTCATTACAGACTGTAAACCAAGCATGTAATTAAGAAGGCACACCACTAACATTTTCAAGGGTATATTATCTGCCACGATTGTTGACTTATCGTACCCCCTAAATTAAAGGTTCATCCTCAATTCAATGTTTTTGTAAGTCATTTCAAATTCATTTTGCAAAAAAATCAAACGTACCTAGTATCCACTACAACATACTAGCTCGTTTGTGGAATTTTTGTATGTATTATTAAATAAATAAATTTAACAGTTTATTTGATGACTTTCCAAAAAATTTGTGTGAAACCATCAAACAAACTATTAAATTACTTAATGTTTGATAACATTTTAACTGAAGTGAAAATGGCATTGCTGAAAACTCATGAATTACACCCTTGGCAAAATTTCATAAATTTGTCATGTGATTGAAGAGAGCATGGAAGTCACGCCAATGATCGGCATTGACCCGCAACAATGTTTACCATTTTGGATATTCACTATTTTAGGCCTTACCAGATCTAACAACTAAAGTCAATGCTTTCGATGATTTGAAAAAAATTGGCTTTTTAAGAATAAATCAACTGCAGATGTTACATAAACTATTCACACACTTCATATTTGGATACCAACATACTGAATTTGCAATAGGCTAAATCAGTTGAGGGTGCAGTTTTAACTGATTACCTTTAATGCTTGTAAAAATACACTGAGTCTATGATATTCCTAGGATCCGCTGAGTACCACGAGTCACAATCCTGGATCAGATTCTAGTGATGCAAAAAAGTTCATAGGAACCAGGTCTGGTTGAATAACGTTCTCACATGGAATCTGAGAGCAACGCGCTAGTCATTTGATCTACAACTAATTACCAGCTTCAGGGACATTTGTAATTAAAATATTGCACAACAGTTTTTATTGCAGTTTCAAGGTTCTTTTTCTGAATCAATATCCCATTTCTTTCTATTTCTGACTGACCTGAGTTTTTCATGGAAGAATGTGAGCATTGGTCAGGATAAAAATAGTTCTGTTGTAGTGCATTTGGCTTTTTAAGTTAAACGTTTTCTTTTTAATAAATACCCCGCTAGTGTGCAGTGTAGTGTGTGTCCATGGTAACGGCTTGGGCATGCAATGCAAATAATTGAGCAGATTCAATGGTTCTTTTCAGACAAGAAAAACACATTTGTTAATGTTGTTTACTGTTAATATTTATGTTTATCTTCATCATACAGAAAGTTGATGTTGATGAAGGCACATTGTAGTCATAAAATATGAAATGTCAAGTTTAAAAAGTCACAGATTTTGAAAGGCATCTTGTGTTAAGTGTCTTCATATAGCCCTTGTATATATATATATATATATATATATATATATATATATATATATATATATATATATATATATATATATATATATATATTGTATGTATATATATATTGTATATATATATATATATATATATATATATATATATATATATATATATATATATATATATATATATATAGTTGCAGTAAAGATCCAAACATAATAATTATTATGTATGTTTAGCTTTACAAATAATTTGATAGGTAGTGTTGCACTAAGAAGTCTTCTTGAGCTGTTTTTCTTCGTCATTATGTTACCGTGGCAACTATATATGAGAAACCTGCTTCAGGCTAGACACTAGTATACACATCTCTGCTGAGGAAAAGACCAACTTATGTCACAATGTAGCCACTTATGTAACAAGTTTACAGCAGAAGTAGGTTAGGTCTTGTTCTCTGTACTCTGTGTTGGCATCTGTCTTTTCTCAGTGACGAGAATTAGCATCGCCTAGTCACCTTCCAGGTCAAGTTTACAGATCCATCCCATGCTGAGTAAGTGGTAATGGACACCTGTTGCTTTGGCCAATTTCACAGGTCCTTCTTGGGTTCAAGCAGGTAAACCCAACAGTACAGGCAGAGCAAGACCTCTTGGACAAAGACCAAGGTGCTAATTACCCATATATAATTAGCTGTTTACAGATGTCCAGTTTAAACTTATTTTGTTGCAGTCCTGCAGGTCACTTGGAACAGTCTCTTGTCAGAGGTGTGGACATGTTTTGCATCAAGTGCCATGTAGATCCAGATGTTGAAGTTGTCTTAAAATGTTTGATTCGCAAGGAGTGGGACGTCTGCAGTGCTGCTGTTCACCGAGACATGGAACTGCTGGCTTAGCCGTTCACAGAAAGCTAATCTCAGCTCTGCCTTTTGTACCTGAGTTCCTGTTGGCATGGATTTGGGAATTTGATAGCCATGTGACACATGAGAAGGTGTGTGTATAAATCAAGCCTGACAGGGATGATGTTGGATCAGTGGTGGTATATAGTACTTGCAGAAGATCGGTCTCCTCTCCTACTTCTGTCTCTCCGTTAGTGTGGGGCGCGGTTAGAACGTCGGGCTGAACGTTGGGCTGTCAGTCGAGAGAACCTGGGTTCAAATCCTCTTGTCACTGTTTCAAAGCTTTAGCAATTTTGTTCATCCCACGTTGCCATAGTTCACTCAGCTGTCTGTATAAATAAGTACCTGTCTGCAGACAGAGGTGGATATCTGAACGAATAGATTTCGTGCAGTAATTGCAGCATGGCTGAATGCTTCCCAAAGAAGCTGAGGGAAGCGCTGGAATGAACAGGTCTGCCATGGAGTGAAGCACAAAACACTTTGAACAGTCCCGAGGACTGAATACTGCACTACATTAGAACATACCTTTCCTCTTTCTTCCTTTTTTTGCCTCCCTCATTTCATATCATTCTCTCCAATGGTTCTCTCTCCATCCATATCTCCATCCATCTATTGTCTATCTCTTTCTCTTCTGGGAGAACCCTCTTCTGTTCACTTTTCTCTCCCTCTGCCCCTGTCCCTGCCTCTCCTTCTCGCTTTCTCCGATTACAACTACTGTACATGCGTCCCTTCAGATGTTTTCAGATGTAATACCTATATAATAACAGTTGTTCTAGTCTGCAAACTATTAATCTCCATCATTGATTGTTTGAAGCAAATTCTCAAGGGTGAGAACAACACCAGCCAGTGTCTACCTCCCATCAGCTGTAGCAGAAGTGCAGTTGTAATGTGGAATAAGAACCCAAAAAGTAATCGCATTGCTGTTCCACTTCCTCACAAATATTCCCATCTTTCTTCTATTCCTCCTTCATTTTCTCTCCCATAGCTTGCTCCATATATATCCTTCCTGTCTCTCTCCTTCTCTTCCCTCCCCCTCTGTCCTACCTCTCTAACCTAATCCTATCTCTACTTCCCACCCACCTCTCCCTCTCTTGTCATTCTGTGTCTGAATATGACTCATGCAGAAAGAAGTGTCCACAGTGCAGGGTTCTGCAGCTAGATGTCAACAAATTCCATCAGTTTCTGATGGACAGATCCAACCACATCATGTCTAAGTTTATTCTGTGTTGCCATGTCAGTCTCATCTCACTTTTTACAATATGTGTAGGAGTTGTTTTCCTGGAATATACCATAAGGAGGTCATGCAGTCATTCACAGTTAGCATGACGAAGGCCACACTGGTGTTTATAGTAAACCTAACATTTATTGAAATCATTCTGCTGGGTAACTGGTCCACTAGGCTCCATTTTGCTCTTTTGATGTTTGGCAAACTTTCAAGGAATACAGTATATCATGTTGCTGATTTTGATACTTGTGGACAGTGACACAAACAAGGAATAGGTGTCAAAACCATGTCCCTGAGTATTTATTTCTTTGATGTCTACATTCCCTCTGTGTGTCTTTAATTGCATATGATCCGGTTGGGTATAATTAAATACGCAGTCAATCAACCACTGAACTATTGAGGTATCGTGTGATCGCCTTCTGGTATTGCTTGATTGCTTTCTAGTATGGCACATGCAAATTTCTCACACTATATGCAGTGTCAAAATTATAATATAATTCTAATTGTAATGCTTAGCTGTGTTAGTTTATGTCACTGAAATGGTTCCTCCATTATTTGAGACAGTCAGATAAAATAAATTTCATGAATATACTGACATTGCAGAATGTGAATTATTTCATGCATTTATAATCTGAACAAAAATTAAATGAATCATCTGCAAACTGTCAGTGACCCCACAAAAAATTATTTAACCAGATCAAGAAGGAATCATCACACAAAATGTCATTAGGTGATGGACCCCAGGGTCAAAGTTCAAGTGTATATTCAATCAGGAGTGATAATGAAGGACCATTAATGGTTTATGATGGAACACAAAGAAAACACACACCAGAATTTAGGTAGTGGGGTGATGAAATGCGCCCTGGGATTTGGACATTGTACATTTTACTAATTATGTGAATATAGCTAATATAAATATTCACATTCAAAACATTCACTAATACAATGAATTAATCAATGAAATAATTTACTAATATTTAGACCTCCAACGTTAAAACAAGTTGTTTAGGACGTGGATGAATCAGCTAATCAAACAAGTAATCGTTAGAAGATATTGTGTCTCACTCTGAACAATTTATGCGATTTTAATTGCTTACACAAATTCCGTTAATATAACTAATTCAAATTCAAAACAGTCACTAGTGCAAAGAAATTTGCTCTTCCACAAAGTCTGTATTTGCACAAGCGTGGAGCACTCTCACTGAACACAAAGCTCACTGGCAGACTATATAACCCTGACACCCTAATTCCCCCTGGGTTTTAACACTACCAGGTACATATCTACCCCTGTGGCATTATCAAGGTAGTGTCACCCTTTATTAGTAGCAATTATTTGCATTGCACTGGACGTTCCAGACCACAAGTATGTTCTATATGAAAGAGAATGCACACTTGGGTGATATGAAACCATCAAGTATCTTTGTGGTTCTGTCTGATCCCCGCTCCATACCCACAGGCTAGGCAACATGGACATGGGCTACTGCCTCCCATGTCAGTCAGTCCCTTATTTGTTGCCTGATAATTCTGTTAGTGACACCCCATTAGGTATCACAGACACCCCTGTCAGGGGGTCATGTTTACATATACAAGGGGCACAGCCCTGTCAGTGGTATGTGTTTGCTTGGGTCATGTTGCCTTGATTCTTTTGACCCACTAACATGTGGTTAACTAATATGTCACTCTTTATTCTTTTAGTTTTTCTTCTCAGTTTTGTAGTTCTCATTGTTGCAGTTTCTCTTCTCTCTTATGACTCAATATTTTCTTGTTGTTGTAGTTTTTCTTCTCATTCTTAATTCTTCTCATTCTTTTTTGTGGACCTTAAAGAAAAATCACTCGTATATAATTAGGTTTTGAAATCCTGTTGCAAAAGTATACATTTGCAATAATTCTTCTAGTCTTTTTTTGACACTTTATATATAACCAATGGTCATAAATGGCTGGATAAGTTACCTTCATATTTTATATGAATACATATAGAATTCCAATAAATATGTCTGGTGGGAGGAGGACCTTAAAACATTAAGATTTTTGAAATGGTCCTAAGATTTGGCTGGTATGTATATACTCTTCTATTTACCCTTGTTGTTTACATGTTAGTTTACAATGAGACCCTTTTATCAGGTCAAATGTCAGCTGGGTTGAGGAGGTGCTGACAGTTGTCTGGTCACTAAACAATGTGATTAATTGATCACATTAGTTATCAAACAGTTTATCAAGCTTGGATGCTGTGCTGCTGGGTCAGTGGGTGGGGATCTGGTAGTAGCCAGATTTGGGAAAGAAGGCAGCCATAGCTATTTGTATAATGAAGCTGTCTGGTGATATCTCCTGAATACTGCTTATGCAACTGTGGGGAGTCAGCTCAGATGTCTCCAGGACCATTCCCAGGAACCCTGCTAATTAGATATAGGGAAGACTTTGATCCCAGTATTTTGCATTGAATGTCCAGATAACCACATCTGTCTGGGGTTGGGGTTAAGGGCAAGTCGGGGGCTAGCATGAAGCTGTCCAGGCATTGGAAAGGCCTTTTAGAGGAGATGCCTTTAAATCATTGGAACCTTTGAAGATCGGAAGAAGCTCCCTAGTATATGCATCCATCTATTGACAAATTTAATATTAATATTTAAAACTGCTTCCTCAACTGATTTAGCCTGTTGCAAATCCAGTTCAGTGGTATCCATATATGTAGTGTGTGAATAGTTTATGTAACATCCGCAGTCAATTAAATAAAAAAAATGCCTATTTTTGTTCAAATCATCGAAACAATTGATTTTAGTCGTTAGATCTGGTAAGGATAAAAATAATGGATATCCAAAATAGTAAACACTGTGTGGGCCAATGCTGATCATGGGCGTGACTTCCACCCTCTCGCGGATTACAATGACAAAGTTATGAAATTTCATCATGGAAATTTTTTTTTATTTTTCAGCAATTCTATCTTCACTTCAGTTAATGCTTGAACATGCATTAACTAATTTAATAGTTTGACTGATGATGTCACAAAAACTACATACAAAAGTTGCACAAACGAGCTAGCATGTTGCAGTAGGTTTGTTTTTTCGCAAAATTAATGTGAAATTAGACTAGCAAACAATTCAAATTGATTAAGCACCTTTAATATGTTGAGATTGCCTAACCCTTTCATTTTGATGCACCTCAGGTTTCCGAGGATTTAGTCATGATACAAGTTTTCATATTATTATTATTATTATTAAGACATACATATGGCAGATAATAAAATTTTTTTTTAAATATTTTCTTGAGGGATAATTCGATTAAAGTGACTGATCTGCTGACATGTTTGTGGTTAAGGAGTTACTGGTGCAGACCACAAGGAGGAAAGTACAGCTTGCACTGCCACAAGCCAAGCCGATAAGTCCTTAAAAATCTGGCTGATCCATCTAGCACCTGACATGTGAAAAGAAAGTTGAATATCAGGTGATCGGGTGGTTCCGTGGACTGTTGACGTCCACCCAGGGTGGTACAACCAGCCATCTTATACCCTCTGAGTTGAGAGGGCAGATCAGGGAAGGGGAAAAGGTCTTCCATCTCCTACAAGGGCCAGATTGTCAGTTATGTTATTACTACTGGTAAAACAAAACTAGTGCAGTAATGGTTGCATTTAGGAAAAGGGTTTCTTTGCAACTGAAATGTGTAATCCAAAACAAAACAGTAACACATAATTTGCAGTTATTCAGGTCATGAGAAGCCATTTTTCTACATTTCTAATTTTTGTAACACGAATAAGGAACGTTTTCATGGTCCCATCATATGGTGGTGCACAATCATGCATAGTCACTAAGTTAATGGTGTCCACATTCCGCAGAGTAAATAGCTAAGAACACACAACAGTACCAGTCATCTACACCACCACCTCTGGAACCAGAGAAGCAGCCTCCACCTCCAGAACAGTTTGTAGGAAGACTCGGCCATGCGGAACTTGTCAGAAGACTCGGCCATGTGGAACATGTCATCAGCTATGTAGCCATAGTGTTGCTGGGTGCTGTAATAATTAAATCAGCTGCAGCATTGACCAATAAGTTTGGTGAGAAGATTCAGCCATGTGTAAAATGGCATTAGCCATATCCTGCTGAAGCAGCTAATGTCACTTTGGTGTCAATAGTTTAGGCTAATGTTTGCATAACGCTGTTGATCACAGTAATGATCTTATTAATGCAAGACATGGTGGGCCTGCTAGAAGATTGGATTGCATTGCAGGAACATTTCTCTGTTGAGAATATATCTGTCAGTGTAGTGTTCGATTATGACAACACTGGTTTACACATGACGAACAAACTTATCATGCATGAAAATATACCAGCGCTTATAAAATTTTATTATCTTTGTCTAGATGTAATTTCTGGATTTTGCTATATAATATCAAGTTAAATTATGTTACGTATATTTATAGGCATGTGTATGTTTATCATGCATGCATGCGCATGCACGAATGCACATACGCACATATGCACACGTGTGTATTACATGTTTCGTGTCACACTTCATAACAACAACACATCTTACTAAAGGACGCCACAGGTGGCATTCAATCTGTTTTTACCTGCTTACACTGAACACTGCTTCCTCAGAAACATAATCCGTTTAATAGAGTCAGATGCAGCTATCTAAATAGTAACTCCGCAGACCCGACAGACCCAGGGGCGCTCTATCCTTCTCACTGTTTTTATTAACCCTTGCTAGTTGAATCACCGGAAGCAGACACTTATGGATCTCAGTGATGAGATATTTTTTTGGGAGGTGACGAAGGCTGTCTAGTAATATCTACTCTCTGGGCCTTCTCTTGTTTGCTCTTGGTGCACGTGCTATTCTGTAGTGTGGTGCCAATTTATATTGATGGAAACAACACGGAAACACGATGACAAGTCTTGATAAATCTTGGGATTCCTTCTGTTTGTTCAGTACTAGGCAGGCAAACATTGTTGGGCAGATGGTTCAGGCATAAATACTATGTTTTCAACTTGCTGTCAGGGGAACAGAAATATTATGTATAGTGTCAGTTGGTACAATATAATTTGTGATGGGCCCCACCAAGGGATTAATGGAAAGAAGCTGGTACCTGTGGTATTGGTGCAAGATGTGGTCTGCAGTGTGTGCAAGTGTGTCATCCACAGTTGTTCTTACGCAAACACCTTGGCATCACTGCCAGTTGGCAATGTCAGTGTCAGCATGTCAATGTCAGTGTCGACTACTTTGATGTCAGTATCCATTTGTTCTAGGGCAAAGACATGACATGGACAGTTACATTACTGTTGCATGTATCTTGTGTGTTGTCAGTGCACATTTTTTTCACTGCCAACTCCATTGTCCGTGCAAACTTAATATTCTCTGGGGTCAACACAAGCCCTATTTTGTAAACTTGCTAAATTCATGTTTATCAGTGCAGAATGTTTGTCACTTGCTAAATCAAGCTATTTGTTGTTAGTGAAACTGTCTGGTGATCCTGAATGAATTTACACAGTTGTTATCTTGGACTGGTGAGGGTGAACTTACAGGAAATTACTTGAAATCTGACAGGGACATCAAGGTATATGAAGGGGCTTGATCGGTTGTTCCAAGTATCAGATAATTACACATGCCAGCATTTCTTTAGAAAGTCATAGTTGATTGCATAGTTTTGATGCTGATACTGTCTGTCTTTTGCGCTCTAGAAATGCCATTATTAAAATATAAATATGTGTATTGGTCTTCAAATGTTGCACTTTAAATAATTGATCTTATTTACTAATTCAGTAAATGAGGTAGGCCAAAATTAATCATTCGTTAAGCAACTCCATAAATCTCAGTCAGAAAAAACTTAATCTGTTTTATTAAGTCACCCCATTTCAACTTTCAGATTTTAAAGTAATTTAAAAAAAATCAGTTATCAGATAGAATGGAAAATCACCTTCAAACAAATGTCCATGTCTCAATATCCTTGGACGTGTGTAGTTGGTTACAGCTTTTCCAGAGGAATAAGGTTAAGAGGGAAACAGAGAGAAAGCTCTGTCAGATCTATCAGTGTTGCATGTAAGGTAATATTGCAGCAATGCCTTGGATGGATGCAGCATGAAGACAGCTATGGGTGCTGCCTGTACATCACATGTAACAGAAACCTCTGAATCTCTGCATCATAATAATGTTCTCTCTAGAGCCTAGTATTAGCTTTCTTCTTGGAAGTGAAAGAACTGCTGAGGTTGTGTTTGTGAACTGGTTTTCTGGCAACCTACATAAATGATTCCGTCAATGCCTTTGCAGTTGGTGATAGAAAGTTAATATTTTGGGCCAAGTTTAAATAAAAAAAATAATTATTATGTTTAAGTTAAATTTGTATGTATTTTTTTCTAAGAAATATTGGATAATACATGTTCTTACTGAAATTCATCAGTACATTTTCAATTACAAATTTATATATCAGTTGATACTTAACACATGCATATAGTGTACACTGTTGATTAATATAGGTTTGTACAATAATTCATCCTCACCAACACCTTTGATTGGTTTCACCATCTATCTGCATTCCAGTTATGAATTAACAAGGTTAATGCTTTTTGTTATGAACATAAATAACTGGTATTTTGTAAAGGATGCAGTTAAAACTATGATCTTGAAGATGCAGGGGGGGGAGGGAGGGGTTTGCCCAACATAGTGGAACTGCTTTGAATTAGGAAGGAATGCTTAATTGGTGGCCAATTGAAACTGCAGCCACACTCTCCATCTTGGACACACTTCAGTCGGTCTGAGAGGCCCTCACTAATGTGGCTAATTCCCTGATTACAGGGTTGTCTTTGGGGAGGTGTCTAGCCCCACCAGGCACAGGCTGTGTCTGTGGCACCCCTCCTCATGTAATGAGTGGCCATGCTGTCATGGTATATCTTGTTTATTTGTTCATTCAACCTATTCACTGGTTATTTCAGTCATCAGTTGTCAAGCCCCAACCACTTTGTTTTACACCCTTTAATTTCTGCTTCCCCTTTCCCTCCGTGCCCCCTGTAACTTGTTGTTGAAACTCCTCAGGGGATGTTCCCTTTAAGTGTTATGTCACACATAATGGTGGCACATTTAGGCAGATCTGGCCAATTATAACAGTGTCACAGTAATTCAAGGACACCTATGAGCAGAACTTCCAGTTTATTGGAGGTAGGGTTACACCTGTCTTCATGGTTGACCGAGCGCTCACCCAGGTATATTCCAATATAGGCACAGTTAGTTCAACACAAAGTTGGCCAAATCAACAAATTTATTTAATAACAAACTTGGGGTAAATTATATTATATCAATTCTAATTCCAATTACACACCAATTACAAATTCCAATTTCACTTTAAAAATACCAATTCCAAAATACTAATTCCAACGACAATTCAAGAATTGGTGTTTTAATTTCAATTACAATGTAATTGGCCCCAAGTCTGCTTAATGTCAGAAAGCAGTTTTCAATATCTAATGACTATTAATAGCAATACACGTGCTCTATATGCATGAATGAGTGAGCGAGCATGCATGCATGTATATTGACCAGTGAGTCATATCTAACACAATCAAGCTCAGGAGTTGGTTGGTATTGCAGTGTTTTTGTTTGCAAAATAACCATGACATGTTTAATGTTGAGCAATATCTTTGAAATGCTACATACATTGGTACATAATTAGGAATCAAGGGAACAAATTGAGGCAGAGGTGTAGTGGGTGGGATGTTCAGATCAGGTGCAGGTGGACCACCCAGCTCTCACCTAAATGTGGGTTCAACGTACACAGCACCTGCCATGTGTGAAGGAAGTTGTAAGACTGGATGCAGTATGGATGCGGCATGAACCCAAGGTTTCTTCAGATGTCTGTGTCCACATTCCAGTGGATTTGCCCATGGGGCATTTGCTCTCAGGACATTGTATGAACAAATCTGGGAGCAAATGTCCTATGAACAAATGTCATGTGAACACATGTCTTGTGAGCAAATCTTCTGTCATGTGAACAAATGTCTTGTGAGCAAATGTTCTATCCTATGAACAAATGTCATGTGAACAAATGTCTTGTGAACAAATGAGTTGTGAGCAAATGTTCTATCCTACGAACAAATGTCATGTGAGCAAATGTTTTGTGAGCAAATGTTCTATCCTATGAACGGATGTCATGTGCACAAATGTTCTGTCCTATGAACAAATGTTTTGTGAACAAATGTGTCCTACCAAAAATGTTATGTTGTGAACAAATGTCCTGTAAACAAATGCGTGCGCACCTTTTGCCATTTGTCTTCAGACTATTTTGTAGTAGTATGTGTGAGTGCTTGTGTCACAGATTGTGCTGTCTACTGCCCTATACAACACATGGATCCAATTTATGGGAGTAAATATTGATTAATATTGAGGTGGTTGGTAGAAGCATTCTGTTTATGGCTTCATGCATGGCTGTGACATCTAAGTGTCTTATCCAATTTGTTCAGCCTTATTATGCATGCTAGGTATGAATAACTAGGAATGCTTACTGGACTGTGTTACCAGGCCTGTGATGTAGACTTGTCCCAGGAAGGCAGGAAGAACTACTTACAGGTGCTTCTTCAATTAGATTTTTTGCTCGGTTCATTTCAAATTCATTTTGTAAAAATTCAAACCTACCTAGTATCCACTACAATATGCTAGCTCGTTTGTGCAACTTTTGTATGTGGTTTTTGTGAAATCATCATACAAACTATTACATTATATAATTCTGTATCCAGAATTTATTGAAGTGAAAAACTCACATATTTTACCCTTGGTGAAATTTCGTAACTTTGTCATGTGATCGGCGAGAGGACGAAAGTCACGTCCATGATATCAGCCTTGACACCATAGAGGGTAGCTGTTTTGGATATCCACTATTTTGCGCTTTACTAGATTAACAACTAAAGTCAATTGTTTCTATGATTTGAACAACAATATACATTTTTACCGGCTGTGGATATTACTTAAACTATTCACAAACTACATATTAGGACATCAGTGAACTGGATTCATGATAGGCTAAATCAGTGGAGGATGGAGTTTTAGAGTGATGCACTTATTAAGATGTGGTACTGGCAACAACAATATTCACCCATTCTTGTGTATTTTGTGAATGTATTTCCAAATACAGACAGAACACATAAGACAAGGCGTTTGGTTGGGGTATGACATTTTCACTGATTTGTTTGATAACCAATATACTTTATTTCACACATACACATGATATACTGTAAATCCACCATCCTCTGATACTAAATTTAGCATTTTCTTACATTATTAAAGATTTTTACAAAAATATTTATTTCTGCCCATACAAAGTTCTCTTTTGTAAGTACTATTTAATTTTTTTTAGTTTATATACACATGAAGATGTAATATCCAACCAGTGTGACACCCAGTACATTTGACATTATGAGTGGATTTACGCTTGATTCCAGGGGTGAAAACTAACATATTTGTCCACCAGCCCGATCGGGCTGGTAAGTTTCAAACTCTACCAACCCGATCAGTATTTTCCCAACCCCAAATAAAAAGCTTGGACAGAAGCATCGCCAACAGAATAGTTCAGTTGCTACATCAGAATTCAGGATGAGATTAATCGGGGGGAAATTTATGGATAAAATTACAAAAAGTGGCCTAAAGTGGATAAAATTGCGATAGAATTGCAAACACCACTGACCAAATGGGCTGGCAACCTGACGGACACAACCGGCATGATTGCATAAAAACTAGCCATTGGCCAGCGGGCCGGTGTTAACTTGTTTGATACCCCAGGATAACTTGATAGGTGTCTTTACCTGTCTTCGCATTAGAACCACTCCACAGGCAGTGACTTTCTCGTGCCTCTACAATGTCACAGCGTTCTGGGACATATTGTCACCAGTGGTAAGAATTCTCCACACAAATGGGACAATTGATACAAGAAGATCAGTAGCGAGTCATGGGCAGCCATGAAGATTGTTTCTGCATCTCTCACTCTGACATGTCATTCATTGAAGGCAGACAGTTGCCACAGGCTCAGTGCCAGCTTATTAAGTTCTCGCCATGTGGTCTTGTCAGCACTGAATGCTCCCTTTCATAGACCTCCTCTGTCATGTGACTGGAGAGATCTAGATCTCGTCCAAGAAGTTTCGGTCGAGGTCAAGTTATCCCTGAAAACATTTCCATCGGGTCCCTTGCAATTCTGTTATGGACTTGGTCAAACATGAAATTATAATTTGTAAATGTTTCAAGTAAAGAGCAACTTTTTTCATGGTGCGAGAATATTTCACCGTCTTGCTTTGCGAAGGGTGTAACCTTATATCAACATTCATCATATAAGCATCATATATTTAAGTTGTTCCAATTGCTTAATTCTTGTTTTATTATATATATATATATATATATATATATATATATATATATATACAACTGAAATGTTGAATAAAATGCCATGTGTGTGCGTGCGTGTGTGCGTGCGTGCGTGCGTGCGTACGTGTGTGTGTATATACATATATATATATATATATTTGTAGGCTACCAACATAGTCTCATATTGAGTGAGTAAAAATAAAATGCCATATATATATATATATATATATATATATATATATATATATATATATATATATATGAGACTCTTCTGTTGGTAGTCTACACATATTTAGGGCTATAATTTAAATAAAAATATTGGTTTTTTGGTGGAGGTTGATGCAAAAAGAGAACTGGTGTCATGCCATCCCCAGCTTGTCCATGTGGAGGATGTGAGGTGCGCTGCTGCTGCGGGTTAGGTTGTATACACCTCTCCCAGATGTCCCTACTGACCCAAGAGTCTTTCCTGGGGCACCTTGGCAAGTTGCTGACAGTTAATTCCAAGTGGGGTTGATTCGTTATTGTTTTATTTCCGTGTTTGTGGCAGAAGAAAGCGGTGATTTTGAGATAGTACTACTGGGTTAGATCACAGTTTCACTTCTGGGTCCATGGCATACGAATAAAGGCTTGAGCACTCGTCCAAGTGAATAATAGAGCGAAAGTTGTATCTAAACAGGCAGGCCCATCAATGGATATTTTGGCATGCAACAGTTTTGGAGCCATTTCAACATTAAGGTAGTGAATTCTGTCTGTTTTCTGCAATCGCAGAAAATCAGTGTCCGTAGAAGTGGGGAAAGTGTTGAAAAGTTCTACTTTTGTTGAAAGGTTTGAAGTTTTAATTAATTTTCCCATTGAATTTGTTTTGGAAAATGCTCCACTGAATACATTCAGGATATTGGGAGAATGCAACAGTTTTAGGGAAGTCAGATTTGGGGAATTTTGTTTCTGTCAAATCAACATTTGTGTGGAGGAGGTTGACCTCAAAAACTGGTGGAAGGTGGGAATGACGGGGGGGGGGTGGGAGAAATTATGAGAAGTTGGCCCGCAAACTGATGGGAATTGGGCGGTTGGCCACCTAAAGCAGGTGGGAGATGGGAGGTTGAGACCCCTGCTACACACCCCTATTAGTGGAACACTTCATCTTTATTATTACCCTCATAGCTGCTGGATACAAGTCAAGCTGTGGCAGTGTGCTGAGTATAGGGCTGTCTCCTAGATTCATCCTCAATAATTGCCCTGTGAAATATTGGCTGGTCACCCAGTGTTGACTGGGCAGGCAAAGGGTTGTGTCATTGGGAAGCTACAGCCTGCCTAGGTTAATTGAGCCCTGTGGGGGTCTGGTAAACAAGCTCCATGAATATTTTTATTAGCCTTACATATGAGCCGAGGACATGCCAGAAGTTGTTGCAGCTGCTGGTGGAGGTAGACTGCTTTGAGATGAATGTTTGCTGCTGCTGTGTAGTGTTGTTGGTGGGATAGTTTTACCGCAGTCACATACACCATTCGTTGCTCTTGTGTTTTCCCACTACTCGGCTGTTATTGTTTTTAAAGAATGTCTTTTTTTGAAGTTGTGACAGCTAGTCTCTCAAGTCCCAATCTTGGGCTAACGCAATAGTTTGGACCAACGGCTTTTATCGTCTCTTCCGGAAGACACAGGCAAATTGGGGTGGACGAAATTGCCCGAGCTCTGAAGCGTTAGAGACGGAATCGAACCACCGTTCTCTCGATCGACAGGCGGGTGCTCTAACCATTAGACCACTGTAAACTAACTTACTTGAGCATGTGGCTGTGATACCTGCTTCCATTCAATTGTTCTATGTTGTGTTCACCATTTGGTCCTACTCTTGGCTGTTATAGTACTATACATGTAATTGTATATTAAAAATTACACTTAGTGTGACAAGCAATGCAACTTCTTTGTACCATTGCTTCATGTCTTGTATTTTTTGGGGCCGACTTGGGAGCTTGGTTGTGATGCTTGCACACATTTTCTGGAGCAGAAACTGCTCTCATACAAGAAATGGCCAATCCTGTTAGAACAAATGGTTGAAAATATTTTTGGTATGATCATTTTGACCACTTGCCAATTAATACCACAACTTAGATGGTCCGGATGCAGACATGTCTGTCATTCATGGTCCAGTCAACAAGTAATTGACAAATAGCAACTGGAGATGAATATCAGAATGTTGTATCAGTTAGATCAAATAAAGTGCAATTTTTATGTAAAAAAGTAAAAATGCAGACCTATTCTTTTGGTGTGTTGCATAGCAGGAAATTGGGAAATGTAAATATGTGGAAGTTGGTTGAAGGGTGAAAAGGTTGGAGACTGCACCCTACACCCGGAAGCATGCCATTGGACTTGTCCCAGTCAACTCAATTAGCATTCACCCCACTGCTACCTGTTTAGGAACACTTGTTTAAAGGTTATCCCTGCGAGCAGATTTTTTTTAACTCACTACAGATGACTTCAGTTTGGTCTCCGGATACAGCAAAAAAATTCTTAGTAGAACTAAACCAACTGACCCTTGATCATGTGCCCTTGATAGGGCGTTTTAACTTAAAGATTAATCTTTGGTGCGTACAGCATTTCACTTAATTGGTCTTTGCCCTAAAGTTGCACTACTTACCCTATATCTTGGGGCTGTATTAAGCCTACTGTTCTTGATTTTCATCAGCTGTTTTTTGTCAATATCATTAATTGGAGGTTTTGTTAGTGAATTTCCAAGCCAGCATTTTAATACTCATAAAACATAAATTTTTATATCTGGTTGAAATTACTTCATGTGCCCAAAAAGGAACAATTGTTAAAAGTTAAACTTTTTTAAACATCAGTTATTCCCCTGCCCCGACCCTGCCCCTGGGAATGCAGTAAAAAAAAAGTTTTTATTGGATTTTATTCAGTTCCAACAGGTCCGAATAAAATACAATACAAAAAAATATTATTACTGCATTCCCAGGGGCGTGGTCGGGGCAGGGGCATAACTGATGTTTAAAATGTTTTGGGATGTGGTGGAATGTTTCGGTAATTTTTTGGCGGGACTGAACATAATAAAAAAGTTTCGTAGATAGCTAATAAGGCTATGCAAAAGGTTTACATATTAAAAAACAGGTAACTTTTCACATTCCCACCATGTTGTTGCTTGAGATACAACTGAGGCCTTTTGTTTAATAAACAATTCTCCTGTGGGGCACGGTGGTCATGTGGTAGAGTGGCAGACATTCGGTCGAAGGGACCGGGGTTTGAAACCACCTGCTGTTGTTTCAAAACTTGGGCAATTTTGTTCAACCCAGTTTCCCCGTGTCTTTTGGAAGATACACTAAAAGCTATCTATCTGGTGCCTGTGCCAGGGGAAGTAAAAGATCCCACAAAGGGAAATGGTAAAAACCTGTAGTGGACTCGATACACCTTATAGAGCTGGTGATCTCGATCTCTAAACTCAAGATACTACCTCCCAGTTCAGCTGTGATCAGCTGTAAAGGGAGTATCCCATCAAGCAAACATTACATCAACTCTCTCATGATAACATCTGTCAGTCTTGAGACAATGAACAGATCTGTGTTTTTTTTCTGCCTTTCCCTAACATGACATTAGTACCATGTGTGCCCTGCACAGGTCACTGGGAAACAATGAACAGAAGCTGGTTGATTTGCGTTGACAACTTGCTACACCCCCCCACACTAATACCCTGACATTGTACAAGTCAGGGTTCAGACATTGGCCAGAAGTGGCTGTTTCTCTAACCAGCTTGCCCTAACATAACATTACCTCCCACTTTACGGGTCACAGTGTAGACAATGACCAGATGCCATGTCATTCCCTGTTTTATAAGTTCTTTCAATTGAAGTCTCTTGGAGTGGGCAGACTTAAATCGTCTGGTTCAGTTCTCAGTCAGTCGGCTGTTTTATGTAGAACTATATGCCACACTTGACATAATGTCATAGGGTACTGGTGAACTCAGAATGCACTGTAGTCCCTCCTACACTTGGTGTAGTACCCATGTGCACTAGTCCGTCCTACCCTGTGGTGTAGTACTCATGTGCACTATAGTCCCTCCTACACTTTTGTGCACTGTAGTCCCTCATACACTGTCGTGTAGTACCCATGTGCACTGTAGTCCCTCTTATACTGTTGTGTAGTACCCAAGTGCAATGTAGTCCCTCTCATGCTGTTTTGTAGTACCCAAGTGCACAGTAGTCCCTCTTATACTGTCGTGTAGTACCCATATGCACTGTAGTCCCTCCTATACTGTTGTGTAGTACCCAAGTGCACTGTGGTCCCTCTTATACTGTCGTGTAGTATCCAAGTGCACTGTAGTCCCTCTTATACTGTCGTGTAGTATCCAAGTGCACTGTAGTCCCTATTATACTGTCGTGTAGTACCCATATCCACTGTAGTCCCTCTTATACTGCCCTGTGGGATTATGTCCGGGTGCCAGACTAAATATCAAGACACTGAGGTTTTCTAGTCAAGGACAATAAAGCCTGACTCAGAACTCGTAAGAAACACTAAAAGTCATAACGGCATCCATGTCTGTAAATTGCTACCTCAGTAAATCTACATTGCTACTTTGGTGTATTTCAAATGACCATAACAAAGATAACATCACAATTAATGACAGTACAGTCTGCAGAAAAAATAAATCAGTGCAAAGGCGAATATTGCAGGGCAATTTCTCGAGTCAGTTGGCCGGAAATAAAAATGATGTAGTTGGTGGGTGTAGGATAGTCTTCAGTGCAGTTGGTTGTGAAGAGATGCCATTTATGAGAAGCGCTGCAGTGATTGTCATAAAGATCAGGCTGCAATATCTGTGTCTGCTCTCTCAACATCTCAGATGGGTTTACATAGCAACAATAGTCGTTATCCAGAAGGTCATGTATTTGATCACTAGATGGCATCCGTATATAAATGCAAGACATCACGGGATCGATTGTCAATGCAAGTTCTTGTACTTCAAATATGAGGGTCGAAAAGAATTAGTTTCAGCAAAGAATACAGCTTTCCAACAATAATGTTTACTGATGTTAAACAGAAATCACAACGCTAACATCAGAAACCAAAACTCGGCTGATCTTACGTTTGAATACCCTTGAATGCAATTGAGCATACGCTGGCATAGATACAAGATTGTTTCATAACACGGCAAAAGATTCGTGTGAATTTCGTGTTGTACTTATGTAGAAAATTTCACACGATTTCACCTTTATGTTAATGTTGTATTATGCACCAGAGGCGCCACTGGTTATCCTGGGTAGGCCCTATTAATAGACATTGTGTAGTTGCGGACAGATCATAATTTTGTCAGGTTTGTTGTAGATGAATAAAGTGCCAGTTATCTTTAGATGTTTGGCCCTGTCACCTTTTGAAGATTTCGTGCACCCTGATAAAATAGTTTATGAACATGGAAAATGGCACATTTGTAACTACGGCACTGGTATGGGTACAAAATCCATATGTGTAAATTTCTGGTTCAGATTGGTAGCATATGAATTCCAACTTGAGCTAGCTTATTGTGCAGTTTATTCTTTTCAAAATGTTTGTTTTGTGATTTTTTTAACGTGAAATTAAAAATACATAAATGATTACATAAATAAAACCAGTTTATGTAGATATGTTAAACTGTAATTAATGATATCTCTAAATTTAATTTAAAATATTATAATTATATCAATTCAATAAAACAATTTAAAACAATATAATATTGGTATACATTTAGTAAAATTGAATAACATAATTAATTACAATTTAATATTATATATATCCACATTAAAAGGTTTTGGTATAATCATGACAATTTTCCTAGAAATGTTTTGTTGCGTCTGATTGCTACCCAATCCAGTCGCCTGGACACAGGTAGACATATCAGAGTACTGGTCAGTGCCAGTGGACAGGGTTGGACAGCTGACCATTCCTGTCTGACATCCATGCAATTTGTTTCCACTGGCCCAGATGCAAAACCACTCCCAGTCACTGATGGTTGGTCAGCGGTCAGTCTGTCAGACGGTCAACATTTGGCCTGCTGTTGATGGTGGGAACTTGGCATTCTGGCATCACTGATCCCTGCTTGGCAGGAGTTATGGCATGCTGTTTGATGGATACCAGCGTTGGACTGCCTAATAGATGCTGTGGCTGGCCTAAGTGCTGCATACTGTACACTGTTATCGTTCCAATTTAAAACATTGGCACAGTGAAACCTCATCAGTCCATTTTTGATCATTCATGTTATTAAGTAATCCGCTTGGTTTTTTTGAAGAAATCTTGACATGCTGTAAGTTACTTCATTATTCCATCATACTTCAATCTGCATGCTTCAGTAATCCAGCAAAAACCAGAGGGAATGAAACTGTACGGATCAATGTCAGTCTGCTGTTTATTTGATTTGTTTATGCCACTCTGTGTTGTGTGCAAAATTATGATTTGAATATTAAAACAGTTTGTTTTGTTGTTTGTCTTCTTGTCAAGTTTTCATCACATCTTACAATTTTGGTGTAGAGAAAAGGAACACGAAGATACAACCCTTCATTTGTCAACTAAATTAATCAGATTTGATCTTCATTCCACCACAGACATGCACCAACCTACTAGAAATGTAGATATATGCATGGCAAAAGTGCAACAACCTACGAATATGTCCATTTCCCTGTTCATCATAAACTAATTTTCAGATCTTGTTTGAGGTGACTTTTTCATGTTTTTGGATGACATCTCAGCACATTGCAACTTCTTACTTGATTAAAGATTTAAAACGCCAATATAATTTATAGCAAAAAAGAAATCATCTTGTGCTTTGAAATGTTATCTATCATGATCAACGATCTTTCTCTAGAGACAGTGCAGTGTCTCTTATGAGAGCAGCCTTTTAAAACAGTAATGAAAACCTGTTGACGGTTTTTGTTGGTTTGTTGGTCAAATACTTCAGCGTTAAAATACTAGTATAAATCAATGTATACGTATAAAAAATTACTATCATGTAACATTTGAGTAAAATCAGAAACATTTCACTCTATCGTGCCTAGCCCCAGGGGGATTCGGCCTCCTTTTTAAGAGAATTTTTTTAGCTGTAAAATTTGTCAGAAATCTTCCCAAAAATCCCTGGCTGATTGTGTATGCTCAAACCCCTCTTCAAAACCCAGAGGATGGGCCTACTATAATATAAAAATTGGGCTATGGAAAAATGTCAAGGAATCTGTTCTTATCGAAGTACACCAAAATTTGTTTCTAGATAAAAATGTAACTGTTTAGCACTATATGTTGTATGTATATGTAAAAAAAATCATACACTTTCTTGATGACACAAATATAGTTCATAATAGACACAACAGTTGCCTGTATGTTTTTAGTGTGATTCAGTAGATCCACTTGTAGAACTGGGCCAATATGACAGAATGACAGATATTGCTCCTCTTACATAAAAAGCTGGTTTACTTAGGGGCCATTCACAATTCTCAGTGTTTATCTATTTGTACAAAACATACTAAAGGGGAGGGGAGTTTGGGTCCGCAATTGACTCTGCATACACATTTTTTATGATGAACTGTTATGCGACTAGTATTTTTTAAAATCATGCAAACGGTCACGGCGCAGCACTATAGTATAGTCCAACTTCTTGGAAATTCACAAATTTGTGGTAAACAATTGTCAGTGTGACACCATGGGGTTGTTAGAAAAAACCCCATAATTATTGGAGATAAATGTTTGTAAACATATTCTCATGGTTATTATTGCATGTCATGTACACATGCACTGTGGCATAACATTATTACATCGACATACTTTTCGATCTGGAAAATTGTCAACATTTTTAAGTACTAATTCGGGGGTATGAGAATTAGTATGCTTTGTACAATAGATAACTGTCGACATTTTTTAAATAGCCCCCTAATAATCGTAGCCATTATTTCTAGATTAAGCACCTGTGTTCATTAGTCTTGTCTTAAGTGTTGTGGGAACCTGGGATATGCACATTCCATGAACGTTTAGTTTTGTGCGCAGACAGATGGTAATGCTGCGATGCTCTCCTGAGGAGATGTGGCTGTGGGTTTTGTCTGTATGTATAACTTGGCAAGCTGCTTACTGTGGACTGGTTTAAGACCAAGCTGTATGCAGCAGACCTGTTCAGTTTCTGAAATGACAACTGGAGATTTGTACGCGATGCAGAATCATGAATCAACCCACCAAACAATGGATTCATCGGTCAAAGGATAAAATTCACTGCTACGCTTGATTTGATTCGATGTTTGCAGACCCCATGATAATTTCCATCCTATTAAATGTCTACTGCATGATTCCGGTGACAAGGGAATTCAGAAATATGCACGAATGTTAACTGTGTTGCTATTTGGAAAGTTTCTGCCACAACGGAAATATTTATTTATAAAAGCGGAGCGTGGCCAAAACATTTTGGGGGAAATGATAGGAAGCACAAAACTGGAGGAATCATGAAAAAACGGGTAATTCCATTTCCCACGTGGGAGAATGGGAGATGAGTCCCAAAAGTGGGAGTCTCCCACCAGAAACAGGAGCGTAACAGGTTTAGTATGCAGCATGGTTCTTGAATTTCTCTTTAGAGGTGTTAACCATTTCAGTACTACAGCCCTGATCTGCTGTGACCACTGAATACTGCATTCCCAGTGAATATACAAGACTGCATCACTTCAAATCAAGATTTCAGCAACAAAAATGCATTTTATGAATAGGAATATTATATATATATTCTGAAAGTATGATAATCAGTGAGTAAAATGAGCCATATCATTTTACATTTCGTCATCATGGTGACCAGCAACACAAGATGGCCACTACGATTTCAACGTTTTTGCAGTTGCTGAACATAGTTGTGTACCAATGTACAGTTCGCCAACAAATGGCAACATCATCGTTGTTTCGATCATCAACATCCGACAAAGATTCGTCACTAAAACGTAAATAATCTGTCCAAAACATACGGCGGTAAATTGCCAGTGGAAGTAATGCCGTCCGCCATCGTAGATTTTTATAATCCATTGTTAAAAACCGCTAAAATATCCGTAAAATAATATTGAGCGATAACGATTGCTGCTACTGAATAGTTAATTCATTCGCTATGACAACGGTATATAACAGGTGGCTCCATGTAGTGGATAATTATGAGTAAAAGCGATTTAAATGGTGAACATAGTCAGTGCTGAAAATCCGGCCTGTCATAATGTAGTGTCACGCACTGCGCGACCGGAAATTCGGCTGGTCGTACTGAAATGGTTAAGAAATGGAATTGTAATTACAAAGTGTTTTTTTACCCAAATATCATAACATATTCACTGTTACAGTGTTAGCATTCAAAATGATGTCACAAAAAATTACAAAATATAAATTCACAGCCTTAATCCTTGATGGGCATGATGGCTGATGTCTCGTGTTACTTTGCAAAGCGTTGTGGGCTACTGTGATGGTGCTTTGAACTCTCAATCGAGATGACTGCGCTTTGAAGCTGTGGCAGTTTCATTCACCTCAGTTCATTCAACTGTATACATGAATACGTGATTGTAGACAGTGGTGGATATATGAATACCTTTTGTGTAGTAATTACAGCATATCTGAATGCTTCCTGCAAAAAATTGTGTTGTAGTGAAGTGAACGTGGGAGTGTGTGTAGGTGTGTGTGTGGGGGGGGTGAAGTGTTATACATTTCTAGCAGTGCAAAAGACTAAAAACTGTACTATGTAAGAACATACCATTAGCTTGTGTAAGACATGTTTTTTATCAGGGAACTCTGAAGTGGAATCAACTATGATTGGCTCATGGCCAAGAAGTTGCCTGGGTGTAGTGTTCAACAATCCTAGCAAAGCATTTAATTGGTTGATACCGCAGCAGGAAAGATGTTCAGTTGTTTGGGTGGTAATAGCAACGGAAGTTGAGCAGAAAGGAATCTGCTGAAAATATGTGTGTCTTTAAATAATATTAGTCAAGGAAAAGTAGATATTAATCAAGGAAATATACCAGTATAATTTAGTATAATAGTCTTATGTATTATTATATGCGAATAACTTATTTAGTAAATTGTGGTAAACTTTTATTGTATCTTATTAAAAATAATTTATTGATTAGACAGTTGTGGTATACTTGTATTAACAATCACTTGTTAACTTAATATTATATCATTTATAGATGACAAACAAATATTGTGTAAAAGCCAATATGGGTTTAGGAAAATATGTCCACATCACTGGCAATATTGGAGCTTGTCGAAGAAATTACTACTTCTGTTGATGATTGTAAGTCTACTGTGGGTGTCTTCATTGATCTGAAAAGGCTTTTGATCCAGTTGACCATTACATCCTCTTAAAAAACTTGAGCATTATGGAATAAGAGCAAATATGTGGATCTGCAGCTATCTTATGAATAGAAGTCAATATGTTTGTATTAATGACACTAATTCTGACTGCATGAATGTCACTTGTGGAGTACCACAAGGATCTATACTGGGTCCAGCTTTGTTTATCATATATATTAACGATATGTGTAATGTGTCATTGTTAATGAAATCGATTGTATTTGCAGATGATACTAATTTCTTTTACTCAGGAAAGGATTTGACAGAAGTGTGTAAAACAGTATCAAACGAATTGGACAAATTATGCAGATGGTTTCAAGTTAATAAGCTGTCTTTAAATATTGCCAAAACCAATTTTATGGTATTCTGTAACAAAAAGTGTGAAAACAATCACTTGGTCAGTATAAATGGTATGTACATTAATAGAGTGTACCATAAGTTTCCATGTATAATACGCCCCCATGTATAATACGCACCCTGACTTTTGCTAAATTCTGATAGAATTTCTATATTACCATGTATAATACGCACCCCAACTTTTGACATTGTCCCCTGATTTCCCCGCTTCTGATAGTTTGCTTGAAGCGCGACTCACGGTTGGCCACTGTCATTTCATCAAAGTTCGTTTGTGCGATGATCCTTGAATCCATCTCAGAATCGTAAACATGTCACGCAAGTTACGACAATGCCTCCGGCTCATTGCACACGACAATATATCATCTCGTTAGTCGTGTAAGCCCTACGTAACTTGCATTTTAGCTTGACCATTGCGGAACTGATTAAATATGGGGGTACTTGTTAGAACTTACTTTGTGTCATTCTGATCTCAATTTTAAATTAATACCAAGCTCTATTCTGATATATTGCACGCACACTTTCTACAGCGAAGCATACATACGGTACAATTATCTTTTTTACATTCACAACTTCGAGTCACATTGGCTGACTATTCAGGTCGCTCACGTGATTCAAGAACGCCAATCACGATGCTTTGGCGCTCAGGGAGCAACACATTTGAGCGTATTAACCTGACACCGTCCACACATGTCTGCGTTATTCCCAGTTAGCGACACTCCCGGTCGCGTACGCTTCCCACTCATTGATGTCATAGTACTAGTGACGTTCCAGTAGCGCTATCCATATCCGGTTGGAGAAAATTTTGTTTCGCCCTATCACCATGTATAATACGCACCCGGACTTTTAAGTAAAAAATGAAGGGGGAAAATGCGTATTATACATGGAAATTTACGGTATGTTAAAAAATGTCTTGGTCTACACATTGACTGCCACATGAATTGGAGTGAACATATCAACCTCATAAAAAATAACATTTCGAAGAATGTATTTGTAATGTATAGGGTTAAACACTTATTGATTAGTTCTGCATTGTACTCTTTATACTGTTCTCTCATATTGCCATACTTAAATTATTGTTGTGAAATTTGGGGCAACACCTATAAGAGTCGAATACAACCTTTGCATATTATTCAGAAAAGAGCTGTTCGTATATATGTTTAAAGGCAGACTATAGGTCTCATACAAGACCGATGTTTTATCAGCTGAAAACTTTAGCTGTACAGGACATGGTGGATTTCAATAGCATGGTGTTTATGTACAAGGTATATAATAACCTACTACCAGCTAATATTATGTACTTCCAGAAAGTTAATGCTAGTCACTATCACAACATTCGTATGAAAAATTGCAATTTCAAAATAAGATTTAGTAGGACTGCTAAAAAAGCTGAATGTATTATTGTAAAAGGACCAAATATGTGGAATGACCTGTCTGCTGATATTAAGTTGTGCAATTCAATTTATAAATAAATTTTTTTTACAAAGCCTTACTTTTGCATAGATATGAAACATGACTTAATTGTGTTATATATGTATATTATTTTATTTTCGTATCAAATACCATACCTTTTTGGGTAGTTAAGACTTAGCTTAATTAAGTAATTTTTCTTATATGTATGGAACCAGTGCAATTGTTTACTTTTGGGAATGCAATTTACAAGTTTACAACTTCTTGCATTTCCCTTCAACATTTTCTGATTGTTGTTCTTTAATTATATTTTCATTATACCACTTTAGTGGTAGTTAGGCTTATAACTATGTATGTTTACAATTTATCGAAAATGTACATTGATTATGTTGAATAAATTCAATTCAAATTCAATTCAATATTTCCAACGTGTATAGCAAAGTTAATCTTCTAATGTTAGCTACTGTACACTTGGTCTACTATAATTCACGTGTGAATAATTTCACTTATTAAATTGTGGCACATAATATAATTATTTCATTTAAAATAAAAAAGGAACCATAAGCAATTTGCTTCTTGTCCATTGTCTTAAATGTGCTTAATTAGTTGATCGGCTGATTAATTGTATGTATATGAATTTATGTTATTATTTGAAACAGTAAACATTATTATTGAAAGATGTGGTATTTTAAAGTGTGTACCTCAAACCTTATTGGCTTTCTCATTGGAAGAGTTCAGTTTGTTTGAATTATGATGGTATCATTTAATAAGCATCTGAAGCCATACATGATAACATGATGGTACTATTTGAAGATCTCACTACTACAGCCATTTATATTCAAAAACCCATTCTGGCACATGGTCAATACCGGTAGAATTAATGCTCTTTCTAATTATGGCAATTTATAGCCAATTTCTATGCAGTTTGTCAGCAGTAACTTCTCCGGAATGGACATCTCAGCTTGTCCTCTATTGGCACTCGACATACTGGAGGATTACTTCACTATGTATGATGCGTACTGTGCTCTGCACCTGGTGTATATTGCTAATGTATGTCTATGAGCATATGTTTATGATGGTGTATGGGTGTAGCACTGGTATGGGAGTCTGTCAGCATCTGCCAACATTTCTGCAGAAAGTATTTTCCTCCAGGCCACGTCAGGTGTTTTGTTTGAAGATTTCCTTGCCTGATATTTGAGTTTGATTTAATAATTGTTTTTATCTGTTCTTATTGTCTATTGATATATTCTCTTTCATGCTGTTTATTCCCCTACGCTTGTGCAAACTCTAAATAATGCATCACCACAGCTCATAAGAAGCTTTCATAAGAAAGGATTTCCTGTTGTCATGAAATGAAGATTTGTTAAAAGAAAAAACGAAAAAATTAAATTGTGAAGGTTTGGTAGAAAACTATCATTGTGGTCTAGAGGAATTAGGGTTTTCTCGGTTGCTGTGCCAACTCTTTGGCATTCACTCCCTGTTGGAGTGCTAGGTCAGCCAGAAACACAATAACATGTTGTCATCATTAGTTTCTTAATGTATTCATCCATCTGTTGACAATTTTAAATGTCGTATTTAGCTGAGATTGCCGAACCCTTTTTGTTTTGATGCGGCTCTGAGCTAAGCTTTCACAAGATTTTTGCACGATAAAAGTTTTCTTATTGTATTGTATAGTAACACTGACAATATATGTTGATGTTTTGCACATTTGTCTGGTCGTGATTCTAAGTAGCCACATGAGAATGTGACATGTTTTTGCGGTAAAATAAATGGCTGGTCACTTGCTTGATTGGATGTCAATTTGATTGCAGCCTGTTTAGTTGCAAGAGAAATTAAAGAAATCTGACTGGAATTGTTGAAGATTTACTAAGTACTATGACTCACACATGTTTCTTTGAACAGGTCCAAGGGGACCGATGGGCCCGATGGGTCCCCCTGGTGACAAGGGAAAGAAAGGAACGAAAGGGGACTCAGGAAACGAAGGTTCACCAGTAAGCATGCATGATTTTGTACCTGTCGTTTTTCCCTGCAGAATTGTATATACGTTTCATCACCAAATATATAATTGTGACACTTAATAGAATACATAACTGTGTCACCAAAGGAGAAGATAAATGTCGGTCCAGACACAGATAGAGCCCTGTTTCTGATGAATTGATAGGCTGGATGTTAGCTTTGGATTCCTGCTGGTATATTGTGACAGGCCATACTTGTATACAGGTGCTCTATTTCAGGCAGAGGCAAGTATGCCATTAATGCTAGACAGCTGTCATTGAAAGCCTACAAGACGGGTAAATCTGAGTATTGTTGTTTGTTGCCAACGAAAATAACGTAATACAATGAACAAGTTTCTGTGATTCCAGAGGTAAAGGGTAACTTCATGTGTTGAATTACCAAACCGTTGATTAATGTTTTATGGCCTGGTGGTCCCCTGCAAAGAGATTTACCTGAGTCGTGTAATCAGCTTTAGAGTATTATGGACTTTAAGGATGATCCATATCATACTTCTGCTTCGAAACCTAACTATTATATGTGCACCGTGTTTTTGTATGTGGCATTGCCATGCGAGTGGACAGTACAAAGATATGACGTCATGAAAATAATTCACCATGGTTTTTTACTTATTTTTCACGAGTTGCTTCAACAAAGATATATTGTTGTGGAGCAATTTTTTCATACACCAAATTATATAACACCTAGAGTGATTCTGTCACAACAACATCAGTACTGCCCCCTGTGGAGGAAACTTGTAACTTTTCTCTCGCATTGGCACTGTCATTGTAAGTGCTAAGTCAATGATGTAAATCGCCCAGGCGATTCCCCCGATGAACAAACTGCGTGTGTCTGCTTTTCCAGGGACTTGTTGGCTTGCCAGGAAGAAATGGTTTTCCGGTATTTAAGCAGATTATTCCTCTGTGTTGCCTTCTGCATTGTGCTTCCTCTAGACCCACCACTGTGTTATAACCATTAGCATCGGTGCAGCACGGTGTCACACGGAACCGCGCTGCGCAAACACCACATTTGGGATGCTAATCGTTGTAACCGGGCTACAATTGATTGTCACCTTCCCCATCTCTCCGACATTTCTACTGCACTAGGCACGCAACGCAACGACATGCACGATGCATACGTGCAGGTGGCGCCAGTAGCAGGGTTTCTTGTGTCGCAGGTCCCGTACTTGCCGTTGAAGACATTCCGTTGTGGCGATTGTCTTCAGAGGCGATACTCTGAAATAAGTATATTACAGAGGTTAGGTTAAAGTATTTAGGTGAATAACATTACACACTCGGGCATACATGCAGGTGTGCACGTGCACACGTGCGTGTACGCGTGTGAATGTACTGGACAAACATGTAGTAAGAACAGTCATAATGTTTGCGGTTATAGTATTCATTATATGGTAGTTGTGTGAACAATTTTATACTCACTACACACATACACAAATTACCTGCACTCACATTTGCACACGCGCACACATTTATCACTCGTGCACACACATGAATATATGTGTGCACTTACACACATACATATGCATAGATTACATGTCATAGTCTTCTCCTTCACACAATCTATTAACAAGTCTCAACTGTTGTCCTAAATGCCATTGTTGCGCATGAGAAATACTGCTACCACCATCTGCACTTTGCACCGTGCTGCAAATAAGTGTAGCCTTGCAAGTAGCAGCAGGTACACTTCTGCAGAAGTGTAGCATTGCTGCAAGGACTGACCGGCCACCCATATAGCATCTAACACACTTCATTTGTCCAGCAATTTGCAGGTATGCTGCAGACTGCTGCACAGATCCTCAATAAAAAAGTGTCTCCTGCAAAATGTTGCAGTTTTAGCAGCAATCTGCACTTCTGCAGCTAAGTGTACACGCTACTACTCGCAGGGATCCCTCCTGCAAATGGACGGCTGCAAACCATTTGTTCCTTTACTCAGTTACTGTTTATTGACACTCACAACGAGAAGCCAAAGCAAAATGCTCCAGCGTACAGCGCTGATAGACCTTGAGCCAGTTGGAGCATTTTACTCGGGCGTGATTTCACATTAAAGTGCTTCCATTTGATCTGTTTCTTTTCGGATTATTGCCTCATCGATTGATGACGATGATGATGATGTTGATGTCACGTTTTGGCGAGGTTTTTCTTGCCCACCAGTTTTAGCCGTTTGATTCATCGTTGCGTTTGTGGCCCTTATCCGTGTTCCAGGGAGCAATAGGCCTTCCTGGGTGGCCTGGCCCCAAAGTAAGTATACGACTGATGATTACTTGTTCATTTTATAACGACTTGTTTACTACGGTGACGAACAATACGTTTTAAAATTGTTTACTGTTTTTGGTTTTTTGGCCCATGATACAAATGTGCATGTCACGTTTATTTGAGTGACCAGGGTGTGATTCTTATTCTTATGTTTTGACTATTTTGTTTGCATTGAATTCTTCTTTATATTTTGTTTTACTCTTCAGTTGTGTAACATATGGTAATGTTCAAAATTGTTAGTCAATAGATTTTGTCTTGAGAGAGCTCACATGCTATGAAAATTAATCTCTCATGCAATGTAAGGTATACCAATAAATTTTGTCTCACAAAACAAATGTCTGTAGGTGCTCTACATAGTGGTAATTTATTTCTCTCAAGGCAATATCTGCTGTGTTATGGGTTATATTTTCTGCAGAACAATGCTCACGTCTCTTGGTGCTACCTATTTCTAAGTAAATTATGCATACTAACTTTAACGATAGTAATGCTTATGGTTCATTGGACATTTTCTAAATTACTGTGGGATTTTTAATGTAAATAAAATTAAACTGCTTGTGCTAAAAGATTAACAGAAACTGGCTGAATGTTTCTATGTTTACTGACTCTAAAGACAACCATTTCAACACGAGACACCGTTAAATGTATGTCTTTCCTTTGTTGGTGTTTCATTACGCACTATGCATCTTGGTTGACATGTTGCACACTGCACTCCTAACTCCTGAGAACGTATGCCTGCCAACACTTTAAATTTGCCTTCAACAATATTAATTGTCCACAGCAAAATAAGAACAAACTATTGTTTTTAAAGTTTTGTTGAAATAATATATTGTACATGCATAAACGGTAAAGCCCACATGTTTACAGATGAAACAATCTATGCTTTGTGTATTTTGTAATGAAAACAGTTAATAGTAGTAACGATATAGCTATGCACAATTTGCTTACACCATTAGTTCAGTTTGGCCACAATGGAAAATCTAGCATTGCTGTTGAAATTACGCCTAGAATAAACCATGCACACATCTGTTCTGGTACTTCAGCAGAAGTATTCCACTCCGGCACTTCATTTGGCACCAACTTGCTCAGTTATGTAACCACAGGTGTATCAGGTTTTACGAATAATACCTGAGACATTTCTTCGCATTCTGCAGATTTCTTATTCTGTTTGAACTGAGAATTCCTGTTGACACTAAAAACATTTTGGTTCACATGGAACATTCCTAAGTTTACATCCTAGAATAGTTTTTTGTGGAACATCATCGGTTTGTACAAAATTCCTTCAGGTTGTATTAAATATAAAAAACTACACTGAAGATTACTATTTTTTATTAAACAGTCTTTGTAATAGTCTCTACTTTGTATTGAGATTACTACTTTTATCGCAAACATAAAATATTACACAAACACTTGATAACAGAACTTTGTTTATTTTTGATCAACAATTTAAGATTAAAAGAATTCATGTTTTATTGGAAATGTGGGTATGGAGTTCAGTTTTGTGTTAAGAAACAAATAACATTAATGGGAATGTCGGTAAATATATTTACTGATCACAACTTTCACGCAGTATGCAGGTTTAGTTATTAATGTTTGATCAATGTTATGTGATGTAATTTTCAGGGGGCAAGAGGACCATTTGGACCCAAGGTAAGCATCATCCTTTCTATGTCTTTTTCCCATTGTGAAACCGGGTCTCCAAGTTTGAGTGATCAGGTCCAAGCTTGAGAGATTGTGAACTAATTTGAAAGATTGCCGCCAAAGTTTGAGATGCTAGATACTGTGTCTTACTTTATGTTCTGCTTGAGAGGCTGTGACAGTGTGTCTTTGTTTTAGAGACTGTTTCCTAGCTTGAGTTATGGAGACAATATAACATTGCTCCCTTACTTTACTTTAAATTGCGTTCTAACTTGGGAGATTGTGTCCACATTATTGTGAGAATGTCTGCACAGTTGATATGTCTCATTTTGAGACTGTTGTATGTCCTTGTTTGAGACACTGTGTTTCACTGGGAGGGACAATACTGAGGGGACTACACTGGGAGGGACTACACTGGGGGGACTACACTGGGAGGGACTACACTGGGGGACTACACTGGGAGGGACTACACTGGAGGGACTACACTGGGAGAGACTACACTGGGAGGGACTAAATTGGGAGGGACTACACTGAGAGGGACTACACTGGGATGGACAACAGTGGGAGGGACTACACTGGGACGGACTACACTGGGGGGACTACACTGGGAGGGACAACACTGAGGGGACTTCACTGGGACGGACAACAGTGGGGGGACTACACTGGGGGGACTACACTGGGAGGGACTACACTGGGGGGACTACACTGGGAGGGACTACAGTGGGAGGGACTACACTGGGAGGGGCTACAATGGGGGAACTACACTGAGGGGACTACACTGAGGGGACTACACTGAGGGGACTACACTGGGAAGGACTATACTGGGGGGACTACACTGGGGGACAACAGTGGGAAGGACTACACTGGGAGGGACTACACTGGGGGGACTACACTGGGGGGACTACACTGGGATGGATTACACTGGGGGGACTACACTGGAGGGACTACACTGGGAGAGACTACACTGGGAGGGACTACAATGGGAGACTACACTGGGGAGGGACTACACTGAGAAGGACTACAGTTGGAGAGATTACATTGGGAGGGACTACACTGGGGGGACTACACTAGGGGACTACACTGGGGGGACTACACTGGGGGGACTAAACTGGGGGGACAAAAGTGGGAGGGACTACACTACGAGGACTAAAGTGGGACTGCACTGGGAAGGAATACAGTGGGAGGGACTATCATGATCATAGTCAGTCTTGTGAAATCCTGGGAATGAGTTACCGTTGAAACCAGTAATACATAAATACAAGTGGTCTTTGTTGAATCTGGGCTCTGTGTAATGTCAACTAGAATTCCAACCTGTCTGTCTACCATTTGCTATGTAATGGCCAAGAATATACTAGTTTCTCCTCAGGCAGTGTCAATGTTCTTCCTTAGACACATAAACACTTATCGATAATACAGGGCTGTAGGTTGCTAGCAAACGGTTACAACAGATAGCTTAATTGTGTGCGTGCGTGCATGCGTGCGTGCGTGCGTGCTTGGGTGCTTGGTTATTATCCATCCTTTAAATGTGTTATTTGTAGATTTGCTGTTAAAATTGGTCTAATATTTATCATATGATTATTGTAAAATACACAACTGGAATTTCGACGTAACGCTAAGATCCAAGATAATCCAATAGTATTTGGCAATATTCTTCAATTTGTTGATATCATAAATTAAATACACAGGTGAATGTTCTGCATCCTTCAAATGCCATCAACAAATCATTCATGAATAAATCATTTGCATTATGAAACAAGTGATTGGCCATTATGCAACTTGTGTAAGCCAGTGTCAATATTCCCTGATGTATGATTTGGTATTGGTTAGCAGATAGGTGTAACAAATTCCTGCCAGTTGCATAAGAGCATCTGGTCTTGTAGGCAGATGAGGTGCAGTAACACTATATGTACCTGTTAAAAAATTTACTGGTGTATTTATACCTAGGCTTATCATGGGCTTTTTGAGGATTAAACACGGGGATGGAAGCTTTAGTTAACAGATTGGTCGGCTGTTTTGGTCACGGGATCACTGATATGTTCCGCAGCTTGTGGAATCAACTCAATGCAAGCACGGCTTGACTATCAAAACACATGCGCATTATACAGCGTGGCTATTTCTGTGGGAAGAACGGAGCACTAATGCAAGTGCTAGCCCGCTGCAGACATGTTCCGGGCGAGATCTTCTGATGATGTGATCCAAACAGCTGCGAAGGGAAGCAAATAAATTACCTGGAAAAGGCTAGAAATGGGATTACCGGTGTAGCTATGTCGCAGGTCTACTAATATGAATTTTTAAGTATTGTGGTAGTTGGCTTAGAAATGTCTGTGTTTTATTTATCAGCAGCCATAAGCAACTATGCGGTGTTGCAATCATTGTATCAATTATGCCCATTTTTATTAGTTTTACCACCCCACCTAGTGACCTTCACAACCCCTCCCAATGACCTTCAAAGGCTTTCACCAGTTATCTTCAGCATACTATCAGGGTTGGCCTATTTTAATGTTTTTTTTTTAGTTTCTTATCAAATGTTGTCCCTCGGCTAAAATTTAGTTAACCAAATTACCTGCTTGACGACCTCTGGCAGTCACAGAGGTCATATTGTCGCCTGTAGGCTGGTAGGGTGCTTGACGTTGGCATCAGCTAAAGAAATAGCATTACATTTCAAATGTGTTCACTTTAAAACTAGATTGGGCAGGCAGATCTAAAGTCCCTGCAGTGCTTTGATACTCGTCCCCACATTGGCGTAATAACCAGTGGGTTCTTGCTGATTATTATGACACAGAGACACTGGACTGACATTCGCATAACAAAATGCTACTTAATAAATTAACAAATAATTAATAAATTGTTACCTTTAAAATAGTTGAAAACATACATTTATAGCAACAACAAAGCAGAAAAGCACATGACAAATATACATGGTGGTCAAATGACCTGTCTGCTGGCATTTTTTATTCATTTAATAATTCTATAAAAATTCAATAAAATTCTATAAAAAAAATTCATCACATGTCTGTTGACATTGCAGACAAACTAGTACAATTATGTGCTGCATAGGTAATATTTTGTTCTTTTATAGCACATATCATACAATGACATAACTTCACATGTAATTCAATATTAAAATAGCTGTGATATTAAGTAAACCATATTTAAATTTAGACAACGTTTTAAATATAATTAGTATTGAAATGTATTAAAATTTTGAATTGCAAACCATTTCTTAGTGGCCGAATTTTATAACATGTCATTGATGGATATATGTGGCTGTTGCAACATGGTCAATTGTTATTTACCAGCAATGGATAAAATTAGAATTCCTGCTTACATGAATTACTTCCAGGGTGCTGGGAAAACGTCAGTCACTGTCTTAGCTATGGGGGTTGATATCGGGAATGTTGCTTAAGTAAACAGACTGGAACGAATTTAGATTATTTAGATATTTTTTCCCCACAGTTGGTTCTTTTTTAGGGCTGGGACAGGATTCCAATCCCTGGGTGGGGATCCCTTGTTACTATGTTCATTTGGCAAAGAAAGTTGGTAGATACTCTTTGGGGAGCTTAACTCTTACATGTGAGATACCTGGTTTTGAAATTTGTTGCTAAGATCTCCAGCCGCCATTAACCCAGAAATCACAGAAGAATCCCAAGAATATTTCTAAAACAGTGCAATAATTTCACTACTTGCACAAATCTGTTTGCAAAATAAATAATATTAATTTGCTTTACAAATGTATGACGGACTGTGGTCTCGTGGTTTATTACACCTTAGTTAAACAACTTGTCAAAATTATTTATTTTTAAACAGATCTGTACAGGTAATGAAATTATGGTAATATCTTAGAAGGATTCTTGGCATTTTCTCCTTCAGCCATTGCTGTCTGTGTCCTTTTTATTGGTTCATCCCCATAGCTGGATGGTTCTTAGGAATGAGAACGTTGTCCAGGGCCGCAGACCACAAAGTTCCCTAGCTCATGGACTTCAGTGAATTTCAAGAGCATTTGGGAACCATCGAAGACACCTGACTCCAAAAAAAGTAAAGCAAATTTTTAACATGTGCTTACTGCTTACACTGCTTTCCAACAGGAAATTTCATTGGTTGATGCTCAGCCGTTGACCAATCACTGACCACGGATATAACCAGTAAAATTAACTGAGGCCTCGCGACACACACAAATAGGTTCTATATGTAATTTTTTTGCAAAAAAGGGGACGTTTTGTTTCAAAGTTTTCATTTTTCATTTCATAATGTTGGGGACTCACAAGATTTAATGAATTTTGGTGAGTCATGCACTGGCCTTGAGGAGATTCATGTTGTTTTTGCTTCTACTAAAGTCTACTCTAGTCTACTGTACATGTCTGTCACTGCCACCATACTACTTGAAACAGAAAATAAAAGCAAGGTACCCTATTTAACAGATATACAGTATGCTTGAAAAAAATTGTGCCATGGAGAAATGTCAAGAAATCTATTCTGATAAGCTTGCAAAAAAAAATTTTTTCTCAAGACATCAATGTACCCTGTAACTGTGTAACACTAGTGGTGTCATTTGGTGACTAGTGTAGAACAATTGAAAAGTGGTGCCAACTGTTTAACACCTGAGGGTGACACTTCAGCCCCACACTAGCCAAATTAAAATAATCATGGATACTGCTGATTAAAAAAGGGGGTGTATGCTAATTAGGGCATGTCGAATTCGGTAATAATGCTGGTGATCAAAATGAATGGTAAATGTGAAGACATCTTCTCAATGTTTCCTTTATATTGAAATATGGACCTGAACTAGGTATGCATCCCACCGTCTTGTACGTTTTCTTCCGTGTCTTCTCCTTCCATATAGTACATGTCAATATTGTTGATCTGATCTGTTGGTCAGTGGTTCTTATGACAAGGTCTGTGGTCATATTGAATACATAGGATTTCAAGACTAAGTATTATAAGTTTGGACTACTCAGATGTAGAACATCCTTCAGCTACAGGAAACTGGCATCTGTTTCTGTACACAGACATCTTGGTGTCTGGATCCCATGTGCTTCAGGCAACAGGTTTCCGGTGTCTTGTCTGTGCGAGCTCTGTAACACAGGTAAACAGAATAAGACACAGATGCTTTCTGGGTCGTCGTACTTGTAAACCTGGTTCCATGTGTGCTCTGTGTTTGTCTGACAAGGTGTTGTTTGGCTCAGAACCAGCTGGTTCCCGTTAGGGTTGTGTAGGCAGACTAGGCTACTTTGACGAACCACAGGGATGTTCTAGCTAAACCAAGGTGCTCTGCATGCGTGCGTGGGTGTGTGCATACAGTATTATATTGTGTATACATGCACAAATATGCACATACACACACGAATGCACGCACGCACGCACACACACACACACACACAAACTCTGCACATATACACCCATATATATATATATATACATGCACGCACATACCCACATAGATATACATATACAATATATTAGCTGTGTATACATGAGTACAGGCATATACACGTCCATTACCAGGGCTTGATTAACGGTAATTCGTTATTCTGACCCTAGATTTTGCTACGAATCACTAGAGAGGTCTGCACAGGAATCCATTTGTTCTGATTACCACTTTATTTGTCAATTATATACTTTGTTGCAACATCCAATATGCTACATTGTTAATTGATGCTGTCAGTCATTGCCTGGGTCTCTCAAATGAGTTGCCTAGATGCACTCCAAACCACCATCTTGGGAGCACTGCACTGCTTGAACTGTCAGTACGTATTCATTGAGCATCTAAATTGAGAATTCAAAGCAAGAAGTACCTGGTCATTCCTGTGCAGTCAGCAATGTACTTTTTGCTGATTTTCAATAGTTTTTAATGTTAGGAGTGGCGTTATTTATCATTGTTCTAATATTTAATTTTTCATAGAGCCTAGCAGTTTCTGTAATGCTGTAGCCCACATTAGTTATTTTATAGATTACCAGATTTGTTTTTGTCGAATTACTGAATTTAATATGGATTACCAGATTTTCCTCCTTAAAATCTACCGCTGCTTTTTGATCAGAGGAGTAACTATATATATAGAATTGAATAGTACACAATTACACACGCATGCATGCATGCATGCACACACGCATGTGTGAATGCATACATACGCTTATATTCAACATGTGCTCTGAGTCTCAGTAGGGCTGGACATGTGGAAAGAATTTAAGGGATATGACGAAGAAAGCAGATGCGCTTAGAGTGGGGGGTAGAAGGAGCTGAGGAAGACCAGACCGAGACTGAGACAGGAGGACTGCCGAAAGAGAGATTTGGCGGGAGTGGGAGGGAGTGGAGAATGAGGGCGAGGGATGGGGGAGTGGAGAAAAAACAGTTGGTGGAGATGGCAGTGAAATGGGATCAGTAACCAAGAAAAAGGGGAAAAAAATTGATGACCAGTATCAGTGCCGCCTTCACCTAGGAGAATCAGCATGCATGAATGTTTGCATGAGGTGCCTATGCACAACTTGTTACAATGTTGTTACAATGTAGCCGATATAAAAACCCTCAAAATGTATGGGTAGTGTAAAAAAATTTGATATCACATATTTTCTAGGAGGCATCACAACAAAAACCTTCATTAGAATGGGTGTAAACTGGCAAGGTCAGGCATGGGGCAGGGGTTGCTACGTCTGTTACCCTAGTGGGTGGATTCGCTCACTGATCTGTTGTGAGAGTGACAGCCAGAACATGGCACGGAGAGTGAGGTTACATTCTTCTCTGCAGTTTCTATTTTGAGTTTTGTCATCAGAACATCTGGCTTCTGGGTTGAGGGGTGAAAGGGTGGGGTGTTGGAGATTCTGGTTACTACATCACAGTGTGTTTCAGTGTTGCCCCTGCCTCTGGTAGGGAGCACCCTACTGCCACTTCTGTGAGACACCCCTGTGTTTACTGGCCTCTGTTCATTCCAGTATCTATTTGCCTATGCTAGGCCACCGTATTCTTTAAACTTTCTAATGTTCTCTTCAGACTGAGAGAATCATTGATAGCACAGCTTGTCCTTTAACGTTCAATGATCATATTGATCATTTCATGTTGCTTCAGTTCACTTAGCTTTATAAATGAGTATGTAACGATAGGACAGTTTTGGATATGTGAGAATGAATAGTCTTTGAGCAATAATTGCAGCATGGCTGAATGCTTTCCAGAGAAGTAGATTTAATGGTGGAATGAACAGGACTGCCTGGGGGTTGATGTGTGAAGTGCTGGACCAACTGTTTATTGCAAAGGTTTATTCAAAATGTGTTAATTATATGGCATGTATTGATGAATTTGGATATTTTGTATAGCATTGATCAAGATGTTTGAAACAGAACTTTTGGTAGTTTTTAAGTGTGTAATGTGAAAAAAATACTGCAGTTAATCGTAATTGATGTAATTGCTGCAATACACAAACACAGTCGATTACAACGAAGGCATCATTCAAAAACCAGAGCCAAATACAGCATTTTACCTGTAATTAATTACGATTACATAATTGGATCCAGCCATGTATGAGATATGATGCTAGGTGGTTAATCTGTTATACATGTGTATCATGTCTATAGAGAATTCCATAGAGAATTTAAATTTACCTCCATTTGCCTCAACTAGATTGAAGAACGAGTCCCATGGGCCAGCAAGTTAGTTCGACCTATTCCGCATTTAACTTAATTAACCTTGAAAATCGATTCTGAGTTACTATTTTTTTGATACATTTTCCGTCTGGTTAATTGATGGTTGTTTTGCATGTATGCCACAACGGTCATTAATCTGCAATTTCTGATGCAAAACAAATTATTGATGTCAAGTTAAATATCTGGCCATGATGTGGGTGTTGGGTTTAGCATGTATAGGTATCAACAAGTCTACGAGGGTCCTTGACCTCAAAACACCTTAGAAGTTGAAAGCCTTTACTGGATCATTGGTAACATGGGAGTCTGAAAAACTGACAAAAGAAGCTGTGTATGTTTTTCTCTGTCTGTCCATCTAGCTTTCCGTCTGTCTGTCTGTCTGTTCTCTTCGTTGGAATGATGCACATATAAATGTAAGTTTTGTTGATGATATTTTAATCGAATGACTTAATTTTGTAGGCGCTAGTTGTCATAGAAAACTTGTTATGCATGAGAAGGTCATATGCGGCAAAGTTTTACAGTTACATGGTGCATGTTTCAGGGCAGCCCTGGAGACATCCCGAACTACCTGACCGAGTTCAGCTCACGTCTTGTCGTTGGACCCCCGGGACCTCCTGTGAGTAAAACACAACACAATACAAAACAAATACAAACAGGTTGCTCTGGTTAGTTCTACAGTGCCTACCACCCAAGAACAACAGCAGGCAGTTCGGGGAAGTATTTTTAAATCTGTGACTGTCCTGGTTTTCCCCCTGACACAGCTACCTCATCCTTCTAATGTTCCTAACAGCTGTCAGACCTTTCATCTTAACCTGTCGGCTAATTAGTTTAATCGGCTAATTAGATGTCTGCCTGCCTGCCCACACTTCGTTGGTTTGCACCCCTATTCCTGACAGTACCCTGGCATTCATTACCCTTGTTCTCGTTATTACAACTCCGTGGGGTGTCGTTTTGGGGTCCGAAATTCGGTTACCTGAATTCTAATTGGATGGCACTTGATTGGCAGGATATTCACAAGGGTGAATTGGCTGTTTCCAACAGTTCATCGTCTTTCAAAGAAAACATGTTTCAAGCTGAGAGCAGGCGCAGCCAGTAATGGAGAAATGGCTGCCCACAGCTGAAACCAATAGAACCGAAGCTGCAGATTTAACTAGGACATCGGTACAGCTCGGATACACCAAAGAGTGCACTAACACTGAGATATAGCTGGAATTAATTGTGCTGAAGGATGTATAGATGAGAAGCACCCGGAAGTGACACGTGGTGGGGAGGGGCCACTGATAAAAATTTAACAAGATTGCCATTCAAGGCAAAGGCCCAGATGGCAAGTGGACAAGGGAGCTGTTGGCTTATCGGGAGTCCAACCATTTTTAACCTCTGTGTAACCCACCCACCTGAGATATTTGTAAATTTTGTTTTTAAACATATTCACGCTGCTAGCATTTACATAATAAGTAGATAAACTGTTCCATTAATTTATTATCCTCTGTGAGAATGAGTACTTTATGACATCCAGTGTACACTGACCCTTCACTAATGTTACCTTGTGGCCTCTAGTTCTACCTGTCTTAAGTGAGAAAGTAGAACTAGGGTATGAAATGGGTATGAAGATAATAACAGAAATATTTTATCTTAAATGAAAAAAAAATATTTCTGCCATTATTTTCATACCCATTCAATACCTTGAAAATTTTAATCTCCTCTTAACCTCCTAACAGATGCCATTAAGAGAAGTCAGATCTATGTCTCTACAGCTGTTCCGAACTAAGAATCTAAAGTATGCGTAGTGAACACGTATTGGTCTCGGCTGTTACCAAGAATGTTGTCTTTAGTTTCCTCTGTGTAATTACAAACGAGGTGGCCATATTTAATTATGAAGTGAAGCCACTAGATGGCAGCACATGGCATGGCTAGTTTAGCAAGGTAGATGCTAGGTGGCAGCATTGGACATGCTACAAAATGACTTTTTGAAAAATTTTTAATTTACAAAAATTCTGAGAATGTTGTTTATCCTATGAAAAACATCAGACAATACTAGTAAACATGTCATATTAGGTAGCTCCAAAATATAAAGATTATAATAAGTTTTTATAAGTTATGATAACACATCATTTCGGTGCCAAATGAACATGTGTTTACAATGACCATTTCTCTTGATTGATTGATTTATGCAGTACTTTGACTTTTATAGCATTGGTCATGATTAAAAATGAACATAGGATTATTGCTTGACAATATGTTTATGTTGAAGTTGCCTATGTCAAAAGTTCAATTACCAAAGAACAAAACTATGTTATTAATTGACAAGTAAGTCAAACAAAAATGTAACTGAAAAGGTGTAGATTTTCATGTATATTTGCATTTAAATGTAAAGCTGTAATGAATATTCTCTTGTACAAAGTTAAGCTCCAAAAATCTGCAGAAAAATAATGGCTAGTAATTTCCTGTACCTGCACATTATCATAACTGTAGATCAGTAATGGCCATTTAGTAAAGGTCAAGTTGGTAACGTGGCAAATACAGGACATTTCCAGGAAATAATTAATAATAATTATGCCATGAAATTGAAATAGATACGTGATGATGCATGACTAGATAAGATAGATAGATTAGCATGGTTTGTAATAAGGAAAAACAAAATAAATTAATTCATGGAATTTTGGAATCCACATGGATAAAATGTTGTATCTATAAATAAAAACAGAATCTAAATGGGTGAATGTCCTTGCTAAGTACCAGTGGTTTTTCATTAATATTTGTGGCCATCTCGGTCAAATTCTTGGTGTGAATTTAGTTGTGTGATTGGGGGCGCGCATTGGGCCTTGGTCCCCCCTTTTGGTTATTTTTTTGTTGCGCTGCTACATGGTAGCATGGTAAGCTAATGGGTGACTAAGCCTGCCCCCCCTGGCCCCCTCTTTGTGAGATCCTAAATCAGATTATTAATGGAGGATCCAAGTAAGTACTGCGAAGAAATTATTCACCCAAGCATTACGATTTCTATCGGTATCTGTATTTTCCATCAGTCTAGCATCCAGTTGGTGAAAACTGCGCAGGAAAGGGAGCTTAATTGTTTAATGTTTGATTAGCTACAAACTCATTAACCTTCCAGTTTCCTTTTACAGGTTCTCATCCCGTCATGTTCAGTTAAATTTATCTCACCCGGTTTTTCCTTTGCTTTCAGGGCCAAAAAGGTCACCGAGGGTACCCAGGATTTCCGGTTGGTGCTTTTGCGCATCTCCGCACTGGTGCTGTTTGACGGCACACTAACCAACCAATCACAGCTGTTTAAACCTGTTGCTGCAGGACTGCTGTCGTGGTTCCATTGGCCTGTTTGTTTGCAAATTTAGAGTCCCTGCCGTACACCTCAAAATCACATGTCAAACTAACCGAATGAATAGTATCGAGTTATTCTACCTGTACAATTCCAGTGATGCTTAGATATGGCTCATGATGTGGAATAACTGGGATACTATTTACATAGTATGTTGCGTCTTGGTTTTTCCGATTGATGATTGATTTATCAATACGGTGTACTGCAGAACTCAAACAGTTTAGAATGGCACAAATTATAACACAGGAAATTTCAGTGAGGAAGGAAGCACTTTAATTGTTGTGTTGGTTATTTTAATTATGTGTTTTACTGTGCATGTTTTGAGTTGATTTCTACTAGCCTCTCGTTCCTGTTGCTTGATAGATGTTAGCCATTCCGCCTGCTACTTCCACATACATTTGCAGACCTGATTTATTCAAAATTTTTTAATTATAAAGGGATAAAATATATCAATTTGGAAATCATTCACTGTTTCATATTGGAAGAAATAATGCAAAGTATATTTTTGTGCAAAAATGACACCTGCAATGTATGGTAACTGCTCATCTTGCAATAATCTAATGCTTTTATCCTCATGCTAATCCGAAATGATGCTTCAAAATCGTGTTTGATCTGGCAGCTAATGCTGCAACTATTGTTTTAATGGGTGATGATAATATTTGTTTTTTTTCATGCTAACATTTATTGAACTGAAGTTAAATGAAGTTTTAAAATATATCAATCTTTTTCCCTACCATGCTACAAAATCTACTCTTGATAACACGATTATCTTATTTTTTTAGAATATGTATATCCTGAAGACAAGAAACTTAACACAATATTGATATATTATGCATATAGTTACAAGTAATCATATGTCACAAATAAAAAAATAGCTATGTGACTTTACTCCCAGATAAATCTTTACATCTGTGCAAATCTATTGTGTGTTATTTTTTACATTCCCACATCTGGATTGGTTCTGTTGATTACAATTTTATGTTGCTGGCATGCATTTGATTTCTACAGTTGGCCCTTCTGTTTTATGCGGGCTTAATGCTGCCTTGTGTTGCATTCATTTTGAATTCGAGTTGCGTGTGTGCATGTGTGCCAATTTAACCGAAACAGCACATGATGACACTTTAATTAATTTATTTTCTGTTGACATATATGTATGAAATGAATATTGCCAGACAATATGTTTCATGGATGCCGCTAAAATTTGAAGCTTCTCCGTTGGTTCCTTGCTATGCCATAATGCTATGGACCACCAGGCAAAATTCAGAGCAGCATTCATATGTTTCGATGATATTAAAGTTGTGATAAGACAACGACACGAATACATTAGGAGTCGCAAATTGTTCTGGCCAAAGAGGCAAGATTTATACAAATGAAACAAGTTTCTTTTTTGCCGGATAATTGTTCTGGCCAGAGAGGCAAGATTTATACAAATGAAACAAGTTTCTTTTTTGCCGGACAATTGTTCTGGCCAGAGAGGCAAGATTTATACAAATGAAACAAGTTTCTTTTTTGCCGGACAATTGTTCTGGCCAGAGAGGCAAGATTTATACAAATGAAACAAGTTTCTTTTTTGCCGGACAATTAATGTAGAAGTTTATACATGGGTATCCCTATCATGACCTATCGCAACATTCCAATGTATGTCTGAATTGAGACATATGGATTCGGTTTAGCTACCAGCTAGTAAGGAGAATTAGTTACCATAGCAATTCTAGCTTAGCTATTTGCTGGTTTTCACTTGGCTGTCCTTTTCACTCTTGTAAGAAAAGCTGAATGTCATTTCAGAAACAAAAGTTCAAAGGTAGAATTTTGGCTGAATACTTTACCCCTGTTAGTTATCTGTAGACAAATAAAATGGTCATTATGACAATCTGCATGTTTTTGATGAATGACAGCTACCACAGCATAAAAAACATCACATTGGATTGCCTGTAGTTCTAATAAATTTAGAAACTGTCAGCAGGGTGCCTCATTAGATAAAATTAGCTGCCTGAAAGTGCCAACATTATTTAAAATTACACCCCACCCTTGATAAAGTAGAAATGCTAGGAATGTTTATGGCCATGTACATTGTCCACATGGCTTATATATAGAGACATAAATTGTGATCACATGTTGCTAACGAAGGCCATATATAATTTCTGCATAACATTTGTTTGGGTTTGGAACTTTGTTAAACATTATTTACATTGATGATTAATGGTGTCTTTGATAAAGACCACACATCTGCACTAAAGATCTGAGTTGCAGGATAAAAACACTCGACATACTTCACCCTGGTTTGCTATCCCCCACATGGCCAATCCAGATTGAAGTAGCATGAAACACTGGGTGGGGGCTTTCTTGTTTGTGGTTTTCTTTGATTGGCGAACTTTGTGAGTTGTTGTGTTTTTGGCAGGTGATTTGCGGTCGTGTTTTCTTTTGGCCAGGTGATCTGCGGGGGAGCTTGTCTTCCCCTTGGCTACTCGTGTTCTTCGCTTGTTCCTGCCAGTCTCTGATTCATGGCCTGTCTGGGTGTCTGTCTTGACATCATTGTGACTCTATTTGTGTCCGTCCGCATGTCTGTATGTCTGGCTGTCTGAAAAAAGGACTGTTTTGTACCTGTCCATCGTGCACACCAGTAGCCTGTGTTGTCTCAGCAAGAATCGCCGTCGGTTGTGCACCTTTTGTGGGTGTTGCCCTTTAGGAAACAACCTGTGATTGTATCCATGTGTCCTCTGTGCCACTTGCAAGTAATGTCAAAATCATTTATGTTGACAGACCAGTTTTGTTGGATATCGTTTATTTTCCACCTGTTCAACAAACCAAAGATGGTTATACCTGATAGCTAGCAGAGTAGGTTAAGAGAGAACACTATAACATAACATGGATTAATTTGATATTGTTAATGGTTTTGGTTTTTATTGATCATAATAATTTCTTTCATTACAGTTTAACCAAACTTACTATTTCAACCAATCACACAGTGGTAGCATCAATGCTGAAACCAATATGTCCTGATTAATTAGGTTCAACACTGGTTCAGTTAGTCATATTAATATAATCTTAAACTTCAGGTTTATGAGATACAAATGCATGATTTCCATCAAAAACTCATAAAATAATGAACAACTATGAAAATACATTCATGAAAAATGTCATTATTAATTAATATTAATGACAAGTCAGCAGAATCTTTCAAACCATTTAGTGAGACTTGGTAATGTTAACGCTAATTATCTTAATGGAATGGGCCTGCTGTTTGTTGTGTAAAAGAACACGGTCTACATCTTGAGGCAAACAGGGCTTTGCTCCCAGCTGTGCAGCTGTTCTGTGGAGACACAGACATTACCTGGACAGGAGATCGATCACAGAATGGTGTGGCCCAAAAACCCAGGAACCCACTCGCATCATTGGCAGCCCTTCCCAAACTACTACAATTTCTTTCGGAGGTTTCCCCAGAAAATGCTGCATCACCAAAGGCATTGCTGTGGTAACTGGATACAAGGAATGATGGATAGATGCACTTGAATGTTGTCGATGTTTGGGGATGGTTCCATCTTGTGATGTGGAATGAAGGATTGCGAATATAAGTGAGTGATCCATTGAAAGGCTGTCTCCTGGTGCAGTTGGCGTGTAAACAGAAATGACCATGCATTTATTCTGTTGAGATGATTAAAGCATTTGGAGATGCATATTTACATGAAAACAGTCCTGTATTCATCAAGATATGTTGGTTTGCAGGGTCCAATTGGCCTGAAGGGTATGAAAGGTGAACTGGTAAGTGCCTGTCTTTGGTGTGATGCTTTTTCATTCTGAGGCAGCTAGAGTGGTGAGTACGTCATAACCATAAATATGGTTACTCGGAAACAACAATTTCTTTGTGACAAATTTGGCTTACATTTACTTTGATGATTCGTTTTTAGAATCAGTTACTCTCTGTGGCCATATTTGTGTCTTGTCAAAGGATTGTAATGCCAATTTACACCGCCAGAAGATATGTGGCAGATATTGGCCTTCATCTGAGTTCTTCCCATATGATAAAACTTACATTATTCAACATTTCTGCAGTTCAGTAATATTTGTATAAAAAATGGGTGACTTGAAATTAGAAAGTTACTTTTTCGGTTAGCCACATATTTTCTTAGCTGAAGGCATAGTTTAAGGTGACCGTTTTAGCAAATCTAGACCCCTGCATTCAGTGTGCTGGTGGCCTGACATCAGCAGTTGATACCACAATAAAAAAGAAGTTCCTGTATTAAGTAACACAAGTAGATTTCGTAAGCACCCTGAGAAAATGTTGCCATAAGTTTTCTTGTTTGTTTTAATTGACAAAGTTGTTTGTGTACTGAACTGAATTGTGGCGAGAATAAAAACCGTATGGTTCAATCGAGTAAAAAGCAAATCTCGCCTTACACTAGGTTCATAGCTTGAATCCAGATGGAGACTCAACATTGCAACACCTCTGATTGCCCAGTAGACAGGACTGGGAACACTTTGGAAACCTTAGAAAGGGTGGGACCTGTCAACAGGACATATTGCCTTTCTTCTGTAAATATCTGTTTCGTAGAAATGCAGAAATCTGCGTCAGATCCGGGCTGACAGATAGGAATGAGAGACATTTTTGTCAGGACTGGAATGGATTAACCATGGATCATAGATGACTTGCACCCAGGCGAACAGTTTGTGTAGCAGAGAATTAAGAGCTATTTTAATTACGCAACAGGGTTACGATTCAAGATAGTGATTCGACCAGTGAACAATTTGTATTTTGTAAAATTATGTAACAATGGCAGCATTTTATGTATCAAGAAATACATTAGATGCAAGCAAGACATTTTTATGTTACTTGCAAGTTAGTTTATGGTATGTTATGGGTAATAAATAGTAACAAATCAAACACCAAATTTGTGTCGGTATTTAAAAACACTTTTTCAGTCATATTTTTTATGACGTTAAAGTGATGATATGGGACATATCCTTGTTTACATTGTTTCTTTTCAGGGTAATGATGGAACAACGGGTGACAAAGGAGACAGGGTAAGGTTTTTATGCAAGAGTTTATCACCCTTGATCCAATGCCAATGTCTGAGAAATAATTATCTTGTCAAAGACCATTTGTCACAAATGTTTATTGTTAACTTGTCCACCAGGTGTATGTGTGTTTTACTTCCAGTTTGTCCACTATGTGGCATCACTACAATCTGCAGACTGCTTTCCTGGTTGTCCCATAGAATGCATACATCATACCGCAAATTTAGTACTATGGGTTTTGTCACAGTTAACAGTATTACAGCTGAGCTGTATTCCTTGTATTTCTTTGTAAGTAGATTGTAGTACATTTGACCATATTTCGTGATTTATAGCAAGAAGATTTGTAATAATGGCAATACTTACAGTGCATTTTTAGTATAACCGGTTCATTTGTGATATTGCTGGTGCCTTCTTGCAGGGTTTCCCAGGAATTAAAGGGGACAGAGGGGAGTCTGGTCTGCCAGGGTATGACGGACTACCAGGACCCAAGGTACTGCTCGACACATTTAATTTTAATAGTAATCTCCATTATGCCCTTTCCATGGCACATTTCATTTTAGGAGTAATGCCCTTTCCATGACAAGTTTCATTTTAATGGTACCCCGGTAATGCCCTTTCCATGACACATTTCATTTGAGTAGTAATGCCCTTTCCATGACAGATTTCATTTTAATGGTAATGCCCTTTCTATGAGTGAGAAGCAGGCCCTAGTTAAAAAAGAGATGAAAGAAATTGTCATTCAGAAAGGGTCTGACTAAATTCATCACCCTTCACATGAGAGGCCATTGGAATGCTTGTATAGGAGTAATTTATGATTTCTATGTATCGTTCACGTTTGCAATTTAAGGCGTTTATAATTATTTTGTTATATTAAGCCAAGAATACCAGGCGATAATTACAATCACCTGTGGTGACAACTAGAAAAGAATGACTGGCTGTGTGTGTGCGCCATGCATGTATGTGTCAGTTACATGCTGTTGTGAAACTTAAAGCTTTACCTTGCTGCCTGTTCGTCCACATCAGTTGTTTCAAATTAAATGTTTTCAGTTTTGAATCTACAATGTCACCTGTCGGCCTGTGTTATGTTTTACAGAGGTACAAGAAGTCACGGGAATTATAAACCGTCACTGAAGGCTCTAACATGAATATCAGTGCTCGTTCGTTGCTGTGATCATAATGGCTGCCATTTTTTGTTTGATGGGTTCTTTGAACCATGAATATTTTTAGCTTGAGAAGCAGGAAAACTCTTATCTATGTTGTATATATTTTATCCACTGAGAATAAATTTTTTACTCGTGAATATGTGTATGTTTACCACAGTGTATGCTTTATGTATGAGCACACGTGCAAGTATGTGTGTAAATTTGCATACAAACTGAGATACTCATGATTTATGTTGATATTTCTCCTTTCATCTCCGGAATTTACTAATACTTTCAGGGCAAATCACCCAAGAGATCTGTGAGATTACACGACGGTTCATTTGGCTATGCAGAAGTCATCACAATTAAGGTATCCCACTGGATGGATCCCACGCAATCCATGCTTTTCTTTTACAGGACTCTTACTACTGAATCTGAGACACTCAAATTGTCGAACAGTTCTTGTTAGCTTTTTTAATTACAAATCGGGTGTAAGATAAAAGTTGTAATCTGGTAAAAGTATAAAAATATAAAAAAAGCGATTAAATTGGAATTCCGATTAAATTAACTTGGCTTATTGTTTGGTTTTTAGCAGATTTATTTATGATGTTGACTTATTTGTGAGCACAGTATATAATTGGTATTACATCATATTAAGAATTAACCTGTTATTACTGGTTAACTGTGAAATCTACAATTTCAAATCCTTACTTGGCCATGAATAATATAAATATATTAAATTTTATATGAAATAATATGGTGATAAATATAGAAATAAAATAATCAAGCCATCAAAACATAGACAATTATTTGTATTTTGTACAATATTGTTCATAAAATGTAATTGACGATATTGGCCAACCACGCTTTGGAGTTATTGTGAAAAAGAATTAATCATGTTATCTCATTGCAGGGATCTTTATACGAAGTAATCACGCTGAAGGTTTGTGTGAAGCCACTCTTTCTGAGCACGTTTCCGCATGTTTTGTCATCAGTGATTTACTGTACAGCCATTTTTTTTTTACAAAATTATTTAATGAAAAAATCACTAATATTATAATAATATAATAATTATTTATTTCTTGGTAACCGTGAGATTGAATAAAAATACAAATATGCATATGAATTTCTATATTGTTTTGATATGGGACATGTCTATGTCACAGTGGAAAATGCTACCTAGATTTTGCAATACACTGATGTGGTAAAATATTGTTGCAATATATCAGGAAGAAGATTAACTTCCAGAAATTCACATAAAGTAGTTATGGTTTAAGGAATGCAAGGAAATGGCTGTACAATAAATGTAAATGTCTTTGTATGTTTACTTTTGTCTGTTGTTTCTACTCTGCATGTTCTGTTCACTTTGTCAGTGGTTCCCCTGTTGTCACGTCTGTCAGGCTTGTTACCTGAAGTCTGACAAAACGTTTACAGAAATTGTCTATTCCTGGTTAGAAGTACCAGCAAAATATTGATCTTCAGAGCTGTCATACTTAACTGCTATATTAATGCCGATGTCTCCTAACAGTGAGAATTTTTTATTAAACATCTGTTATAACAAATTATTATTACAATGACATGCCATGTTGTAATGTGTCCCATGCTGCCACCTAGTGAGTACTGTTGTTAAAATACTGCAACCAGGGGAAACTCTGTCATTTTATCCGAACATATAATAACAAATAATCACAAGGATTTCTCCAAAGCCATCATGCTTGCTACAAGTTGCATGCATCCTTACCATAACAGGATTGCCATCATCTCCAGCATGTCTGTGTTTGCTGTGTTTCACCAATTACTGCATGCTCCCTTATGTTGGTGATGATTACTGCATGCTCCCTGCATGTCTTAGGGAGACCGAGGACCACAGGGTCTCCTAGGAGGTCTAGGAGAAGAATGGATCAATCGTGTGGAACTAGTGAAGGTAGGAGGGGTAATAACCCTGGTTGTGTATTTACTAGGGCTGTCACATTTCTGGGTTTGGAACCAAAGCCGTGGGTCCTAATCAGTTTCGTGGGTATTGGTTCTATGTCCTTCCAGGCCTGGAACCATCATAACACTAGCTATCTTGTTATAAAGTCACACATTCTTGGTATTCTTAACTTAACTGTATCTAATGTCCATTTGTATGTGTTGACTGTAGTGTGGTGAGGCCGACTCAGATACTGTTGTTTCTTGTCTCCAGTTATGTAATTGTTTGTGATTGACCTATTTTTAGCTGTGTTGGTGCATTTAAACATTTTAGGAGTTTTCCGCTATCCCCTCTTTCAAGAATAGACAACTCCCAATCCCATACTGGAACTGTGGTAGATCCGTACTGTGATTAAATGGTCACCGAGAACCGAGAACCGTACAGATCAGTAAAAACTGGAACAGTACTTTCTTAGAACAAATGGTAGACAAAGATATCAACTCCAACTTCAGTAGTCTTACATCACTGTTTCATTATTTGGCAGGCAATGGAACTACACGTCATAATGTTTTTGCTCGTGTTTGATTAAATGTCATTTAGCTGTTACATACAAAAAGGTCCAGTCATAAAGATTAATGCTTTAAAGGTCTGCCAGAGTATTCTAATCCCTATTTCTTGTATTCATTGTTAACTTAATTTAGCCAAAAGGGGGTTTATGTTTGTATAAGTTAAAGTATAGTGTATTTTTTTCAAACATTGGTCGTCAATATTTTGATTTCAAGAGGTTTTCTCATAGCAATAAGATGTCACAACTTTTGCATGTTCATATGTTTATTTAGCATGCATTTCTGTGTTTGCATCGTAATTACAATACAGTATCATTGTTGCCCTTTGACATCCTATCAATTGTCTACAAGTAATGATACTTAGTATCAGTAGTGTGTTACACATAACTGCATGGTTTGAAAAACAAGCAAATGTTTGTTCTAAAATGAATTGTTCCAGCTAGTCTCTTGGTATTTCCAACATCCACTACGCAAAGACCATTGTCTTTGTCTGCCCAGTCACTTAACTAATTAAATACACCATAAGTCATGATTAAGGTCATCACCGATTTTATTTACATTTTCTGAATCAATGGTAATCTCTTCACTGGTAATCTCTCGAGCTACTCGCTATATTATTCACACATTCTTCAACATAAAGGAAGGTTCTTGGTTCAAGACAACAAAGTCCTTTTTTCACATACATACCATATGCGTGCTAAAACACCATTATGTTTATGATAAATAAAGATACCATGTCAGTTTCAACACTGCTTCCAGATGGTGTGTAATCATTGTTATTTGAAATGTCACAAGAAGGTTGTATTTTAGAAGTATGTATAAATGCTAAGCCCATAAATTAATATAAACAGATATCTCCTAATGCAAGAATTTTGTGAAATCATGGTATGGATAGATTACAATCATCTCCTAATAGGTGTGCCATGTAAAATGGCCCCATTCCATGTTATATTTCTACGATATTCTGAAGGATGGTGGTGATATTTCATATTATTTTTATCATCCACATTTGCAAAAACCGCCATGCCAATTTTTTTAATATTCTAAATGTTTTGGGGTGAATTCACACAATCTTGCAGTAACTACACGCCCATACAGAAGTGGTTGTCTTGTCAGTGTGACATTGGTTACTTCAAATTGCTTGCATTACTACAAATTATGTAAAATCTTTTATTGAACGCACTCATCAATATTTAGCCTTTTATGCCATTCAGAAAGGTCAGATATTCTTTTTGTAAATTATTTTCCACTTATCTATTACAGAAGTCTAATCTGGATTAGACATGTGTATATTGATATATTTTTTATGTTTAATACTTTCTACATGTACTTTTAATGCACAACATGTTTGTATATGTTTTATATTTTTTCTTGTACATATGTATATACATATATGGATTTTTTTTTTAAATAGACATTTACTATTATTACATTTCTGACAACTGTTTTTTTTACAGGGAGAGCCAGGAGAACCAGGACCCACGGGTCTGCGTGGTCAGCCAGGACCCACCGGTCTGCCGGGCTATGATGGTCTACCTGGACCACGAGGTGAACTGGTACGTATTAGTGTTGCTGTAACTAGTCTCAGTGTTCATCAAAGTATGCTTAAAAGTCTGTTTTTGTGTTATTAGAAATAAAGATTAGTTTTATTTCTGTAACATACTTGTGTAACAAAATCTGAACATATGTGGTAAGTTTGAATTGAAATACATACAATGATATGTATTATTATATAATCTATAAATATAGCAATGCAGTTGGTTGTACACATTTGGTTCAAAATATTTACTGAATGTTTGGCATGTGTTCTTCCATACCTTTTTCAGTAAGGTCATGTATTGTTTTAATACTTCAAAATGTTTTATTAGAAAATGAAGTTGTTAAATAAAATTAACAAATAATGGATGTTCATATGCTGTTCATTTCAGGGTCCGGAAGGCCCATTGGGAAGAGTGGTACGTATACACTTTCTTCCTTCCATACACTTAACACCACCGTCTTGATGTAATGTTTGGGATCATATGACTGGGGATACGTTGCTTACTGTTTTCCAATCAGTCAAGCAAATTATTTTGTTTTACATTGGGTGACTGTTCCTACACATAAGGCACTTCAGGCGTCTGTATATATTGGTTTTACAGAATAAAAATAATTCAAGATGAGATCAAACCAATGTCCCTAAAAGCAGTCATGACACTACCCACTACACAACTGATCTCAATGGTTTAAAAACAATGTTTATTCTTCATGAAAAACTAAAACATTTCAGCGATTATTTGTCTTATTGTTGGAAATAGTTATACTGAGATTTGTGAGAGATATAACAGTCAAAATGTTGCTTTCTGGTGATGCAATAATTAAAAAAGGAGACATTTCTGATCTAATGCTAATTAAAACACGTGACACAAATTTGTTTACTTAAATTACTTCTGTATTGGTTACTAATGTTTTCCAGCTAAACAGTTGACGTTGTTACAATTTCAGGGACCACCAGGAAAAGATGGCCGACCAGGATTACCTGTAAGTTCTACTACACTTGCTAATGTGTTTCAGATTATTATAAAATGATGATGATACAGAGTATAGGACTGGTCTGGAAAAACCATGAATTTTGTGTTTGGATAAATGTGGAAGCAAGGCACACGTGCAGTTTGCTGTACGCGTAGTCAACGTTTTGTTTAAACTGAAATAATTATAATGCTATACATTTGTTATAAGAAGTCTGTGACTGTGCAGTTCTCATCTTCTCCTAACAGCCCGATTAATGGCGGATGCTCTTTTTTTATTGGTTACCGTGTGACACACAAATTCCGTTTTGCAACATTAAAGGTTAGGGGCCTTTCGTAAGTGTTGCTATTTACCTATTCGCTCAAAGCATGCTAATTTTCATATCCCTCTCCCCGAATTAGTACTTTTGAGGGTTCATAATTTCCAGATCAAAAATATATCAATAATAATAATCATCAGAATATGTTTACAAACATTTATCTCTAATAATTATGTTAGAGATTTTGTTTTTCTAACAACTCCTGGTGTCAGTTGTTTTCTAACAACTCCACGGTGTCAGTTGTTTTCTAACAACTCCACGGTGTCAGTTGTTTTCTAACAACTCCACGGTGTCAGTTGTTTTCTAACAACTCCACGGTGTCAGTTGTTTTCTAACAACTCCACGGTGTCAGTTGTTTTCTAACAACTCCACGGTGTCAGATGTTTTCTAACAACTCCACGGTGTCAGTTGTTTTCTAACAACTCCACGGTGTCAGTTGTTTTCTAACAACTCCACGGTGTCAGTTGTTTTCTAACAACTCCACAGTGTCAGTTGTTTTCTAACAACTCCACGGTGTCAGTTGTTTTTCTAACAACTCCACGGTGTCAGTTGTTTTCCACGAAGTTGTGAATTTCCAAGATGTCTGACTGTAATACAGTGCCGCGCCATGAACGGTTACGCAATTTCAAACAACAGTAGTTCAGTAACACTTCAACCAAACAGTGCTGCATGATGCCACAGTGGTCATATTTCACATTCGACCGACGTTTATAAAATGAGTACGTGGGCTTTGACCCCTCCCCTCTTTAGTATGCTCTGTACGAATATGTAAAGATTGACAATTGTGAATGGCCCGTTAGATTTGAGCCAACAAAGTTCAATGATACCTGGTTGAGCATACTGTTGCACCGCGTCGTATTCACTTATACCGATTGCAGGGAAAAGATGGCAAAGATGGACTCCAAGGAATAAAGGGTGATATGGTGGGTACACAGGCATGCCTTGATGTATCCCCACCCCTACTGTGCCCTTGTGATACATTCTACCCCATGGCCGTGTTACCCCACTGTCTTGTTTGTGTGCCATTTAACAGTTTCTGCTTTCAGATATTTTCAGTTGTCTCTTCGTCGTAGTAGTTAATGTTGGGAAACGTCAACCAACTATAGGCAGTCTCTTTTACTTTTCTAATTTTGATGAAATCCTATACATTAGCATCATAATTGTCATGTTGATATTTAATAACTTTTATTGATGATCTACTTGCATTTTTTAGTTACTGACACACTTGATAATTTGTTCAAACGATAATTTGTTCAAACGTGTTTTGATTTTTTTACAACAGTAATTGTAGTCTTGTGTAGATGTAACATACATTTTCCTACATTTTTCAGACAACTTTCTTTAACTATTGAGCTATTTTCCTGTCTTAATTAGCCTCAACAATTCTGAATCCCCTCTATATTTGTCCCAGAGCGAACAAATACCCTTTCTCCGTGCCTGCTGCTTTGTATATCTATCACTGTCAGGTTGTTTTGTTTTGTGGCTGCGGTGACTATTGTCTGGTTTATTTGGTTATTGGATTAACTTTTTTCATTTACTAGGTATTTGCTTACATGTCTCCCTCTCAACAGAAGCTTCATAATTACTACTGTTAATTCAGACATATTCTGTGGGGCCATTGAAATGATCATTCATATGGATACTCAGTAGCATTTCAAGGTGATATTTTATTTGATTGTTTTTTATGATCACTTTAAAAATACCAACTTTCGCGCCAACAAGAGGAAGGATTTGACCTCTAGTTATGATGCAAAAAACTACACATACATATGAAAATGGTAGGAAATTTTTTTTTTTAAACCTTTAAAAATATTACCCGAAACATTTAAAAACTTTTGAAAATATTACCCGAAACACAGGAGATTCCATGTCATGACTGTGGGAAAGTGAGATTGGTATCGATTTCTACCAGAAATGGGAGACTTAACAGGTTTGGAGATGATCAGTTGTGTTCCCAGCTTCTCCCTGTGCCATACTCATTGTTCCCTAAACTTTGGCTTTGTAGGGTGAAACGGGACAGCCAGGAGTGTCGGTGGGTTTTTTCTTACAGATGTTGGTGTTTCCCTGCCTCTCCCTTCTTCTCACAGGCAGTGTCCTGGTTCCCTCTTTTTCCACCTCTGCTGCATGTTCTAGCCAGTGGACTTGTCCGTATCAGTGTTTGGCACCTCTGGGAGGTCGTGGACCCTCTCCCAGGTTTTAGAAAGAAAAAAATCTAATGCTTTTTGGGGAACAACAAAACTGTCTTAGCCCCCAGGTTGCTAACACTCACTGGTGTAAATGCCAAGTCTAAATTTAGCCAGATTGCCTTCAGAAGCAATTAGCCCCAGATTGCATGTTGACAAAGAGGGAATTGGCTATTGGCTTGTCATTAGTCCATTATTTTTATCTATCACATACAACCCTCAAGCCTACCTCAGAGTCTGTAAGATGTATGTCAAGTGTTTTTTACTGTAATTTGTTTTAAAGATTTCTCATTTTTTGTGAAAATGAGTGCTTCTTTATATCCCATTTACATTGTGTGCCCCTTTTCTACTTTCCTACAAAATCTACAATCAACACATTAATATTAAATAAAAATAGCAATTAATATTATTATTAGTCCTGACCTGCCTGTGGTTGTCATGATCCACCAGACAAACACTGATAGGTGCACTGTCTTTGGCCCCCCATGACTGTGGTATTCTACTTGTACATGTCTTTCAAGTTCTGTCTATTAATGGAATGTGCAGTGATATGTTTTATTGTTTAGAAGATAAACATCATTTTAGCTTGTTTGTATTGTTATATTTGTAGACCTTATTTGTGTTATTTCTAGAAGAAAATCACATAAACAGAGATGGTTATATTTGAATTTGTTTTAACTGATTATAAATGAAGTGCATTTGTGTGTAGAAAATTATAATTTAGTAAGCCATAACTTATGATATCTTGAGGTACTCAAGTTTGTGACAAACTCCATGAAAATCATGATTCTGTATGCTATTCAGTGAGACTGAGCATCCATCTTCATATAATTTGTTTGTAAAGAATATGATTTTATAGTTTTTGTTGTGGGAAGTCTCACTACTGGAAGACATACTGGAACGTGTGTGACAGTTGTGACGGTCTCTACATTATTAGGCCATTTCTGCCACCCTTAACACTGGGAGAACTGAACTTTCAGGGTAGCAGAGGACCGGAGGGATATCCAGGTGAACCGGGGCCAAGTGGGCCCCAGGGATTAATGGTGGGTTCATAATGGGGTGGCATGTGATTGTACCCCAGGCTGGGCTTCAGAAATGCATCAATTTCTGATCTTCTGAATCGACAAATACAGCCGAAAATGTTTGATTAAGATATGGACATAATTGGTGACCATATAGTTCTATGAAAAAGTGTGTACCGTTTTTCTAAATTACATTTTTAAAGGATATATTTAACTGAAGACAGATATTGTTTTGTAAACTTGACTAGTTTGGAAAGATTAGTTCTTTTATCAGATGAATATACATATTATTTGTTTGTGAATCAGTTTAGTAGGAACATACGTAAATAATTAGTATATTCATTTGACATGTAAGATGGTTGCTAATTATGGTCATGTATTTGTATTTATCGTAGTTTGATACAATTGTGGCATACTTCAGTTCAAATCTAGAGAAACCCGTGTTATTCTGGAAAACTGGTGCTTTCATTTGGTATTACAACATATAAAAAACGTTCGTTAAAATGTTCATCGAGTTGCTAGGTTATAATGAAGTAAATATTTTCGTATAATCATTTAGATTTACTTACTGAACATTTTGGCTACGTTATGGAACTAAATCTCAATAGTTGTGATTATAAAAAAATTTTACTTCTTGTAAAAAAACAGTTTACTTAATCTTATTATTGCACACTTTCCTGTTTAATCATATCAATAAATATGATAATTTAAAAAAACATGTTTTATGGTTTCTAGTTATAATACCAAATGCAAGCAATCCTGACTTGTGCAGCCAGAATGTTTACATTCTAGGCTCATCTTGCACACAGCTATGGTGACGTTTTGTGAGTCTTTCTCTGAAGGAATCATGCAGAGTGAGCCAGAATGTTCCACATAGAGAAAGGCTTATAATCAGCCAACGTGTGTAACTACTGGTTAGTGACACGTTAAAACGTTTTCTTGGATGCTTTGGGTTAATATTTGTTGTTGATTTAACAAATATAGTATTTAAGATCAGAAACCTCACTCTCACTGATAACCATTAAGTACCACTTGACAGGCCTTATTTCAATGCAGTTATCTAATTAAAATACATGTTTCATGTTAAGGAAAACAAAAATTTCTCCAGATACAAGGGTACCATTTTACTAAGATTCTCATAAACATGATTTTACTCTTAGAATTTCACTCTGTAAATTTTTAGTAATGATAATATAAATTTTTATATAGCATTTAAAAAAAAATTGAGTAACATAGCACGTTGCATGATAATATGTATAGTAAAACAATACTTGTAATATTATAGATAAATTTATATGCAATTTTTCTTTAAAAAGATGCATTTAAATGTAATCACGAGCAACTAGGAGGTTATTAAAATAACTACATGAAATATAAAATAGCATAGAATAAAATAAGTTAAACTGTCGCAGTGTTGAATTACACATACGCTGCAGTGATAGTTGAAAATCAATAATATGAATTTATATATCGAAAAGTGTCTGTGGTTTAGAGATAACACTGGTTCTCTCCATTTATGGTATGTTCCTTTATAAGAGATTATATGGTATACTGTATCAACCTGCCCCTGTGAATTATAGGGTGAAATAGGTTCCCCAGGGTGGCCAGGAAAGCCTGGGCGAGCGGGAAAGTCCGGACCCCAGGGCTTTAGGGTGGGTCAGATTTGCTGATTCAGCATCTATGTTGTATGTTTGCAATTACGTGGTTTCCGTGGTTTTACCGGTTGCCTTTGTTATTATCTAAGTTAACACTGCTGACTAAGATGCAACTACAATCGCAGGCTTTCTGTATCGTGTAACTAATTACGTCTGTAATATGTGTTGTTTGTGTAGAGAAGCCAAGATTTATACATGCAAGCTTGGGGCAAACAAATTGAAGGAAACACTATATTGCCAGTTTAATAAAGTTGCATAAAGACATTGAATCATAAATATAATTTGGTTCATTACAGTATTATGAAGATCTGTCCAAATATCTGATATAAATTCAGAATGCCACATTACCAAGGAAATGTCAAATTGTATTAAAAACACTGAAAATAAAATATAATTTTAAAGCAGCTATATGAAAGCTTTCAGTAAATTTACCAAAAAAATTTATTAATCCTTTGTAATTAATCAATTTTAGATGTGTTTACTAGTAGTTTGTTTATATATGGGAAATATGTATGGTAATGCATAATTTTTTTACTGTTTAATCATCATTTTGGTTTACATGTATTAGGTTTTAAAATCACTGTAGAAAGTATTATTTTGCTTTCACATTATTTGGTCAGCAACTGTAGATTGAAAGACAGTTAATACGTTATTATTTCTACTAGATGGTGATATTTTCCTTTAAGAGGTGGCACTGACTGTCCTGAGTGCAAGAAGGGTGGTTATAATTATGTTTAGCCAGGGCACAGATGGTGTTATATGGTGTGGTTGATCATTTAGTTATTGTGGCATGGCCAGGCTGGATTAGGCATGGCTTTCATAGAGGAATATGTGGTATGGTATATGTGGAGTTGATGTGAAGTTCACAAATAATCATAACTGATATGCCACTCTGTAACATTTTTATGTCAAATGGTTACATCGGCCTCAGGCGCAAGGATCCTGTTGTCGATTTTATTGCGTGTGCATGGTATGGATTAAACTCCATGAAAATGGACTTTTGGAAATCTAATAGTAATAGAATTATGTATGCTATCTCAGTAGTTTAAAGGGCCTTCCTCAATTAAATTTTAGTACCCATCTCGTTTTAGAATCAATTTGTGAAATATCAAACCTATCTAGTATCCGGATCTGGTCAAAATTCAGCAAGAAAAGGGCAAACACTGTCTGGATCTTATAATCGTTCTGGTAAATTCTTTTGGTGATTTTAACAAATGAATGCATTTTTATTAATCTGCCGGTGTATATTACTTAAACTATTTACATGCTATCAAACATATTACTTAAACTATTTATGGATTTACACATCCATGAACCTGATGAGCTAAATTTATTGAGGAAGGAGTTTTTATGTGATATTTAATTGATGTTTTGTTATCCAATGTATGTAACTACAATATCTTATTTTATCTTAATGTTTATTATGAGAGTGGCTTATATAATGTGACTTCAGTAGTTGCAATGGCTGATATATGTAAAATAAAAAGTTAGAAATCTTAGTCTGTTCTTTAGAATAATTATCATTTGTGATATTCACTGACATAGCATCATTGATGCAGGATGTTTACTGTCGCTCTATATTGTTGTAATTCTACATAACAATTGTGCACATGCGTTCGTTTGCAGCCTACTGTCACTTCCTAATTCTAGGTCTCCCAAGTTTTCCAGAAGGTGAACAGAATATGTTTTTTGCCCCTTCCCCATTGGGACAGACTATCGACTCACCTCCAACCATGATGGGAAAACTTATCCGACAAAATGTTTATGTGCACCATGCATTTTCAGGGAGCAACCTGTTCCAACTGCACGTCCAGCGGCGGCCACGGAGCCCTAACTGGTCCCGCTGGCCCCCCGGGACCCCCTGGGGAGTCAGGCTTGCCCGGTTCCAAGGGAGATCCCGGTTATCCCGGAAAACCCGGGTTTCATGGAGAACCCGGAATGCCAGGACTTCCCGGGTACAAAGGGGAGAGAGGCCCAGGGGGACATCGTGGGTTACACGGTCCCCCTGGGAAAAGTGGTCCTGTTGGTCCCCAGGGTCCCGAGGGGTTGCCAGGGTTACCAGGTGAACCAGGAATACCGGGGAAACGAGTGAGTGAAGGTCATCTACGCGTAACTATAGCAACCAGTTTCAGCTTTTACGGATTCCTTCTTCAGCGGAATAGTACTTTACTGGTTATGTTCTCATCTGTAAATGGCTTCTCTACTACATCAACTGATATATTTATGAAGGTTAAATAAATGTGCTTATTGCTATCTGATGACATTTTCAGAGATATGTAAGACTAATCAGTTTGTTAGCTTTTGTATAAGTATTAGTTTTACATACAGGTATTTAGCTAAGTTATTTCTTGACTGCATGCTGGAAATCAGTAACATTTTGTTCCCAACATTTGATGATAAATAGTGCTTTTATTTGTTGATTTGGCAGTACTAACCTTTGAATCTGCTTCGTTGTGTTTGAGTGGCATAATATTTAATATGAATACCAGATGTGAGGTATATCTTGTTGTAATCTCTTGTTGTTTTCTAATAGCTTAGTCTTAATAATAACCCACTAACTAGATATAATGGACCATCTTACTAATAATCAAAGTCTCCCTCCCATTCCTTCATTTTCTCACCAATGATTAACATACAAACTTTGGTTTGAACTAACACGGGAACAAATTGTTATATTATAACTTAATCAGGATGAACTAATAAATAATAAAATGACAACGTGTCAAGAAAGAGAAATGATAAATCGACTTCATAGAGACGTAAATTTAAAGGTAATTGAGTTATTCTAAAATTTTGAATGATATGATTGTTTAAACCTTATTTGTGAGACCATAGGCTTGACTTATGAACCTGGTATATAACATCTGGTCTCACAGTAGAGTATTCTATCGGGTAGAAAAAAGATGTAAATATATATATCTTGTAGAAGCCATTTACGATGAGACGCGTCCAGTAAGGTTTATTCTTACCTGAAGAAGTATGAACACATTGGCGTGCATTTTCAACTTGAGACACGTTTTATTAGTGGATTGTTTTGTTGATGATAAGACAGTGTTAGTAACCAAGACTGGTAAAAATGTAGTAGAAGAAATGTGGCTTCACTGGACTATTTTCAAGCTGGAATATGTTGTCCGGCATGGTTGGAACACTTCTTGCAAATATGCCTAGCAGACAAATAAATTTATAGCTACTATGCATTTTTCAAACTGAAATTTTATCTCTGAGCACATGTCAGGCCATGTATTTTGACAAAACAGTCTGATATGTTAACACATTTGTAACGAAAGTAACAATTTGGGGTATGCATCTAAGGGAGGGCAAACCATTTATGAATATTCTGGTGCCAAGTGAGAAATACTAAAAAAATATTGCTGAACCATTTCTCAGGGTCAGAATATTCAGGAATGCTTTGTCGACAAACCTTTCAGAGCAAAGGACAAAATGGTCACTGGATTTGGGAAATGAAAACAAGCTCATTGAAATGGATGTTATAGTTTGGAAATGCAGGCCAATGTATCGTGCACGTGCGTGACCAAATTTCTCTTTTCCCACCAGCCGCTGAATGATTGGATGCTGTTCCTGCAGAACGCCCTCCTGTGGCATCACTGGTCGATGCATTCTGCATCTTGCGTGATTTATGCCCTGCACGCTGCTGCCACCTATTGGCAGGAATTCTGGGTAATGTCTCAATGGCATTCCCATGGATTCCCGTGTTGCATTTTCTAACATTGTTATCACTGTTCTTTCTCTCCCACCCAATCCCACAGGGAACAAAAGGTGACAAGGGAAACCCTGGGCATATTTCGACAAGGGCACGGAATGGAAACAACTTTCCGACGACATTTGTAGAGGGTCCACCTGGACCCCCGGGCGAAACTGGACCTGCAGGAGAGAAGGTGAGATGTAATTTTGTTTAACCATCTCAATGTCTGTTGTGAAGATTAAATGTTGCTCATGAAGAAGGAACAGGATATACGTCATTCAGAGTATTTATTAGTTCGACAGTGCCGCATGTGTACCTAGAAATAGTCTGCTTCTGTTAGTAATTTGCTGATTGTGAATGGCTTTACCATTTGTTTTAAATATGTGTTACGTGACAAAATTTATTTATTTAAATTTGTACTTAAAATGGAAGTTAACCTTCTATTATCTACACATGCATAACCTGCTTGAAACCGCGCCTTTCCCGTAGACAGAATTATGCCGGCTGTTTTTGTCACTGCTTTTGCTAGAAATGTATACAGTATCGGAACAACTATTTGCTTATAGTAATATTTTGTGGGCTGTTCAAAATAATAGAAATGTTTTTTCTTCCGATTTCAGTGAATGACATATATCCATATAAACTTTTCATTAAAAATGTAAACTGCACTTTTTCCAGCATTACACTTTAGTATTCAGTTAACTTTTTAAAACTTCAAATTTTAGTAAATTTTTGATTCGGATCACAGCCACTATTTGTTCCGATTGTGTGAATTGCATGCCTAGTGGGAGATATTTGCATATGCTCTGATGCATGATTTCTCTTCTGTGACTCGGGTTCCGCAGAAACGAGCGAAAGCGTGTCAGATTAAAGTGATGCCCCTGTTGTCACGGCGACAGGTGCTGACCATGCATCCCATTAGGTCAAGGTCAACACATAGGCGTCGCCATGTCAGGAGTCATGCCGACCACGACACTGTTGAGTTAGATTCAGTTCGCTCTCATCCCAACCAGTTACATGAGGTATCTCCGCGGTGCCAGTCATGATTGTTGCTATTCGAAGCTTCCTCCTCAATTTAATATTTTGTTTGTATCATTTCGGTCTCATTTTGTGAAAAATCAAACCTATCTAGTATCAACTTCTACATGCTTGCTTGTAGGCAACTCACTGCGATCAACTTCTAAATGCTTGCTTGTAGGCAGCTCACTGCGATCAACTTCTACATGCTTGCTTGTAGGCAGCTCACTGCTGTGATCAACTTCTACATGCTTGCTTGTAGGCAGCTCACTGCGATCAACTTCTACATGCTTGCTTGTAGGCAGCTCACTGCGATTAACTTCTACATGCTTGCTTGTAGGCAGCTCACTGCGATCAACTTCTACATGCTTGCTTGTAGGCAGCTCACTGCGATCTCATCGAGGCTATTCACTTTTGCAAGTGACCCGATCTGGTCAATTCTTTCCATGATTTAACAGAAGTGTGCACACTTTTATTAAACCGCCAGCTTGTATTGTTTAAACTATTCACACACTACAATTGTGAATATCATCGAGCCTGATTCATGATGAATGTTACTACCCAGAGTAGTCATATTTTTTTATTTTTAATAATTGTTTCATATCTGCTGAGATGAGATGTTAAGAACTTTTTGTGTTGGATTAGTTGCACATCCCTGTTTTTTGTCTCTGACATCCAGCTGGTTGTGGTGATCTTTGCAGCTTGAACACTATGCAGAGGCCTCACTACATGGACTTCTGATGTAAAAAACCACCTACTAATAGTTGAAATCGCCTTTGCGCCCTGCAGTGCCAGTCGCAGGCATTGCAGGGCACAATGAATATAAGGAAAATTGGATATGGAACAATTTGGCCAAGACCAATAGTGCACTGTATCTGGTTTAGCACAATATAGAGTTACCTCTATTATATAGAAAGAAACATGCAGTTGCACACAACAGTTTCGTTGTTGAAATGCCTGAATGTACCGTATCTAAAATCAGCATGAAATATGGAGACAGGAATTGAACAGTTTTATTTTTTCTTTATGTTTTTATGCATGAACTGCATGAGTTGTTTGCACATATGAAACATATGCGTGTGTGTGTGTGTGTGTGTGTGTGTGCGCGTGTGTGTGCGTGTGTATATATTATATGTATATATATATATATGTGTGTGTATGTATATATGTATATATATATATATATATATATATATATATATATATATATATATGTATGTTTCCACAATATCGGTCACATGTCACCAGAAAGCGAAACTGAGATACTACCCCCATCAGAAAACCAATACATTTATCTTTTATTTGGTGAATGATCGTAGCAGAAATATTGGCAAAAGATATAATACATTGAACGTTGTGTTGAAGATGTTAAAACTGAGAAAACCACATTTAAAGACAAACAACATTTTTAGCACAAACATGTACACTATGGCAAGAAAATACATGTTTGAAGAGTATTCAGATACTACCTTTAGTATTTAAATGAAAATAGCAAGTCCCATCTGCATTTATATTCATCTATTAGACACCAGATATGCAACAGCCGAATTAGCTTAACCGTTCTTCACTGCTACTGGCGATCAATGACATATTTATCTTCTTATGTTGTTATATAAACAGAAAACATATTAATGCAACAAAACACTGCTGTAAATTTATGGTCATACGGCGAATCAACCTCGTAACCAAACAAACAATCATGAATGATAATCAAAGTGAGTACGGTCCAGTAATGAAGTATGAGTCATGTGGTGGCAAAAATGCAGTAATGTTAACAGCTTCAGTGTGATACAAAGGAGTTGTTTTGTATTTTACCACAATACATGATATGTATTTGGAAATTTGACATGCAAAGCTTTGTAATGATAAGCTTTGTAATGAGTAATATGGCATTTGATGTAAGGAGAGTTTAGATACAGGCAAGCGAAAAGACCGATTTTGGCCATTGTTTTTGTTCAATCACGTGAGATAATTCATAGCTTCACATAAAATGTTACTTCACACCCATTTGCAAGTGTGATTTCAAAACAATATTTTTATATTGCTAAATATTTGTAATCAATTTTTGTCATCTCGAAATCGTCAATATCGACATGCAATTGTTAATTCACTATTGTTAATCCACTTGTACCATGAAATCTGTCGCTGCGATATGTGACTGATTTTGTCATGATGCCTCACACACATGTATATATGTATATATATATATATATATATATATATGTGTGTGTGTATTTGCATTAACATATGAATGTGTCCACTAAATCATAAAGAATAGTGATGATAATGTGATGACTTTCTTTGAAGGGCGAAGTTGGTTTGCCTGGACCAATGGGGCTTGGAACGAAGGGCGACAAGGGCGATAAGGGCAAGAGAGGGCGAAGAGGCAGGAAGGTAAGCAACCATAGCTATGTACAAATGTTGCTTTTTATGAGTCCATATCTTTTAGTGGGCAAAATGGGGTATCGCATTGTGGAGGAGATACTGCGATGAAGGTATCGCTGTGAGTGGAGATATGCTGCCCCCTTTACGTCTTTTGGTATGTATTTCATTTGTTTAGTTCCTCTCTGTTATCTGTATATCTGTAGTCTCACTCTTGTGTTGTCACATGGTGATTGGTTCTAGAACATTCCTGTGTTCTTCAGCTCTGCTGGCTTTTTTATCTGTCTTGCTGAATGGTGCCTAAATAGAAGAGCATAGAATCTGTCGTGTCTGTCCGCCGCCTGAATTGTTTTGGCCACAAAACTTCTTTGGAAATTAATCTTAAAACATCTTTGAAAATCCACAGATATCAGCGTTTTTCAGGATCGTAAATTTTATTTGGTGAATACGTACATTTATATACAAGTAGTCAATAACAAAAGAATTAACATATCGTAAATTACACAAAGAGACACATTATACATGTATCATCTAAACATTCATGATGTATTTCTTTAACAAATGAAAATTACTAAGTAATACAAATATATATAGTAGATACTTACGTTTTTATTAAAGAAAAGTAGTTGACATGACACTGTTGTATTGACCAGGGAGATTCTCGCTAAGACCAAGAGGTCGTTATAATGAGAGCCACCCTTAAACATTACACATTTTTTTAATTTGTATATTATAAGCATAAATTTGTATGGTTCAGCACATTTAATGTGGTTACACAAATGGAGTTTGCTGAATATGAATGTTAAACCCATCCCTAGAGGCTGGCTACCAAAGTTGAAAAAAAATTACCATGATGTGAAGAATTCCAGTTTTAGTGTTAGTATCTTCCGTTGGGTACCATATAGCATGTCTTTTGTGGACAGTCGCAGTGTCATTGCCTTTCTTTCTAAACGGATTTTATTATCTTTGTTACTGGTGCTGCAATTCCTTTATAATTAGGAAACGCTGTTGTCTTTGTTGTGACGTTTGTATAATTTATAATATTTCAACTAACGTTAACCTGTTTTCATTAGCGCTAAATTTGCACCTTTCAAATGTGCATTTAAAGTCGAGAAGAAAAGTTTCATTGCACGTATACAGTGTGCTCACGTTTTGTTCACGTTTATTTCGTTGCTGTCTTCATGTCATTGGCTGGTTGTAATAAAACAATTTTTATACTGTGCGCCAGCAGGCCGTAGCAGGGTCGAAAGGTGAACCAGGCGAATTTGGTCACCCCGGACCCATAGGTCCAGCCGGCTCTAAGGGTGATATTGGTGATTTGGGCTTACCTGGGCCACAGGTAAATATCTTGCTTCAGTCTCTGCATGTCTGCAAGAGTTACTCAACATGATGACCAAGTTGTAATACTTGTAGTCGCCACCACTGGCGCTTGATGTATTGTTTAAAGCACACTATATGTTTGAGACATATTTGTTTTATTATTTCAGTTTAGTTATCGTTAGATTTTTATCAGTTTAATTATTTTATGTTATGCACTTAATTAAATTTGCTTGGAGAGATTTTAGTGTTTACTGTTGTCTTTTGATAAGAAATACCAGCAGTATTACGCAGCTGTGTATTTGTACCTATCAGAACATTAGTATTATTTAGATTCAGAAACTGGATCATGTGGCAAACATGCATGATTTAAAACATTTTCAAAATCACTCCTTCCCATCAGTAAACTATTGCTTCCTTTTTGGTCCAAGTGTTTTTATGAATAGATCACACTGCGACTATACTTATTTGTGTTCAATAACTCGACATCAGGATATTGTTTATGTTTAAATTGTCAATAGTAGTAAAAAGAAAATGAGTGAAACTTTTGAAGAAACATCAATGACAAAAGCAAAAGAAGTTTGTACCCAACTGGGCCTGTATATCCCTGTCTAACTTAGCATCTCTACAATAGCAAAGTCCACTCAAAATTACTTTTATAGAACTGCTTGTTAAATAATTTTGCTCCAAAACTGACATTTTATTTGGGAAATAAGTGATATTTTAAGTTAAGTTATGGAGAAGTATTTACATTTTAGATAAGTCAGACATCTTCATTTAGGTAGGTCAGAAAGTGTTAAAGCATACTGATTGACTAATTGCTGAGATGCATAATCGTTATATGACTGTAGCAAAGTTTGCCAGTTAAATGTCATACTGGTGTTATATTCGAGCGTCATTGAACCATAGGGTGAAGTGGGGCCTGTTGGACCCACGGGTACAGATGGAAGAAACGGAGAGAAGGGCATTATGGGACCTCGTGTGAGTGTCGCATGTCAGTGCATGCATACACGTGTGTTTAGTGCATGCTATATTTTTGATTTAGTTTGAGCTGAATGCTTTGATGAGATTGCCTACAGGCAGTTGAAAGAGGTGACTGTATGTCGGCACTCTGGATTGACTGCATTGTCAGGAACGAAAGCATGTCAGCATAGTCTGGGTTAACGGCATGTCATAGCGTTGGCAGCATGACCGTATTGCCAGAGGGACAGGCTTTTGAGTATTTCAACATTTGATAGTTGACAGCATGTCAACTTTGTCAGCATTAGAAACATCAGGATTGTTTAAGCATGCAGCTGTTATCACTAAGTCAGCATGTTAGAATTTGTTACAGGCACCAGCATAGGTACTTCTAAACAGCACATCAAATTGCATCATATGAGGCTTACTGGGCTGAGACCATAAAGGATATAGCAGTAAAAGGCATGGCTTCTTAGGTGTTAATACACTAACTTATCAAAAACGTCTCACGTCTGAATTCAGGATAACAGTTTCTGAACTTGAAAAAGCTATGTAGGACAGACACCAATAGAGAAGTATCATGAACAACCTTTGACCTGTTTGCCAGACGACTAGATAATGTTGATATTGTGTAGTGCAGGAACAGCTGGTCAATAATTGTCAATTGAGTTGATTGACCTTCCATTTCAAAAAGCTGAGCCTCTCGGGCAAAGCGATGAGGCAGGCGTACAAATAGATAATGACATTGTGGTCAAGCAAGATTTAGGTCCAAGTCAGTTGAAGGAATTGTCAGTTTCAAGACGATGAACCAAGGTACTGCTGAATGGGACATACATGCCACTTATGATTTCAAGTTGTGTGGTTCCATTTGATTACCAGTTGAGTGTGCATGTTTGTTCATTACTGACAATTGGCTTTGCTCAACATCAGTAACTTTATGCTTGTAAGCACATCTTGATGAAGGCACTTTTTGGAGATTTTTCAATACTAATAGAGTGTTACTAGAAAGGATTTTTATAAATGGCCATGTTAGTTAAATGTAAAACGTCAGTAAAATTTTTATGTTAGACAACCTTACATTTACAAATCACATAACTTGTCTAATTCCTCCCACCGCATTGGCAAGGATTAGGATAGATCTGGGCATGTATTCTAACCCATTTAAGATTCCCAGGAATGCTTTGGCCCTCCGCAAGATACAAACACCAGGGACAGGCTCATTTTGATGTCATGTTTCCCGACTCTTCCCTGAAGGAATTCCCCCAATGATCTGCCTCCCACCTGTGGCAGACAGCCCATTTCCTAGAGGTGATTTAACAGATGGTGTAACTTGGAAGTTCTGAAGCAACTGGCTGGGTCTGTCTACATTGAAGCTCATAAAAAGAATATCTTGTAGAAGTTAAAAATTAAACAATACACCATGAGAATATAAAATAACATTGATTTATGAAAAACTTTGAATAACTGTCAAATTGAGTAATGGTTCAAGTTATATATATATATATATATATATATATATATATGTGTGTGTATATATATATATATATATATAAATATATATATATATATAAATATATATATATATATATATATATGTATCACAATTTCATATGGTTAGCCCATCCAGTTTGTAAAGACCCATTTGTAGGGAGTTTTCCCCAGTTAAAAATAAAACAAATTACCTAGTGGTTTTTTAAGATAGAGGGTTAATGTTTTGTTCGTCCCAGTTTTTTCCATGTACACCCATTAGCCAAATGTAATTCTGGGATGTGGATATAATCACAACTTCCAATTACATGAGAGATCATAACACGCTTGCTGTCTTTTGTGACTGTGCATCGTGAACTAAAACCCTGATATGTTAAACATGCATTTCTGTATAATGTTTAGAGTTATATCTCGACATAATCTCAATGGCATCGATGTGTTTTATTGTTTGTAATTGTATAGAAAATGTAAAGGTCACATCAAGTTTAGCAAGGCTCTGAGGGCCACCTTTGCCAATGTAGAGACAGTTTCTGGTGCCATAGTCTGAGATTGGCTCATCTATGTATTAGGACAAATCACAAATTACTGTACTGATTGAATATGCCAGGCCAAACACTGATGATGTATGGTGAATACAAAACAGGTCTGTCCTTGACTGTCTTGGGCTAAATGCTGAGAAGAAGACCAGTCTCAGACTATGGCACTACAGTTACCACATAGTACACCATAAGATGTTTCATCGGTATACTACAGTATAGCATATTATATTGTAGCTCATGTGTTGTGACAGTCTGTCATGAGACATCTTTCCTGTCTTCAAGCAGGATTTATTCTGTGGAATTGCTTACATTGTTAAAATGACTCTGGTTAAATGTACTTGTAGAAAAAAATGAACATACTTGTGGAACTGTGAAGAGTTTCCCATAAAATTTGTGTGCCATGAAGCCAATCTCTGGCAGGATGCATTTATTATATTCTGATATATCAACTGTTGTCAGCATGGGAGAAAACAATATTGAAACATTCGGCTGCTGACCTGCCTCCTGCTTTAAGGATGTCATGGCATCTCAGTCCCTGCTTTAAGAGTGTCATGGGAGCTCGATCCCTGCTTTAAGGGTGTCATGGCATCTCAGCCCCTGCTTTAAGGGTGTCATGGTATCTCAACCCCTGCTTTAAGGGTGTCATGGTATCTCAGCCCTGCTTTAAGGGTTTCAAGGTATCTCAGCCCCTGGTTTAAGGGTTTCACTGTATTTCAGCTCCTGCTTTAAATCTTTCGCAGTATCTCAGCTAGTTTCCTATGTAGTTGATCTCTGTTGCCTGAATGACAATTCTTTCCTTGCTTCATGCTATCCTGCACCCTCCAACAGGGTTTCCCAGGGAGAAAAGGTGAGGTTGGTGATCAAGGCCCTACTGGCCGAGATGGGTTAATTGGATCTCCAGGGCTCCCAGGCCCCCCGGTAAGTGTTTCTTGACACCCCACTGTTGTAACACCATGATACGTTCTTTGTGAATGTATTTATTCTGGTTATATATGTGTCTGTAATAATTGTGGTATGCACTGTACAAGTAAGCATTACAAATAATGTGGTATGCACTGTACAAGTAAGCATTACAAATAATGTGGTATGCACTGTACAAGTAAGCATTACAAATAATGTGGTATGCACTGTACAAGTAAGCATTACAAATAATGTGGTATGCACTGTACAAGTAAGCATTACAAATAATGTGGTATGCACTGTACAAGTAAGCATTACAAATAATGTGGTATGCACTGTATAAGTAAGCATTACAAATAAAGAAAAGTTTATCCACCATGAATACTACCATGAAACTGGAACAGAAATAGGAAAATGTTAATCGTATCAGGTAATTGTGTATAACAGTAATATAAATACCTATGATAGATGTTGTTTTCTTCTGAAATACATACATACATACATACATACATACATACATACATACATACATATATATTCATAAATATGGAAGATTTTCAGTAAGAATATGTATGTTTCCTTGTCTTTGATACAACAGAGTTGTGAACATGAAAGTGGACATGAACTCTTTATACTAGTAAACAAAAACCAAGATTGATAAAAAAAAACATTTATTTCTTTGTAGTGATAAAATATTTCTTAGCAAACTGGTTTACTGATATATGCCAGGATCCAACTGTTATTTCTGTGATTATGACACTGTCTTTGTATTATAATATGTTATATATATTATATATATGTTATATTGTTATATATCTTCTACATAATTTGTTGGGATGCTGCATGACAACCAGGTAATTCGGTATACCAGATCATTGGTAATGGAAAAGGTTAAATAGTATATTGAATAAACCAAATGATTTCACTGAACCTAAAATGCTCATATATGTGATATTTGTATACGGCAACTTTGCAGGGTGAACCAGGAAATCTAGAGGGCGGTAGTGGTGATGGGGTAAGTACATAAGCCATGAGTGTTTCTTATGTGGCCTTTTTGACATCTAAATAGCTTTTACGATGTCATATAAAAAATGTATGTTCTTGTATATAAATGGGCAGACATAAGAAAAAAGCACAATGGGATGCCTATAATATATGTTGAATCACCTGAGTAATTGTGATATAGCCTTCATATTTTCATATCCTCTCCATGCAACTTTTACAAGGCATTTAGACCAGTGAAAAAAATAATGGCAACGAGAATGAAGGTCCCGTCTCTGTTTGATGTAACAAAACTGACAGTCGGAAACTGTGCTAACTTTGCAGGTTCCCGGGGCTCCAGGCCCACCAGGTCCTATGGTAAGTATAGGCGGCATGAACCTCCCTCCCAAACAGTGGTGTGTTATTCCCAGCACAAGGCATGATACTATTATATGGCAGAGATATGTCTTTGAAAGTATGCTTTATTTTTTATCATTTGTTGAGGAATTGAAAGTTTGCAGTAAGACAATTTAATTATGACTAATGTTATTTTTTTGTATCGTCATTGTAGTTTTCCTTTTTACCCTCTACGACAGACTAACTCAAACGTTCCACAGTTTGAACTAGATATTTGAATTAATTATGTAACTGTGCATGTGTTGATTAAATCGGCCATTTTGAACTTGATTTACATCAGCGACTGTATGAAATGTCAGGTGCTTCTGTATAGATAGGTACAGCATCTCATTTTCTCCTGCATGGTATCCCAAAATATTAAAACTTTAATTACATTACGTTCTGCTGCAAACTATTTTTGTTGCATGATAATTTGCTTTTTGTAAGTGAATATGAAACTAGGAATTAACTTACGTTATCACTAGGCATACAACCACTTTCTCTACTACATTTTATAATACTGAACGTAAACTCTGTTAGAATGAAATAGGTAGCGGGAATTATATATGAAACCTGTGATACTGTTTGTGGGTGCAATAGGGATTTTTTAATTGTTATAAAATAACACTGAAATTGTATTAAAGTAAGTTACACCAAAAATTACAACAATGTTAAAACAGTTTGCTTTACTGTAGTTTCACAAACAGTTTCTTTAAATTTAATACCTGACTCAACTGAAAAAAGTTTACAAAAATACCTTTTTGTTTGTTTGTTTGTTGTTATTTTCATGTTTTTTTTAAATGCATGTGTTATTTAGCAATCTTGTATAGATTTGTAGAATATATGTAAATTAAAATTTCTACTAATAAGGTAAATATGTATTACACAGATACACATATCCTATATGTAATGAAGTAACATTTTTATGATTAAAATTATGTTAAAATTAAAATTGAATCTAAAACATACAAAGAATTACACATACACATTTGAGAAATTATGTATCGTAAGTTCAAGTATTTAACACTTGCAAATTTTAGAACTTTAGGTTTCATCACAGGTTTCTTGACGAATGTAATGTATTGGGTTAACGGTATAAATGTTAGTGATAGAAATGTGAATATAACAAATTATTACCTTGTTTCTCCATTGTGTACAGGGCCCAATGGGACTGCAAGGTGCACCTGGAATTAAGGTAAACTCTTGATGGGTTGTGTTACTAGGGTTATTGTTTAAAGCAAAGGTTGTTCTGTCCTAATTTATAATTATGACAGAAGGAGATGCTACGTTAATAATTACTTCTAACACATTACAAGTGATCTAAGACTAAATTATTCTACTTGATCCATAGATACATGCTTAACTCTGTCAGCTTCAAATATGTCTGGTATATTCCATAAAACATTATATTCTTCAAAAAGTGTATTCTTCTCCAAGACTACCTGTCTTCAAATTGGTGAAGATTCTTGTAGATGAATTTGCATTCAGAATTGGTGCTGAAAATGTCATATTCATATGTGGCCTTTCACGAAAACTCCCAATACTGGTGAAGCAGGTATTGGGTATTGGACTTATCTTGGAACCACTTGTGGCAAACATTCATTAAAACAACATTCTTATTACAGTGATGCTAAACACAAAGATAATATTTTTTTATTAGGAAGGGTTAACCTTTATGTGCAGTCACACATGACCAGCTGTGTTCTTGAGCAAAGTGTGCGGCCAGGCATAACATCCTGACATGTTACAGTTTTGCCCAACGGAACTGTCACCTAAAGCATGCACAGATCTCCTGCAGATGGTCAGGGTAAGAGCTAAGAACCCTTCTGGGTGGAGTCTGGTGGTGGGGTAGTTATGGAGGAGTGTGATAACTTATCTTGCTTGAATGAGGTGGTGGGTGGTAACCTTGTGGTAAAAAAGACTGCTTGACTGTGAGGAGGCAAAAGGGTCAATAGTTTGTAGGGTCAATAGACATGTATTTGGTGATCCTGGTGTTTTGGTGGAGGATAGTTTGGTCTTGAGTTGCACTTATACTAACCCATAGCATGGCTGATCTTTGTATGTTCAGGGAGAACGAGGTTATGCTGGACAAAAGGGGGAACCGGTAAGGACTCGATTGCTTTACCATAATTTGCTGCCCTTTTCTGGGCAGCCAATGTGTTTTGCAGCAATTTTCTAGAATCCTGGCATGATGTGACATGAATAAATGTATAGCCAATGTTAACACATCGACATCCTTATAATGTCACGTAATGTTAGCATAGTTTTTGAATAACAGAAATTAGCACATTTTATCCCGACCTTGTCCCAATAAGAGTAGAGCTGTGTTCCAATAAATTAACATGCAAGTAAAAAATCCATGATAATGAACATGAGGGTCTCTCTAGACACTCGTAAATAGTGTATTATGTCACAATTGGTTTTGAGCATGCCTCACTGGGCGTTTGCATGAAGCCTTCCCAGTTCGCATGTTGTTGAATTCATTCAGTTCACAACGTTTATGTATTAGCTTTTTTGGTTGATTTTTTCTGTTATGTTGGTTTTGTGTCAGTAAGATTTATTTATAACATAATAATTCCATTTGTAAAGAAATATCAGGAGCACTAACAGCATAATAAGATTTTGCTTAAGCTTAACAGCATGTGAAGACCAGTAACGGCAAGTAATGTTATTTGAGAATTATAACTAACCCAAACTAAAGGACAGTTTGTTATGCTGCTTACCTTTCTCAAAATTAACATTATATTATTTAGAATTGTAAATGTTATACTTTTAATTTAATGCATTTAAAATGTATTAGAATTTTAAAAACTCTGCTGTAATATTTATCTTGAATTTTTTCCGAAACTAAACATTTTTATTTATGCAGTAGTATTTTATAGTTTATTTTCTGAAATTTTCTGTTAACTTCTGATTTTGATTTTATTATATTTTATGCTGCATAATTTTAGAATATATTAATTCAATCATTGAACCTCTCAGGGGCATATTTTGTGTTTGCTGCACAATTTTAGAATTTATTAATTCAATCATTGAACCTCTCGAGGGCATATTTTGTGTGAATAGAAACCTGTAAAATGACATATTTTAGTACTGTTTTTTATGGGAAACTGATGTGATCTTTTTGCAAAGATTGCGTCAACTTCTTACTGTTTGCACGAGGTTTGCATGCATTCTTGTGGTACATGCAAGCAATCTGTATTGATTGTGTGTTCCACTTTGCCTTGGTTTCTTAATTCTATTTCTTGCTACATGTGTTTTGACAACTACCCATGCTTCTTAGTTGATTTCACAAGCTGTGTTATGTTTTGACTGCTACCAGATCACTAGTACTTACTTGGTTTGGTCTCGCGATTTGTGTGGCGATATTGTGTGGACCATTCAAAGATATCTAAATGTTGGTTTTTGTTTGGCTCTAAATGTGATGTGCCCACTGGGGTTGTGTTTGCTGCATGGTCTTTACTTTTGGTATTTGTATTGTCATGGTTCAATTGTAGCTTGTTTGGGAAATGGCATCAGCTGTAATTGCCATTTGTCTTGGTATTACAATGGTTTTATCTTGCATCCAGTTGAGTTTCGTTAGAATTATGTGTTTAGAAGACTTGCCACTTCCTTGTGTTTGGCATCAGTGTTGTCATGCATATGTCTTCAGAAATTACATTTTCTTCATATATGATTGGTCCAGTATACAACTGATTCTTCTTTCAAATTAAATTGAAATAATAGGTTTCATAGCAAACAAAAACATTCCAGTTGGGTATATTCATAACTTAGTACACTGTATACTTTATTCTGTTTCCATTCTCCATAATACTCCCGTATGAATTCAAATATAACATTCAAACAGTTGCTGTCAATTACAATTTATCCTCCAATATTGATTTATCGATTTTGTGAGGATAACAAAATATAATGAACACAACAATATTTTCCTGAGGAAATAAAAATTAAATTTAAGTGGTCCACATGTGAACGGCCGCTCATTCTGTCTATGGTTTCAACGCCCCTCTCTCGTTGGGTTTGCCCTCCTGATCTTTCTTGTCTCCATTGCCTTTGTCACGCTTACCCTTGCTGGCAATGGCTGCCACTCCTACCCACACAGGGCGAGCCAGGATTATTGGGTGACCAAGGACCAATGGGACTGCCCGTAAGTGCTGCTTGTCTCTTAGCATGTCCTTATTGTCAGCATCTGCGCATCGCACACCTGCACAGGCACCGGTGCCACGCCCGCACGACCGCCGGGCCAACATGAGCACCCCCTTGAGGGACAACCGCAAATTAACGTGCACCGCCTCTTCGTTGACACATGTGTTTGAGTTTGTACGCACCAAATGCACATTCACTGATTCTACCACCATCTTTCTGTCTGCTACCCTCCCCTCGCCCCCATCTCGTGTTGTGCCCCCATGTGCATTTCAGAGGTCACTTAAGGTCACTGTCACATGTTTGTGTTTTCCTGTGAAGATGTTCTCTGTGTTGGGTGTATCCTTCAAGTTTTTATTGAAACTATCAGGTGAGATTAATGATGCTTTGAAGTGATGTTTAAATCAGTAAAATATATCTTGCAATAAAACTGTTCATGTAACTGAAAAATTAAATGTGCGGTGAGTGCTAATTTGATTACAAGCTATATAGTCCTGGGAAAGGAAAGTGTTTGTGTTGTTTATGTTATATTGTTCTATAAATCACAGATATACATGATGTAAGGTATATATGGTATGTTTAGAAGCACTGCACTGATGTCTCTGGTTTCTTTGAAACATGCGGTCAAGTCCAGAATTGGTTTTGACTGATATCTTCAAAGAAACGTTTAGATGACGGCTACAACTCAGAAACCAAGGGATATGTGACAAGTTCTGCAGCTCGGTATATAATGTTACCTAAGACGTAACTGCATATGCCAAGTCTGAAATCTCATTTTTGCTTAATTGTTTATGAATGCAAAAAAAACTAACAGCAGTTTCCACCACCATTAAACACCTCAGGCAAATTTTTATTATAACTAAAAAGTAAAGACAAATTTTGTAATTATATTTTTGCTGCCAAACATTCGGTAACGATAAACTCACTGTGTCTTCCTTGGCAGAAGGAAAACATTCTTATATCGTTCAAAAGACATTTATGTAACAAGTTACTACAAAACAGTAAATAATAGATATATATATATATATATATATATTTATATATACACACACACACACACACACACACACACACACACACACACACACACACACACACACACACACACACACACACACACACACACACACACACACTGTATATATGTTAAGCAAAGGCAAAATTGCCTATTTAACCAGATATTGTATATTTATAACATGATAATCATAATTAAACATTTTTATTTTGTTATTATAAACCCGAATTCAACTTGTTTGAACCCTAGTTGTTCTGTTATATATCCCTTAGTTTTCTGGAACATAGTCGTGTGTATGTAGTAATGTCATAATTAATAACTACACAAACTTTTATTATCATTTCAAACAGGTTTATGCATGCAGCTTGCACTGTTTGTATATTTATAGAAAACGTTACACATTTCTAGTGTCCATTGCAATGTTTTTGTACGAGTAAGATTGGATTATCAGGTGGTTTTTATCTATTATAAGTTAAAGTGTGTAAACTATATAAGATGTGATAACCTTTAAAAATAACTGCAAAATAAATCCAACATTTCATTGAACAGTGTTTCTATTAATTCGTGTATTATCTGCCTATTACATGAATATATTTGTTGAGAAAAGGGAGACAGAAAGATGGTTGTGGTTTGAAACACTATCTTTTTGAGATGACCTGTAACATTCTTTCTAATTACACATGATTGCTACTGACATCAGAAGTGTTGTTCCAGCTTCACTCACCGGCATGCACAAACATATACATGCGTGATAATGCACACAAGTACATGCACACAGTAACACACAATTATACACATAATAATACACCAAATAATTATACTGAGTTATGTACACATCCATGCATGCATGTGTGCACATGTGACCACACACTGACAAACATATTCTCACACGCACGCACGCACGCACGCACGCACGCACGCACGCACGCACGCACGCACACAAAGAACTATAATTATTGTTGGCATGCAAAAATGTTACATTTGATATATGTGATAGTGATATGTATAAATTCATGCATGAATTGTATTTATTTTTAACAGCTCAGTATTTTGTGTTCAAACCATAACCATGGTAACATTACTTAACAGCAGTATGGAAAAATTACTGTCTGCTGCACATAATGGATCTTTTACTAGATTTTGCTTTTCTCACAAAAAAGCATGATTGACATATGTATGTATATTTTAAGCAAACACAGAATAAGATTTGTTTTGCATCTGTGAGTATGTAACCGTTTCAACAGAAAGTTGCATGCTTGTTTGTATAAATATATATTGTATTTATCTACTGGCTCTCAGGTATGTATTGGTATACAATATCATGAACATTTGTACACAGGCGAGGTCATTGATCTGCTATCTTGCTGCATGGATTTGGCATGTTTTTACCTATTAGCTATTTACAGATATGTTGAGTTGACATGTCAAGTGGTTTAAAAGTGAACCAGACTGCCTTTTATACTTCTTTAACATTTGGTGGCTAAACAGAATCTTTGCTTTCAATTAATTTGCAATCTATCACTGTTCTAAGTTAACACTTTTTTTCCAACGTGGATTTGAGGTATTTCTCAATATTTTAAGTCACTCATGTGTAAACAGTTTCATATATTGCATATTTTCCGTCAAAAGATGGCCAATCATAAATTATTAATATTGGAAAAGATTTGATTTGTTTTCAGACTGAATACACACTGTGTACATTTTCTTACATTTGTACTTTTCTAAGATATAAAATGAAACAGTTTAATAAAATACACAAAACAAACGTAACACTTTAGTGATTGACCCAGATGCAATAAACTGTCTGGTTTTGAAAATTAAATCAAACTTTTTTGATTTTAATAATTTTGATTGGCCAGTAATATTTTTTAATAGTTGAAAATTAAACCTGAAAAAAAACATAAATGTTAAGCTTTTCATAGAAATGTATGGGTTTGAATGTTTATGTACATTTCCATGAAGTTCTAGGATATAGTGTATATATACACACAATGTGAACTGGAATTCTCGGAAAATCAGAATACTTCCCTGTATTGAGCAGATGTCTCCGCCAGGTTTCTATGCAATCTGTAACAAAGTTTATCAGTCATGAAGAAGAACTGATTCACGTACACATGATTCTTACAAGGGCATGATGAGTGGCCAGTTGGAGTTTGGCGATCGAATCATGGACATTAATTGAAGCCAGCTTTATACTACTTTTATATATTAAATCAGCTGCCATGTTTTCTGCACTGTGTGATTATTTAATAATTGCTACGTGATTAACCTTGCACAGTTGCAACACTGCACCATAATGCACTGCACTGTTCCACGCAATTCTGCACCCTGGTGTTCACTGTGTTTTAAGCGCCTCAATAATTTCTGCACATTGGTGACAACCTTGTCTTGATGGTTCTGATTTGTCCTCTGTACTTTCAGCTTTACTCCTCAATAGCGTAATCAAAATAATGCAGTGTCATTTTTCAGTATGTACTTTATGAGAAATTTTTAGAAATAAAAATGTTTGGTGGCAACCAGAATTTACTGTGAAAAATCCTGTGTTTCATCATTAAGTTCAAGTCATAAAGGTACGACTCCACAAATTTGCAGTAAACAATATTTGTTATGTTTTCATGCCAGATTGGTTTTTGCGTGTTGGATTTAAACTAATATGCAGAGGCTGTTTATAAAACAAGAAATTGAGTAGTAATTTTTGACCTTCCACAAAGCCGTCAAGGTGAGGCCTGTTACCCCTCCCTCTGGTTAATCCTGTCATCGCTTGATGCGTGACAACACCCTTTGCACTCTCTGCCTTTGTGTGTCCTCTGACAGGGTGCGCCCGGACTTCCAGGGAAAGACGCAGCAATGAAATCACCTGTAAGTAGCCCTACCCCCAGAGGGGTGACATCACTGCCGATGTCATCTGATACAGCACATCATGTGACATCTATGTTGTTTGCCCTAGTTGCATTCCGTTTCCCTCCTGCGAAACCACCCTCTACCTAGGTGTGTGTGCTGTGAAACTGTAAGAGTTCACAAGATCTTTGCACCCCAGTAAAATGTTGACTCCCAGTACATATTTTGACTCTGTGATGTGCAGGATGATCATTCCTCTAGGCCACAGTAAAATGTTGACTCCCAATACATATTTTGACTCTGTGATGTGCAGGATGATCATTCCTCTAGGCCACAGTAAAATGTTGACTCCCAAATACATATTTTGACCCTGTGATGTGCAGGATGATTGTTTCTCTAGGCCATGGTAAAAACTCACAGCTTTATCATGGAGTCCAGAATAAACATTTAATTATGTTTCTGGGTTTACTCTGAAAACTAGTTTTTTTCATAGTATTTGTAAGTGAATAAAATTTGCCAAAATGTTAATGCAAAAGTTTAATATGATAAGAACGCCTTATTGGTTGATATAGAGCATGTTGGAGCTAGGGCCCCCACCAATACATTTGGTGGGTATATGTTAACTATATATTGCCCAACCCCCAATGTTTTCAGAAACCAACTTCGGCCCCCAATATTCAACAGATTTTTATGGTACTGTATAGTCATGATTGGAGTCAATATTTTATGAGGGTAGTACAAATTTTTATTACGATGAAATATTTGCCAAGAGACAAGACAAGGTTAGAAAACCCGTTTAATTCCACAGCCAACACTGATCAGTCACATACTCTATTTTTTAGTGAACCTCATCTACTTTCAAAATGATGTTGAAAAGATAATACAGGAGGTTATTTGCACTAAGTGTTTCACAAACACTGAGTGGATGAGACTGATTTTCTGCTTCCAGAGCTTTGTAGACTTCTGTTTGTTTATATCTATCAAAGGATATAAATACACATATACACCTGCATTTATGTCATGTAAGTTACAACAGGTTAATATGTTAAACAGTCATGCTATTCCAGACTGTTTCATATTTACCTTTAAAAGTTTTGCCCAGGGTCCGATCTAATAAGGCCTCAAAAAAACTTAATCAAACGAGTAAATTGTGTTTAAAGTATTTAACTTTGCACACAATTGAGAGTTCATTTAAACAAATCAACATTAATGTATGTCTGTCTTTTTTCTATTTATGTCCTTGCATATAGAAAAATGTGACATCCAAATAATTGCATTGACACATGACATGACAATTAGTGGAACAGTTATTGGTTCTCGGCAGTGCAATGTGGAAACAAAGAGGGTTAAGTTGACAAAATTTAATTTAAATTCTAAAAGAGATGGTATACATGAAAATGCATCTAATCATATACATGTTAAAATATGGACGTTGGCCCCAAGCGCATTCTTCCTGAAAATTATAGCAACAGGTGTACAAATTGTCATTTGCCAAGGTGTATCTCCTCTAGAGCCACACCTGAGCTTTGCCATCCACAAACTGCCACTTTGTAAGATTTCAGTTTGGTTAAGAAATTGTCTTAGTGGCATAAGAGATAATACAAAGGTATTGAAATAATAAAAAAAATCATGCTATATATATATATTATATACGCGTGAAGACAGAGGAATAGGCTTTTTGAACGCTGGTTGTAAGCAGCCTGCCCAACAACACTGCCACAATGTCTAGACTCTGTGCGACACACTTTGTTTCTCACACCCATCACATTATTTGCACCATTATACATATCAGGTACCACATACACTGGAACAAGCTTCAGCTTTCTGACCTGCTTGTGCCATAGTAATACTTAACCATCAGAACTGAAGTTTGATTCTTGCAGAGAATGGCAAGTAAAACGTGATAACATTTACTAGGGTTGGTGCTTCAAAATCAACATCCCTTTAATTAGTCAGGAAGATTGTTTTGTGTGCATTATGACGCAGTCGGCAATGTCTGGGATTTTTCCATATTTTAAATGACAGAAACAAAAGTTGAGCCAAACTTTAAGATACCAACATACATACAAAAGAACGTAATCATTTTAATTTCCTAGCTCTGCTACCGTGACACAGACAGCTTGATGCCGATATTGAAATATGTGATTGACTTGAATATTATGCAGCGTTCTGGCTGCCACATAGGTAGTTTCATATTGGACAAATCCTATTACGTGTCTATTATTGCAAATTCCACATCGAGATTCAAGAACCATTTGATCCTATGTGTCTGGTTCGAGATTCACTACACATTTAAACTAGCCCAGTCCACACTGTACATTTATTGTTTTTGATGAGTTGGAGGATTTGAGGGACATTGATGTCTGAGAAAACACTGATTTGTTTTCTTGCCTATAATGTGTAGCTCGGCAATTAGGCCAGCAACACATTTGTCTTATGCAGATTCTGTACACACTGTTTTCAGCACTAACAAAGACCTGTTTCACTGCATGCCGCTGCACCTTTAGCATGTAACATCACTATTTTGTGTTTTGCAGTATTAGAATATGATTATGATGCGGTTAACGAAATAATTTACCAACTAAAATGTAATAATAAATGTAATCTCTACTGATGGCATTCTAGTTACTATCATGTCAACACATGAATTGTGCAATGATTATCAAGTCATGATTTGAATATAATAATCTTAAAATGTATATTTTGATTTTGTCTAATTTATGCGATGATGTCAAGTCGTTTAACTAATTCAAAGCTACAGCAATGTTTTGTAAACTTGGTGAACACGTTTACACCATAACAACATCTTCAAAATGTAACAACTTGTTGTTTGACGATGTTCTAAGTAATTCCACTATAGCCATGTCTTCTGATGGTTTGATGAAGGTTTATGGGTCAACATGTGTTTCAGGGTCCCCCTGGTCCACCAGGCCCTAAAGGTGACAGAGGAGACACAGGCAAGAATGGTATAGCTGGACCTTTGGTGAGTAGTTGTAAATTTACATATGTAAATATTACAACCAAATTTGGCCATCATTAAAATTACACCCTTTGATCATTTCTGGTGGTCTTATAATACAGTGCTATTGTCATATCAATGGTTTGATGTACTCCCATAATGGGTATACTAGAGATATGTTCTATATAGTTTTAACTGTTCTACTTGTGTTTTGGAAGTTTACAAAAACCTTTGCCAAAGCAGAGATTGGAAAAAAACATGTCGATGTGTTGAGATAAAGGTAACACTGTCCTACATCCCCAGTTATCAGATATGTTTGTCTGTTCTGGTTCCAGGGTGTCCCCGGTCCTTTGGTGAGTTATCTGCATGCCTGTTTGGGGTGCCATGGCATGTCCCAAACTATCTTACCCGAAACCCTGCATGTTCTACCTTCAAAGTTTGTCCCGTTTGTGTTTGAATATGGGTATATTAGGAAGAACTTGAGAAAACATTTTCTGAACGATTTCTTACAAGATAAATTCAACCAGCTTTTATTGTGATGACAACCCCTTCTCATACATGCATGCATACAAAATAAAAAATTAAAGTAATTGTTTGTTTTTTCCCATGAGCAGGTTACTTTTCAGATTTTTGTAATATACCTGGTGAGAATGGAGTCTTCCTGTTATAGCAAATTCCTGTTATAGCTACTTTCTTTTTCCATTATAGCTACTCATTTAGTTTGACAGTCAAACTGGTCCTGTTACAGCGACTTTATTTAATTCTACAGTGCAGGAGGGGAACATTAACTATTTCAGATCGCTTTTTTTTAGACATTTAGACTTCAGATAAAGCAGCTATCCTCTACAGAAACAGGTCAAGTCTCAGGTCAAGTCTCAGGTCAAGATAGAGTGACACGCACTTTGTGAATCAGGACTTCCGTTAAACACATAATAGTGGACACAATTTATGGAGAATTTGTGTGGATAACTCTGTATAATTAATGTATTCATCTTAAAGAAACTGTAGTACACACTTGTTTTATGTTACATACTCCATTTAAGGTAATTGATTCTCCCTTGTTCCAAAAATAGAGTTAGGAAGATGCTATTATGGGTCTAGTTTTAATGCCTAATTAAATGTTCCTCTCACCTGTAGCTGTAACTCACCTGTAGCTGTAACGGGAAAAAAGTGTAGGTATAATAGGAAGTAGCCATAACTGTGAGAATGATTGTTTTTCATCTTTTAACTCTTCTTGTGTGTCCCTCTCTGCCTTATTTGTTTCTTATTTCAGTGGCTAAATGAACTAAAAGATATCTATAAATGTTCAACTACCTGTTCACCACTTTTTCCTGCACCCTATTGCTGATGGTTCCTGCCATTACATTAAGGCTGACATAATTTGTTGTATTTGTGTTGCTGTTGAACATAAACATTTCATTGTAGTAAAGCTGAAATTAAATAAAAGAAAACATTTTATACTTAGGATGTACATGTAGGACTCCGGGATCAAATATGGACATATTTAATGACACCTTAGAATTGTTACTGCATAAGGTAAAAAATGCTAAATAATTAATATTTTTATGTGGCAATTATAATTTAGACCTTCTGAAACACTATACTCATACAGGAAAAAAATTTCTGGATATAATGTACAGCTTCGGACTCTAACCATTAATTATCAAACGAAGTCAAATTTCTGATGTTAGTGACCTTAATTGACAATATTTTTACAAAGGAAGTAGTTAATGATATCAGCAGTGGACTGTTAGTGACAGATGCCAGTAATCGTCTACTTGTTTTCGCATTATTTAATTATATAGATATTGATTGGCCAAAAGAAAAGTGTTTTAAATATATGTGTGATACGCGAATGCAAAGAATAGAGGCATTTGGTGCTGCACTCTCTGTTCAGGGCCATATTGTGAAACAGAATGATGTTAATAAGAGCTATGAAGGTTTTCTTAATATATTCAATGAATTATATGGCATACATTACCTGTTAAAAAAGGTGTGCATTAGAAATAAAGGCCATGGTTTACTAAGGTTTGGCAAATGCATGTAAAAAGAAAAACAATCTGTATAAAAAATACATTAAATGTAAAACAAATGCCGAGAATGAATATAAAAAAATAATAATAAGTTGACAAATATCTTACAATATGCAGGAAAAGAGTACTGCAGTAATTTACTGGAAAAACACCACAATGATCCAAAAGGAACATGGAAGCTCTTAAATTTGGTAATCCAAAGAAATCGAAATTGTACTCCATATCCAGAGCATTTTGTAAATGAAAATAAAACAAAAATCAGCAAGACATTACCAATGGTGTCAACAAATTCTTTGACAATACTGGACCAAATCTTACCAAAAACATCAAACCATAAATAAAGCAAGCGTTTATGACTGCGCATGTGAATATGGAGGTATCCACGTTTCTTCACCCCATTGATGAACAAGAACGACGGAATAGACATGTAGGTTGTAAAAAGGGTAATTTCCCACATAGCTAAACCTCTTACGTATATTTGTAATACATAATTTGAAACAGGTATTTTTCCAGATAATATGAAAGTGGCAAAAGTTATTTGTAAGACCGGCAAAAAAAAATTATTTAAAAATTACAGGCCTATCTCTTTATTGCCGCAGTTCTCAAAAATTCTACAAAAACTGTTTGATAACAGCCAGTATGGTTTTCGGAAAAACAAATCTGCATCTTTGGCTTTATTAGAAATGACAGAGAAAATAAATAATGCAATTGACAATAAAAAAGCTTCAATTGGGGTGTTCATAGACTTGAAAAAAGTTTTCTATACTGTCAATCATAATTTACTAATACAAAAATTAGAAATGAATGGTATTCGCAGTATAGTACTTAAATGGTTAGTTTATTTAGTTAGCTATTTAACAAAAAGGAAATAATCTGTCTGCATTGATGATGTAAAATCGGATCTCCTAGAAGTAGTAACAAGGTACAATACTTGATAATGTTTATATATATAAATGATTTGTGTAATGTTTCTAGTATAGGCCCTACTCAAATTTGTGCTGTTTGCAGATGACACTAATAACAGATATTGCAATAACAGTAAACCAAAACATTATAGAATGAACCTATGAAAAAATTTTTGGTATAATTATCGATAATAAGCTTTCTTGGAAAGCACATACAATTGGTAAAATACAAATTGGCTAAAACAAAGTCAATAATTTATAAAGCCAAATATTTCTTAAAGGTGTTCAAATGCATTAGAAAGCATTGATTATTTTACACTTTTCACTTTACTTGCCCCATTTAGACTACTGCTCAGAGATATGCAGAAATACTTACCGCACAAATCTAAAGCCCCTTTTCATTCTGCAAAAGAGAACTGTGACAATTATTTGTGGAGTGAAGGCAGAAGAGTTATAATGGTTTCTCTCTCTCGTATTACAGGGGCCCCCAGGAGTGAAAGGAGAACCAGGAACGAAGGTAGGGCCTAAATACAGTTGCAGAAAATTACAACAACAATATTGAAAGAATTTTAATTGTAAAATTACTTGTAAAATTACATTGTAGCAGTGACTGAGGGCTATGCTTTATTTGAAAATAAAAAGAAACATTTACTAATTGTCATTAAGTAGTTGAATGAACATGTTTTCTAATGGGTGGTGTATTGCTCACTAATGGGTAGCGTATTGCTCATTAATGGGTGGTGTATTGCTCTTGCACTTCACATTAATTGTTTCTCACACTTGTTTTGTTTATCTAACTCGGTTGTATTTCTCATTGTGTTGATATCCATCGAGTGATTTGATGTTTTCAGGCCTCTGCTTAAAAATTTTTTATAATGTAACACAAGGTAGAGTATACTGTACTTTACAAGTTTGACACATGCAGAGAATCTCCCTAGAAATACATTGCTTTCAGAGTATCAGGTAAAAAAATCAACATTTCCGTACACAGTGGGAGTTGAGGAGGGTAAAATGTTTTGTATACTGTTTTGAATGTTTTTATAATGTCACACCAATGATTTTTTAAGGCCGTCGATTTTGGGGATGGGACCGTAGATTTTTCATATACTGGTTTGGGACCTGCAAGGGACCATAAGCAAAAGCATAAAAATCACTGCATGACACTGTAATCATATTTTAGCTTGGGATCAGATGATTGTGTTGTTGTCATTGTGAGGTTCTGCCTTGTTTATTTCAGGGCCGACGAGGGAAGCGAGGAAAGAAGGGTATCAAAGGAGACAAAGGAGAACAGGTTGCTATCTGCTCTTTCTCATCTGTTTATTCTTCCAATCTTGATAGTCTTTATTTTTTAACATCCATATTTTATCAAAGGAAATTCTTCCAATCTTGATCAAAGGATATACTTCCAATCTATGTTCTTTAATTTTCAACAGCCCTACTTCACCAATGGAAATACTTCCAATCTTTATCTTCTTTATTTTGTAAAAGCCATGCTTCATTAAAAGGAAATTTTACCAATATACAATAGCCATGATTCAGAAATGGCTGAATTGATTTTCAAAAAGGTTTGCGAGAGCATAATTTTATATCTTATTTATGACTAAAGTGCCATATCATTGTTATTTTCTTGCATCAAGGATGATATTAAATCAACATGTACTTCAAACATTTCGTTATCCACTGGCCATTGCAAAGGGTGTCCTCCAAACAGCCATTATGGGACTGTTCTCCATAGCGTATTCTCTAAATCTTCATGGGCTGTTTTGCTGGAAACTTGGGAATAACAGGTTGTTGTAGTTTAATTTTTAATAGTCTAAGTTGATTTGGGAATTTGTATTTTACCCAAAGGATGAAAGTGCAAACAAATATATAACTAACGTTTTCTGGCTATCAACTCTCAAGCCAGAATTGTTGTACATGACTATTTTTCAATCTCTGTTTCAATAAGTATCTTGAAGTAAAAATTAAATACATTAACCTCAGTTGGGAAGAGTCAGGTTTTATTATGAACTTAATATAAGAAAGTTTAAGTATTGTTGATAATTTATTACCCCACACGTAACACCTAACTTGTATTTTATTGCCCTGCCCTGCATGTTCAAGGCACTCACATTTGTGTGAAAGTCCCACATTTATCTCACCACATAATTGATGTTGCATAATCTTAATGATGCACCTTTCCATTAACCCTAGGAGAGTTTTACCTATGTTTTACTTTATGCCAGATTCCTTTCTACATAATCGGCATGATGGGACTGTCATTAAAAGCTATTGTGAAACATGGATCATGCATGTTTCCTAGCTGCTAGCTTACACATTTCGGTGTGGAGTTGACTCATCTGGTTTCCGTTTAATGATGCAACCAGAATGATAGGAGTTGCACTATGAATGCTACTCAGTAAAAGTATTTAATTAAACTGCTGCCATTTATAATTAACAGTCACATCTAGCTTTCATTTTTCATGCTTATAGTAACTAGACATTCAGTTTGATGGAGAGTGATTAGCACATGTTAGTTTGGTGAACACAATTAGCATGTGTTGTTAGTTGGGTGTACATGATTAGCACATGTTGTTGGGTGAACACGATTAGCATATGTTGCTAGTTTGGTGAACATGATTAACATGTTGCTAGTTTGGTGAACACGATTAACACATGTTGTTAGTTTGGTGAACACGATTAGCACATGTTGTTATTGGGTGAACACGATTAGCACATGTTGCTAGTTTGGTGAACACGATTAGCACGTTGCTAGTTTGGTGAACACAACTAGCACATGTTGTTATTGGGTGAACACAGTTAGCACGTTGTTAGTTTGGCGAACACACCTTATCTTATTTCTTAGTTTATTGGCTTCAGTTTTTGTTGGTATTTATTCATTATTTTGGAGGAACATGGCATACTTTGGGCGCTCCCACTGATTGTTTTGTTCCACTGATTTCTGTATCCATTCACTTACGTTTGTTTACTGCTTTGCCCCACAGGGTATTCCTGGCTTAGACGCCCCATGCCCTGTTGGGCCTGATGGGCTACCCCTGCCAGGCTGTGGTTGGAATGTGCTAAAGCCCAGGGTAATGTGCCAAAACGTGATATTGGCATGTGGAACCCATTGTAAACGCATGCCCTTCATCTGACCTTTAATTGTCAGCATGAATATTCAAACGTTATTCCTTTGAATAACCCTCGGTTACAGCATGTGACCACAGCATGCGCTATTAGTCCACGAATTATCTTTGTTATTTGACTTCACCTTGAACCTACAGTCTGACCTTGAACTTCATCGTAGTGATTTACCAATAAAGCCACTATAGTAAAATATCTAAATTTATTTGAATTCACCATGGACTTACTGCATGAGACTAATCCCTGCCTAACACTTTTAACATGTTTAAAGAATACAGAACAGAACCTAGTAGAAAGAGCGCATTGTTTTTCCTGTTCATCTTCCAGTTGCTTTGTTCTGGAAAATGTTGTTCCATAGTTGATTTATTCTTCTCTAGTTTAGTAGCATATTGTTATTATTAGAAGCCTTGTATCTTCTTTTCAGTTTATTCAAGATCCTGCAAGCACGATTATATTTGATATGTTGAATGTGCAATAAACAACTCATTGCAATAAACAGCGAAATTGTATAAAGTTTATTTGATACTTGCAGCACAACATTTAGCAAATGCAGAGAAGTAATCAATAGATGCCTGTGTACCTTCATCAGCCATGTATCTTTGCATGTCAAAACATACCATTCATCTCGCTTATTATGTATTTATTCAAGCTGCTCTGTTTGGGACTGTCCTAGTTTAGACATAATGATTATTATGTTTAACTAAAGAATTTACATTAATTCCTAGAAACTGAATCTGATGTTTTTTTCAAAGTATTGCGCCCTCCTACACTTTAGATTCGCACTTTGGCACCAGGTAGAAGTGATTGATACAGCACAAAGCCTTTTGAAACTGTTTTAAGGAGCAAGGACAAAAACAACGTTTAGTAAGGAGAAACTGTCATATCGTCACACTAGATGATCCTGCGTCTAGCATGCTGTTACCTGACTTTACTCAGCTAATGTGTGCGCTGCTTTTCATAATCATGATATACATGGTCATGATCATCGTTATGATCATGGGCATGATCATAATCATGATGAAGCAATGACCACAACAATCTCATCTCTCTGCTGGCGCCACAAGAAACTGTCTACATGCATTCACTGCTTCTATGGCTATGGCTTCAGTTCATCGCATGATTCTGCTTACCTCACGGGCATCTTTAGGGCGACCCAGGTTTGGATGCACCCTGCCCTCTAGGGCCCGACGGCATGCCTGTTAAAGATTGTGGTTTCCTCGCCCCGCCTGGAGACGCCAGACGGCCATTAGTGGTGCCTTAGTGCGTAGTCTCCTGCTGGCTGAAGGCAGGTAAGGTGTAGTTGCAGTGGCTGTAGGTTCTATCATTCATGCCCATTTTACCTGCTGTAGTTTACGGCTAATTCTCAGACAGATTCCCAGTTCGCCTACTGCCCAATTAGTGCCTACTCCAACAATGCCTACTCTTAGATCACTTGGTCTACATGTATGGTTTGGCTTGAACATGATCGAACGTTAATTGAATATGGTTTCCTTTAATAGTTCAATACAAACAGTAGCCTTGCAGAAAGCAGTGTTTTTTTTAGTTATATGTAAGTTCTTTGTTTGGATTTAGTAAATGTTGCTTATATTAAAATTGTGATTTTGGAGGGAGAGGAGCTATCGTAATGCAGAGTAGGTGAAGTGGGAATTATACCAATATAGGCCTACTGAGAGAGTGAATCACCGAGAGTAGGCCAAATAGGAGAGTTATCCAAATGCAGAGTATGCGAAATGGGAATATTAGCAGTAGGCGAAATGGGGGTACCCCAGTTCTCTATGGGCTTATGCATGTTGTCTGGCATGGTTGAAGCAAGCATAGTGGAGATGTCCTCAAAAATGTAAACGTTCCTGGTCGTGCATCTGTACATGCAATATGATTATTAACGTTACACACTTGATTACCCACGCTTTCTATTTACTGTTAACTCAGAAATTCACATAATATTCAGGAAAACTTCCTTTGACTTATTTAAAACCTGACATTAGTCAATGTTGCATTTTGTTAAAACAAACTATTCTTGTTTCGTATCTTACACAGTTGTCGGTAGCTCCCCAAGTGTGGTGTTTGTATTAACATAATTATTATCTTTAAAATGTGTTCATACAGATATATAAATTAGGTTTATCATGTGATAAAATGTCAGTACCATTGAACCTCACTGTTAAGGTCACCCTCGGGACTGCGACAAAGTGACCTGAATAGCGAGGTGACCGTATTAATGGGACTAATGTCCTATACTTTACTGTTGTGGGAATAATTTAGGACTGTCCTAAGGTGACCATAATGGTGAGGTGGCTGTGTTACTGAGGTGACCGTAAAGCGAGGTTTGACTGTATTCATTTAAATATAAGTGTCACTTGTGTCTTCCAAAGATCCAACAAACTTTGTAATATTTTTGAAGTTTACTTATCAATATATATATATATATTATATATGTATATAATATATATATATATATATATATATTGATAAGTATATATATATATATATATATATATATATATATATATATATATATATATATGCAAATTTAAATTAAATGTTTCAAGGAAAATGTGATCCTTTAACTTTTTAATGTCGGAAAGGAACTCCTTAAAATGCATGACACTCCACTATAACTAATTCCTCATTAGTTCCTGCTATTCTATGCACTTTCCCCAAGTAGTCTGCAAACGGTGAAACAACCTATCTGCTGCTTGGGTGATTAAGCGTTTTGTCTTCATTGGAAACTCCGCCCATCTACATGGCTGCTTCAAATGTTGGAATGTACGATAGCAAACTCGGTTGCTTGTGAGGTCAAATATAGCATATAATCACAACAATTTGTTTAGCCTATTTATCGTGCATCGTTAGATAACCTTTTGCAGACTACTAATTCTGTTTTATTTTCAAACACACATCCATAGCTGCGACACAATTAATGACCACACTTGTAGATTACGGAAGAGTTGTCAGGAAATACGAGCGTAAAACAACAACATTGAATAGAATGTTCATTGTTTCAAGAAAACAATACAGCAATAGATCAACATATACATAGAACACGAAACAAATATTTTATGAAGTTAGCTTCAAGGAAGGTATAATTTATTATCGAAATATTTTTAGCTTTGTTATCTAGCTCGGTACACCGACATAAAAAAGGTTTGTTTCAGATTTTAAGCATGTTTCACAGATCTGCAGCACTAAAGAATGTGTGTGTATTGTATCTGCGGAAAAACTACTTTGCAGACAAAGTGCCTGACTGGAATGTATTACCAGTTGTCACGCTGTTGAATGTATTACCAGTTGTCACGCTGTTGAATGTATTACCAGTTGTCACGCTGTTGAATGTATTACCAGTTGTCACGCTGTCGAATGCCTGACTGATGAGTTTCATGCAGTGGCGTATTTAGGGCCAGAGTATTGGGCCATGTCCCTTGGCTCAATTGTTTGATTTGTTTCGTATGTATCAAATTCAAAGAAATGCTGGGTTGTGCCCAATGCTCATAGAATAGATACCTGTTGGGGTTTGCCAATTAATTAACATAAACATAAATGTTGCGCCACTACACGGTAGAATAGTAAACTAATGCTTTGTCTCCCTCATTGCGAAATCCTAGATACGCCACTGATCTCGTGTGTTGGCTGTCTGTATGTCTGTCTATATGTCCAATCAAAGCGTTCCAGTTAACTTGGAATGACCAGAGCTCGTGGCAAAATATGTTATGTACCATAAAGCGCGCGGCAAAACAGAATCCCACGATCTTTGCCAACTCGGGTTTTGTATTTCTGTTTTCAGCCTTGAAGCGTTGCAGCATCCGAAAACGAAGATTTTAGCCTCGATCGATTGACTGCAGAGATATTTGTACATAATTACACGATTTAGTGACGAATATGAGGAATTGTGATAGCTTCTGTGAGATGGTGAATTGGCGGATGAAGGAGGCGGGCCCAGCGAAACGTCGCAGCATATCTCTCGTTGACATCACTGAGACGGTCTCGCTGCATACTTGACCATCGCACGGAGGAGATCGCGATTGGTGGAGAAAATGGGTCCGTGCTTCAAACCAGTCGGATGTAGTTTACAATACTTGGTTGTCTGCTCAGTTGCGTCAACTGGCAGTTAATGTTGGGAAGATGTATACGTGTGTTCTGGAATGATGGAGAACTCTGTAATATCCACTTCAACACAATAGTCACTTCGTGTTAGTGATACAACATTGCGACGGACACGGTTAACACTAATCTTGGTCCGTTGTTTTCACAATGGTGTTGGGGATTTAAAATCTGCAGAAGTGTATATTGCTCATTTTGGTCGTCTGTAGCGGCACAAAATCTGATTATACCTGTATATACATGGTAGTTTGCTAGCTGTGGATAGTTCTGACAAATCTGGATAATATTACCGTTTTACAATAAGAGATTACTGCCACGTTTAATGATTGGATATTCGGTGGTAAAACTTAACGAGTCCGTGCATTGTAGGAAATCCTGGCGTTTTGTGTATGGGAACGAATTCGTGTTCTTTATTAACCACAGGGAATATTTAATCAATATGTTTTCATATGTATTTATTGTTCAATTTGTAAGCGTCCTTTTCACACCCAGCATATATTCCAAACTTTTGAAAATTAAAGGTTCTGAGACTGAGAAGGATCCATGGCAATAAGCTACCATGTACTACGCGGCGGTTGGTGTAATAATTGTGTGTATGTCATGTAATATAGAATCTGTATTGCACTGTAGCGTCGAGTTGTTATATTTAATTATTTTATTTGTTTACTGGCTTTTACTTGAAGCTGGATGTTATGGCATATATTTGGAACAGGTATTTCCCGAATAGCTGCGGCTTAATGCTGCAGCCTGGTTAATTATTATGTGGCTGATCGTGTGCAGAACATTAGCTTACAATAGCTTTGAATGTTGGTATTATTTGGTACTTGTGGTATTTTTGGTGCAAAAAGGATACATGTCTGTGATTGGTCGACACGGTCAAGATATAATGTGTCCTATAAATTTAATGTTGCATTGAGTTACCAGTTCTATGCCAGTTCCACTGGATGAGAGGAGCAAATTAAATTGGTTTCGTGGAAGTTTCCAAAATGATGTACGTGTTACAGATGTAATATTTCGTATTCGGTATCGGTAATGCTGCCATATATAAATATTTTGACAGTGGTTAGTTATGGTGTCTTTGTAGTGTATCACTGTGTTAGCAGTTGTTCTTGGCTATAGTGCGCAGTACATACGATGGCAACCGTTTTAATATTTCAGACGTAGATGTAATTGCTATGATGGAGTCCTGTCCTTGATACAAGCGAAATTAATAAATTTACTTATGCGTTTTAATAATCTGAGTTTTCTTTGCTGTTTCATCCTGGACACGTTCTAGTGACGTCCTTCTCAACTGTACAACGTAGTCGTGAACAGAACATATTTTGGTAAATAGTGCTGGGCGGCAAGTCTTGGTAAACAGTAAATAACGAAATTCATTCGTGAAACAGTATTTGATGCTTTCATAAACTGCAAATTGGCTATGCGCAAGAATGATTGAATGATACTCGAGATAAGGGAAATGAGAATGCTGAAATGGGTTGCGTGGGAATCTTTGACGGAGAGAAGACACAAGGAAGCAGATGGATGTGTTGTGCATAACAGATTAACTAAAAATAATCGGACAGCGGTGGTTCGTGTTGTACGTAGAGTGGCGTAGAGGCTGCCGGTGGATAACAAACGCAGCACCGGGCGTGGTGAGGAGAGACATGGAGATGGCAGAGGGCTTCAAAAGCAGTGACGTTCTTTCATGTATGTATCGCCCCACTTTCGTGCTCATGTTACCCATGGGCTGGAACATGGCGGTGAGTGTCACCTCTGGGGCCCGTGCTGTTCCCATCCATGTTAGACTAGGGCCGCAAGGTGTCTAGTACCATGAGTTGCTGCGAGGAGGCCTTGGAGAGGTCCTAAGTGTGGAGAGGCTATGCACTGGCAGGATGGAACAAAATGCTGAAAGCAGAGATAGCAAGCACTACCGTCACAACGACATGCTAGAGCACAAACCCTATGCGACAACCCACATATAATACACTGTGCGAATTAGTGATAATAAGAAATAACACGTTAAGGGCGTACACGTAGGATATGGTAGGGGCCTCCCTTAATGGATAATTCCTATAGTTATTCATAAGTGTATTATTTTGAGGTACCTATGCTGTCATGCGGCGATTATTGTGTGGATATAGCCCCGTGCCCGTCCTCTGGGAGGGTTTGGGGGGTTCGAACGGACCCCCATATCTGAGTGAATGATGTTTAACTGTAACATTTTCAGAAATCGCCGGCTGATTGTGTAAGCTCCAACATCCCTTTTCAAACCCTGGGACAAGACGCCCCCCAAAGGTTGTACGAAGAGCCAGTATGTTGCAATGGATACTAAGTAGGCTTGATTGTTCACAAAATAAGACTAGCGAAACAATCGAATACTAATTAGCGCCTATATTTAGTAACAATAAACACAATTGTGTGTGTATATGTATGTATGTATGTATGTTCTTTTGGGCATAACATACACTAGACGGCAGCATTGCATTCATCCATCAAAGACAGACAGTTAGCGCGTATAATGTTGGTCGATGAGGCGTTTCATTTACGCCACCCTAATTATTATTATTTTTGCCAAACATTAGTGCATTCCAATAAGGCGTTTTGTAATGGATACAAACGCGTTCAACTGAAGGTACACCGTTTCTGGAGGACATTATGGAACGATAAATCCACTACATGACTCCCGCACAGTTTTGAACAGTGGCGCAATCACGTAGACACCCAATTAAGAAAACCAATCGATCCTAAAGAGCCGTCAAACCACTGTCTGACCATGGTGCCTGGATAACACAATAACCGCATACCTTCATCGTGTCACCTGGTTAGACGTTCCTAAGTAGACTGATTTAGTCATTGACACTACTTGTAAACTACAACGTTACTTTTCACTCTTCTTGATTTCGGTAATTTCCTACGCAAAACATACTTGAGGCGATGCGAATACAACGGTCGACGTGAACGTTTTGTCTGTATGCATGGAATATCGCATCCATTACACGTATTGATCACTCACAACACCATCTCTACAAACAAGGACCACGACAACCACAGAATGCGCAAGATATACGCGCTAGCGAAACACTTCATAACTGAAACCATAGTCACTTAAATAACATCCATTCAAATATCATGCTCGTCTTCGTGGGGGGGGGGGGGTCGGTGGTTCGAACGAACCCCCTTTTGAAATAATTTGTTTTAACTGAAGTTTTTTTTAGAAATCATCTCATAAATCGTCAGCTGATTGTGTCCGCTTGAACACCCTTTTAAAAACACTGAGGACGGGTCTGAATATTTACTGCAGTGTGTTAATGTTGTTGTCGTTGAACATTCCAAAGCTTCCGATTGTTTCTTCCAAAACTATCGATGTTTCACAATTAGATGTAATGTCGACTCCAATGGTTTGTTCGAGTGATAAAATCATGTAACTTTGGAGGCAGGCCTTACGTAGCACGCGACAAATATTTCTGGAAATCTCCTAAAATAAATGTTTCATATTTAAACAATAGAAAAACACTAACACTGTACTGACTTGAGGCCATCTCCAACAACAGACTCCACCAGACTAAACAAACAGAACATGCGAATATTTGCATCAACGTGAAAAGGAGAAAATGCAAATTACTCGGACATGTGGTCAGACTGACCAGGAAAACACCGTTGACTTGGACGTCAGAAGGAAAGAGGGAAAATGGGACAGACCAAAAACAACACGAAGATGAACCATGTAAGAAGACCAGAAGGCTGCCGGACTGATCTGAGTCACAGCGGCAAGGAGGGTCAAAGACAGAGTGAACTGAAGGTTGTCGGGCTGACCTCGGGCACAGCAGCAAGGAAAGCCCGAGAGAGAGGGAACTGAAGGCTGCTGGGATGACCTCGGGCACAGCGGCAAGGACAGCCCAAGACAGATGGAACTGAAGGCTGTCGGGCTAACCTCGGGCACAGCGGCAACGACAGCCCAAGACAGAGGGAACTGAAGGCTGCTGGGCTGACCTGGGCCAAAGTGACAAGGAGAGCCCAAGACAGATGGAACTGAAGGCTGTCAGGCTGACCTCGGCACAGCGGAAAGGAGAGCCGAAGACAGATGAAACTGAAGGCTGTCGGGCTGACCTCGGGCACAGCGGAAAGGAGAGCTCAAGACAGATGGAACTGAAGGCTGTCGAGCTGACCTCGGGCACAGCGGAAAGGAGAGCCCAAGACAGAGGGAACTGACGGCTGCCGGGCTGACCTGGGGCAAAGTCACAAGGAGAGCTCAAGACATAGGGAACTAACGGCTACCGGGCTGACCTGGGGCACAGCGGCAAGGAGAGCCAAAGACACAGGGAACTGACGGCTGCCGGGCTGACTTGTAATATTTTTTTAATTAATTTTATGAAGATGACGCTGTCTTAAATACAGAATGATGTAATGCTACGATTTTATATCTAAGCAAAATATAATGTTTTCTAACTGCTGTTTCTTCGTTTGGAACTTTTTTGATTTGTTTATGATACACATTTTTGTGGATCTCGAGTCTGAATAAAGATGGTAATAATAACAACATAATCCCAAACACCCAATACTTTGCTTCTAAGAAACCATATTAGCTCAGACTACAGAACAATTTAAGCGTGGAAAGTTATTGGCAATATCTATTGAGAATCACATTTACCCATGCTGCACCGCGATGAGTTGGCACACGGGCTTCCTTTTGTATATTATTGTCAGTAGGTGGTGGTTATTGGCACTTGGTCTTTCTGGCTGACGCACGTGGCAGGTGCACGCCATCACAAATACTTCGATCGCTAGAATGGACTAGCACAGACTGGCTTGAGGCTTGAAAGACGTTGGCAACATGGTTTGTAGGCCTACATTTTATCTTAGCATTATCTGCCAGAGGAGTAAATGTAAATATACTAAATAATTGCAACATGTTGTTGTAGTTTAAATGAAGTATGTAAGTAGGGTACCAACGTACAAAGCGGCCACAGTGCCCAAAGCCCCGTTTGACGTTACTGTTATTATAGACAATGCATTTAGTGGTATCGTTGCTACCTTACCTGCGAGGGGGGCACCACTGAACGTTGCTGGGAAGCTCGACACACTAAAGCAAACAGGAGTAATGTAAATATTGCTTTTCACGTTTTTCATAAAATATTAGCTGTATTTTCCAAATATCACATTTCCATTTGTGTGCGTTAAAATAATGTAATATATGGTCACTCATCGGCGGTATTCTCTGTTTCGAGTATGACATTAACATCGCAAATCGTTCAACGTTTTCTCGCACAATCTCTTTCATGGGATAGTTGGCCAACACGAGCCGCCAATTTCAATGTGTAAACTAATTGCGGTATGTATGGTATGCGCACATTATATTTTAAGTATATGCATCGATTTCATTAACAAGGCGAACAACCCGACGTCGTGTTGTGCTGCCAAAGCTTTTGGTAACAGGGAGCTCGCTTTGGCTGGTATGCTGTAAAAGGGTTAGTATAGCCTACACACCTGTAATTGCGATGTAAAGTATGAATTTCAATTCCTTCGTCGCAATAGCAGGATCGCGACACGCCAGACAATTCCTAGCAGGATTTCAGAAAGCTGTCACAGTTGTGGAGTTCCTGGCGTATGATCCGGCTAATGCGTTCAAGGAATGGCATCTGTCCCTGCCATCATTTGAATAACATGACATCCTTAATAGACATTGTTGCTGTTTATTTGCTTTCTGAGAGTTCAGATTCCCTCTCACATTGTGCCTGTTGTGTATGTCTGTTAAGGCCTCAGTCACCTTCAGTCACCTTCTCGTTCTTCGCCATAGAAGTTATTATTGTTATTGTTTTGTTGTTATTATATTTACTGCTTCACATTTAGAGGAACGAATGTGACATACGCAAACAATTGCTATATCACTGTCGGTTTATGATAACGTATAACGTATAATGTTTAGCGGTGTAATTATATGTATTTCTTTTAGTGTCACTTCGCTTGACTGTCTTCCACCGGTTCACAATTTGTCTGTTCGGCTCATTCGCTGGGCGCTGCTGACGTGTCTGCGAATTTCAGCCCATTTGAACGTGGCACTGCACAACATCAGCTCAATGAAAAATCTACCGGATCAGCTGCTTCCTTGTGTCAAGTTATGGGCAAACACGTTGCAGCACATGTTGGAGACACGTGCGTTACGCTGACAGCAATCCAGGACGAACGACACGCACAATGAAACATGCATAACGTCATTTGTACGGGTCTAATTATTTAATTGATATGGATGCATTTAACATCACAAACTTGAACAATTCCAGTTCGCTACTGAGCGGCTTTGATAAACGATTTCTACAATATTACGCAACACTCAACCACGAAATACCTATTAAAGTCATGCTTCCCATATGCTTCCTTGGAATACCGGGAAATATGCTCATGATCCTGATATATATTCGAGGGATGACCACGTCTACAAGAGTATACATGTTCGCACTTGCAGTCGTTGATTTAAATACTTGTATATGCGGAATAGTTATCACTATGGCGCAGATTGAAATTGCGTCGCTGTTAGTCTTCTATTTTGTGGTTGACTTGTCGCTCGTTTTCTCTATTTTGCTTCTGGCGTTTGTGGCGATCGAACGTCTGCTAGCGGTCAGGCGTCCACACAAGTTCAACTTTAACGCGATGCGGGCGAAAAAAAGCCTTAGTCGTGTTAGCAGTGATTACCGTGATATCCACCACAGTGTTAGAAGTGGCGCGACTGATGAACTACGTAACGATAGCTAGAATAATTCCCATTGCAATCACCGTTCCCTGGGTGCTGGTAATGATTGTGTGCTACATTCTGATGGGAGCAATATTGTTGAAGAAAGCAAGATCCGCTCACACACAAGTGGCTGTTCTGTACACGACACCTTCTCAAGTTCAAGTGTCGTCGGTTGCTTCAAATAGTGTCAACATAATCGTCAGCTCAGGAGAAATCGCAACTACAACGTCAAGCACACGATGGTCTTCCAGTGCACCATGCAGTCACTCTGCAACAGCACAACAAATAAAGAACTACAAAAGCGTGTCGTTGTTATTCACAATAACGGCCGTCTTTATTGCTTGTTGGCTGCCCGTATGGTTACATTACGCAGGAGTCTACGTCCCGAAGGATTTACGATCCATGTTTGTGCTAAACTCGGTTGTCAATCCGTTCATCTACAGCGTCGTGAGCGCCATGTTCCGTAACGACGTGAAGATCGTCTGTCGCAAGATACGCTCCAAGGTGACGACCTGTTACCTCTGAACTTCCACTGTGACGGCTGCAATGGCTCAAGTGATAACGAATATCAATTAGAATGTGGATGTATCGCATTATGTAATGTTATATAATAAACGCTATTTGAGTTACAATATGTGTCAACATAACGCGTAGTCAACATTCTAAAACGCTTTATTGGAATGTACTAATGATCGGCAGAAATTACAATTGTGTGCATTTCCATAGGTTTCGTCCATACTTCTACTTGCTTGCTTGTTTACTTACGCCAGTTCCCTGTCTTTGGCCCTCCTTGCCGCTTGTCCCAGGTCAGCCCGGCAGCCTTCAGTTCGCTCTGTCTTTGGCCCTCCTTGCCGCTGTGCCCCAGGTCAGCCCGACAGCCTTCAGTTCGCCCTGTCTTTGGCCCTCCTAGCCGCTGTGCCCCAGGTCAGCCCGGCAGCCTTCAGTTCGCCCTGTCTTTGGCCCTCCTTGCCGCTGTGCTCCAGGTCAGCCCGGCAGCCTTCAGTTCGCCCTGTCTTTGGCCCTCCTTGCCGCTTGTCCCAGGTCAGCCCGGTAGTCTTCAGTTCACTCTGTCTTTGACCCTCCTTGCCGCTGTGCCCCAGGTCAGCTCGGCAGCCTTCAGTTCGCCCTGTCTTTGGCCCTCCTTGCCGCTGTGCTCCAGGTCAGCCCGGCAGCCTTCAGTTCGCCCTGTCTTTGGCCCTCCTTGCCTCTGTGCCCCAGGTCAGACTGGCAGCCTTCAGTTTTTTCCGTGTTGTTTTTAGTCTGTCCACTTTCCCTCTACCCTTCTGACGTCCAGGTCAACTGTGTTTTCCTGGTAGGTCATTGGTCATTCTGGAAACATGTCCTAGTAATTTGCATCTTTTTCTTTTCACGTTGATGCAAATATTTGCATGTTTTGTTGTTTTAGCGGAGTCTGGTGTTGGTATAGTGTTTGACTAAAATTTTCTTGTGGAAGCATTCATTAGAAATTATTTACAAACATGTATTATGTAATGTAAGATGTATAAATGTTACTCTCGATTTTAGATATGTCATGCCACAACGTCATACAAAATAAAAAATGCATAAATGCCGTCAAAATGTTACTTTGTATTTTAGTGAACCAATAAACGTGTTTATGTGTGCAGTTATACATGTTGTTTTTACAATTGTTTAAATGTTAAATATTTATTTTAGGAGATTTCAAGAAATACTGTGTTTTCCTGGTTACGTCATTGGTCGAACTGAAAACATGTCCAAGTAATTTGTATCTTCTTCTGTTCACGTTGATGCAACTATTCGCATGTTCTGTTGTTTGGTGGAGTCTGGTGCTTGTATAGGTCTCAAGTCAGTTTACTATCAATGTTTTACTTAAATTTTCTTGTGGAAAAAGTAATTAGAAATTTCTTAGAAACATGTATTATGTAATGTAAGATGTTTAAATGTTACTCTCGATTTTAGATATATCATAACACAACATCATACAAAATGAAAAATGCGTAAATGCCGTCAAAATGTTACTTTGTATTTTAGTGAGCCAATAAACGTGTTTATGTATACAGTTAGACATGTTGCTTTATAATTGTTTAAATGTGAAATATTTATTTTATGAGATTTCAAGAATTATTTGTCGCGTGCTGCGTAGGGCCTATCTCCAAAATTATTCATAAACACTAGACCTACATCAGTAATTTAATTTTGAAACATCGATATTTTAGGAAGAACAATTAGGACACTTTGGATTGTTAAAACACAACAACATTAAACAAACTGTAATAAATATTCAGACCTGTCCTCGGGGTTTTGAAAAGGGGTGTTCGGGTGTACACAATCAGCAGAGGATATATAGGATGATTTCTAAAAAAATTGTACAATTAAAACAAATTATCTCAAAAGGGGGTTCGTTCGAACCATCGAACCCCCCTTGAAGAAGGGCGTGATATTTGAATGCGTGTTATTTAAGTGACTACGGTTTCAGTTGTGGAGTGATTCCCTAGTGGGTAAATCTTACGCATTCTGTGGTCGTCATGATCTTTGTTGTTTGCAGAGATGGTCTTGGCTGCAATGAGTGATCAATACCTTTAATGGATGCGCTATTCCATGAATGCAGACAAAACATTCACGTCAACAGTTGTGTTCGCATCGCCTCAAGTATGTTTTGTATCGGAAATGACAGACATCACGAAGACTGAAACGCAACGTTGTAGTTTCCAAGTAGTGTCAATGACTAAATCAGTCTACTTAGGAACGTCTAACCAGGTGACACGATGACGGTATGCGGTTATTGTGTTATCCAGGCACCATGATCAAACAATGGTTTGACGGCTCTTCAGGATCGATTGGTTTTCTTAATTGGATGCCTACGTGATTGCACCAATGTCCAAAACGTTGCGGAAGTCATGCAGTGGATTTATCGTGCTGAGCAATATGGTGTTTAATGCCGATGTTGAAGATGTCCATTATGGTCTCCAGAGAGGGTATAATGTGGATATACCAACGTACTTTGTTTAAGTACTTGCAATGATTGACGCACCACTAAACAGGTCTTCATTGTAAAACTGATCATAAAAAAACACCTGCTTCACCAAAGAGACCTGATCCACAATTTTATTGCTGAGGGTCTGGAATGACCTCCCCACCACATCTAAAACATCTGAAACGACAGTTAACTTCCTAAAAAACTCTAAATATATTTATACCAAATTGCATTTCCTCCATAAATCATACGTGGTCCCTCGTTCTGATAATGACTTTTGTGCATCCCTGTTCACAATTACGCTTAATGATTCTGTTCTTTTGCGCCTCTGGGCGCAACAGAACAGAAGGTTCATGAGGTAATAGGCGCTACATAAGTTAATTATTATTTTTACTCATTATTGTTATTTAACCGCATATGACACGAAGGCTTAAATGGCAAATCAATAGAAAGCACAACTTCGACGAAGATCTGGTAAATGTAAACACCGTACGCCAATTCATGCAATGCAGTACTTCCAAGCAACCCACTTGAAGAATTTTCCGGACAACTGTGGGAGTTCACCAAAGGCGCCACCTCTTCGCCATATTCCTCGACAATATCGTGCAAGAGACCATCCGAGATGTCAACCCAACCATAGCTATTGGTGGGAGGCCAATTTGTAATCTTCATTTTGCAGACGATATCGGCCTGGTGGGAGGCAGGGAGAATAAACTTCAGGAGCTTCACCACCAGACTGGAAGAAAAGCCAAGAACTTATGGGATGGTAGTTAGCTCAGAAAAAAGCAAAGTTATTGTCAGTAGTCCCAACTATAACAGCAACATCACGATGAACGGCCAGGACCTTGAGGAACTAGACTCATTCAATTAACTAGGGTCCACCGTAAGCAAAGATGGCACCTCATAAAAAAACCAGAACAAGGATTGTCGTGGCCATGTTTGCTATGTTAAGACTAAACCTCATCTGGAAGAGCAGATACACCAGCATCCAAATGAAGCTTAGGTTCTACGTGATACTCACCGTATTCGTCCTCTTCTATGGATGCGAGAGCTGGATCTGACAGCAGAGACATAGAGGAGACGCATATAGGTATTTGGAGTAATATGCTTCAGGAGACTCCTCTGCATTTCTTACACCGAACATAAAGCAAATGGATTCCCCTGCTAGAAAGCAACAGCCATTGTGGTGAACGGTGAAACGACGAAAGCTCTCTTGGTTTGGCAACATAACCCACACAACACCATTTCAAAATCCATCCTGCCAGGCACCCTGGAGGGCGAGAGAAGAAGGGGCCACCAGAGGACAAATTGGCTTGATAATATACATGAATGAACCAAGCTTACCGACCCTACTACGCACTGCAGAAGGCAGACAAAGCTGGTGAATACTATATATATAGAAATGGCACCCTACGACCGTCCCAGTCAAAGGATGAAGGCGAAGTGATCGAATGCCAACGCAACACTACTCATAGACATATAACTAAACATTGATGGAATGGGGAGAAAGGCATATTTTGCCGAGCAGAAGAACCACAAAGATGTCCGACCGAAACAGCGGGATGTGCGATCTCTAACGCTGCTAACTGGAACATAACGGATCGTATCCACAAACAGATGGGTTGCTTAGTATTAAGTTGCGGAAACGTGATGCAACGTATGATGACGTGGATAGTTCTTTCGACACCAAATACATTGCATTATGGGTTTTCGAAAAGAAAGTAACTGTGTCGTTTCAACGCGTAAACACACTTTATTTTTTTTGGAAAGTATTAAAAATAAACTAGCTGAGTTACCATGCCTTGCACGGGAGAAAAGGCAGGCATTGCTAAAACGCATGACTCCTTGCACAATCCAGTCTAGTTTTGGCAATGCCAAAGGCAATGATTAATTCAATTTCATGCCCCTCGAAAATGTACCACAGGCGGTTTCACGAAGCGTTCGTGCTGTACAAAGTAATATATGTGGACGTTTGACGTAGTTCACATAACTCGGAACAATCTTAGAAAACACGCATAGCGTTGCTAACAATTGAACATCATAACGAACTAGTACTGTTCGAACGATAGTTCACTGTACTATCAACGACACCTATTGATATCTCAATTTACTATCGATAATTCGGTGTACTATCAACGACAACTACCGATGGCTCAATTTACTATCGATAGTATTACATCGTCACATCGACTATTGCGATGCAACGATAGTTCGATGTATTGTTACACCCCTATCAATAACCAGCATAACAGCAATTTAAGCAAGCTCTAAACCACTCAGTTCCAAGCAAACACGACTAAGCAGCAGTTACTTCTTCCGCACACAACTCTGACCGTTTCATTCCTCACGAGTGTTAGCCATCACCCTACACAAGACAAGAGAGGACGGGACGGGACTAGTACTACATTCGTATGAGTAACTGTGGACTCACCCTTTGATGTAAAATATATAATTTTACACAGCTAATTATATATTTTATACGTCGGTAAAGTGTTAATGAACCAGATTATTGTCATTAGTAGTAAGATTTTTTCTTAATATAAATATATTAATATTGTTATGGTTTTGTATATCTACGGCGGCTACCTTATGAAAATATGCCATGGTGTTTTGAAACAGGGAAGCCATGGTATACCACAGTTTACCATGTAATTTCATGGTTTACCATGTAATACCATGTAATATAACGAATTGCCATGGAACACCATGGTATACCATGGCATATCATCCCTGACCATGTATTTTGTATTATTACAACGTTTATTACAATATTGAATCTTCGGTCAAAATAAACTGAGTCTGAGTCTGAGTCTGGTACCTGCGGGAGTTTTAGCAGAGCCCTAGATAGATATCTATCAAAGGATCTTCGTTTTAGCGGGGCTCGTTTTAGCGACGGTTAGCGACTCCTAGTGGGTCATTGGAGTATATATGGGGGCCCCAACATATGCCACTAGGTGGCGCGCGAGGGGGCACCCTAAAAGGCGGGCACGTAAAAGGCGGGCAATGCGGACACGACGGGCAATAATTAACAAGGATGCGTAGTAGTGCCGTGCTCCCGTTTTACGTGCGCTGTAATTGTTGTTGTTGTTTTGCGTGTGTGTGTATATATATATATATATATATATATATATATATATATATACATATATATATATATACATATATATATATATATATATATATATATATATATATATATATATATATATATATATACATATATATATATATATATATATATATATATATATATATATATATATATATATATATATATATACATATATATATATATATATATATATATATATATATATATATATATATATACATATATATATATATATATATATATATATATATATATATATATATATATATATGTATATATATGTGTGTATATATATATATATATATATATATATATATATATATATATATATGTATATATATATATATATATATATATATATATATATATATATATATATATATATATATATATATATATATGTATACACACACACACACACACACACACACACACACACACACACACACACAATTAATAGATCGGTAGCATTCAACAAATGTCGAGTTGTTAGTTAACCTTTATTTTGCTTTCTCTGTCGCTGCGCCTAGGGACTGGAATGAACTCCCTATAACTTTGAAAACATCTGAAACTATTGCTATTTTCCGAAAAAAAACTCAAGACATATCTATTCCAAATTGCATTCCCACCATAAATGTTGGGTTGTCCCTCGTTCTGATACTGACTTTTGCGCGTCCCTGTTTACTATTACGCTTACTGATTATGTTTTGTTGCGCCTCTGAGCTCAGGTTCCAGAGGATATAAGCGCCATAGAAGTCAATTATTATTATTATCATTAATTGTTAAATTGTTGATAAAAGAAATCGCAATGTACACACGCACGCACGAAAAGCAACAACAATAAAAATGACAATAACTACAGCACATGTAAAACGGGAGCACGGCACTATTACGCATCTTTGTTAATTCTTGCCCACTTTGCCATCCTTGTTCGCCTTTTACGTGCCCGCCTTTTAGAGTGCCCCCGCGCTCGAGTTTGTCAGAACTGCCGTCATCGCTCAAAATACACTATGGGGATATACCATTATTAGCATATCCGTCAGTTTTCCTTATACAGCTATAATGTTTTTGAGTTCAAACCAAAGCTGTATGTAGGCATTCTTGTGTGTCTTTATTTTCGTGGTGTCATAAATGCATCGACTTATAATATACGTACACTTTGGAAATTCTTGTTGTGCGATCGACGGATCTGGGGAAATCCCCGAGCATTTTCCGGGAAATTGGTTAGTTGCTCGCTACCCATTGGCACTGATTCTTTAAATTTCCGAAAAAGCGAAACTTGACTACGCCTGTGGCTGTGCCTGTGGCTGTGATGCGTCGTGTAAAGAAGTAGCCATTATAATCTACCAGACAGCCGTACGCGATGCAGTGAAATGGAGGAATTCGACCCAATACGAATTCAAAGGCACACAATTTCAGTTTTTAGGAAGAATATTGTGGAGAAAGTAAAGCCATCGCAAATTCTGCCGTATTTGGCAGCTTCGTTGCCTTCGTTGCAAGGTAAGAACTGACAGACAAATCACTTGATGCCAATGGCGTAACGTAATCTTACAGGTTCTTACATGTCTTCTTCTGGCTATTAGGCTGTACTGCCAGCTCTCGCGCTTATCGTCAGTTCAGATCGTAATGTGTGTGTGTGTGTGTGTGTGTGTGTGTGTGTGTGTGTGTGTGTGTGTGTGTGTGTGTGTGTGTGTGTGTGTGTGTGTGTGTGTGTGTGTGTGTGTGTGTGTGTGTGTGTGTGTGTGTGTGTGTGTGTGTGTGTGTGTGTGTGTGTGTGTGTGTGTGTGTGTGTGTGTGTGTGTGTGTGTGTGTGTGTGTGTGTGTGTGTGTGTGTGTGTGTGTGTGTGTGTGTGTGTGTGTGTGTGTGTGTGTGTGTGTGTGTGTGTGTGTGTGTGTGTGTGTGTGTGTGTGTGTGTGTGTGTGTGTGTGTGTGTGTGTGTGTGTGTGTGTGTGTGTGTGTGTGTGTGTGTGTGTGTGTGTGTGTGTGTGTGTGTGTGTGTGTGTGTGTGTGTGTGTGTGTGTGTGTGTGTGTGTGTGTGTGTGTGTGTGTGTGTGTGTGTGTGTGTGTGTGTGTGTGTGTGTGTGTGTGTGTGTGTGTGTGTGTGTGTGTGTGTGTGTGTGTGTGTGTGTGTGTGTGTGTGTGTGTGTGTGTGTGTGTGTGTGTGTGTGTGTGTGTGTGTGTGTGTGTGTGTGTGTGTGTGTGTGTGTGTGTGTGTGTGTGTGTGTGTGTGTGTGTGTGTGTGTGTGTGTGTGTGTGTGTGTGTGTGTGTGTGTGTGTGTGTGTGTGTGTGTGTGTGTGTGTGTGTGTGTGTGTGTGTGTGTGTGTGTGTGTGTGTGTGTGTGTGTGTGTGTGTGTGTGTGTGTGTGTGTGTGTGTGTGTGTGTGTGTGTGTGTGTGTGTGTGTGTGTGTGTGTGTGTGTGTGTGTGTGTGTGTGTGTGTGTGTGTGTGTGTGTGTGTGTGTGTGTGTGTGTGTGTGTGTGTGTGTGTGTGTGTGTGTGTGTGTGTGTGTGTGTGTGTGTGTGTGTGTGTGTGTGTGTGTGTGTGTGTGTGTGTGTGTGTGTGTGTGTGTGTGTGTGTGTGTGTGTGTGTGTGTGTGTGTGTGTGTGTGTGTGTGTGTGTGTGTGTGTGTGTGTGTGTGTGTGTGTGTGTGTGTGTGTGTGTGTGTGTGTGTGTGTGTGTGTGTGTGTGTGTGTGTGTGTGTGTGTGTGTGTGTGTGTGTGTGTGTGTGTGTGTGTGTGTGTGTGTGTGTGTGTGTGTGTGTGTGTGTGTGTGTGTGTGTGTGTGTGTGTGTGTGTGTGTGTGTGTGTGTGTGTGTGTGTGTGTGTGTGTGTGTGTGTGTGTGTGTGTGTGTGTGTGTGTGTGTGTGTGTGTGTGTGTGTGTGTGTGTGTGTGTGTGTGTGTGTGTGTGTGTGTGTGTGTGTGTGTGTGTGTGTGTGTGTGTGTGTGTGTGTGTGTGTGTGTGTGTGTGTGTGTGTGTGTGTGTGTGTGTGTGTGTGTGTGTGTGTGTGTGTGTGTGTGTGTGTGTGTGTGTGTGTGTGTGTGTGTGTGTGTGTGTGTGTGTGTGTGTGTGTGTGTGTGTGTGTGTGTGTGTGTGTGTGTGTGTGTGTGTGTGTGTGTGTGTGTGTGTGTGTGTGTGTGTGTGTGTGTGTGTGTGTGTGTGTGTGTGTGTGTGTGTGTGTGTGTGTGTGTGTGTGTGTGTGTGTGTGTGTGTGTGTGTGTGTGTGTGTGTGTGTGTGTGTGTGTGTGTGTGTGTGTGTGTGTGTGTGTGTGTGTGTGTCGGTCTTTGATCCAACTAGAATTAACGACGTTGTATAATTAAGTAATATCAAATGAAGCATGTCACGGTTGGACTTGGAGTGTTCAATACCATATTCATTGTCAGAAATAAATGTTTCATTACGTGATTACGTAACTTTTGGTATCATTTTCATTATAAATCACTATTTTCGTTATCATTACCATCAATGACCAGTTATATATAATGAACATAACTTCAGTCTTCAGTATGTTTACTCCAAACAGTCCCTTCTGGGGCTAACAGAAATATACCAGTAGGCTGTAGAAATGTCATACATTTAATAAGAGTGGATAGCCCACTTGAATTTTGCGAGATTGTGTTGCAACGCGCATGCGCCAAATCCACAATTATCCATATTATTACTAAATATCTATGAGTTATTGGAATGAAAATACTGCACAGCAATAGCATAGGAAGTGACAATGTGTCACTCGGGTATTGGATATTTCGGCCCATAACGTGTTCGGCTCATGGGGCGAACCAACATTTTCGCAACCAGTGAACCGTGAAGTATTCTCATGGGCCGAATCAACCGTGTATGCCAGGCCTCGACATTAAGTTGTTGTACCCGTTGGGCCAGTAGATTTTAAAAGTAACTGGCCCCCCCAAAAAGTTACTGGCCCGAATTTTTGTTTTATAAAAAACACATTTTGTGAAACATCGCATTACAAGTCAATGATGCGAGTTTGGTTGTGATTTCTTTTACCGTTGGTGATTTACTTTTATGCTTTCTGTCAGTATTATGCATGGCAGGCAGTGTTGCTGCTAGAATCATTTGAGAATCAGAAGCCCCTGACCTGTCGAAGCTGTAGAAGGTCGCGTTTTGAGAACGACAGGTGATGCCGCCGCATGCGTACTGTCGTCATTTTTTGACAATCCGTATCGAGTTACAACTAGTTATACTTAAAAATATGATTGTCGAATCAGACATGACACTGTATATAACTATAACAATTTGGTTTTGTTTCTTTCGAATATGAACTTTTGGACTGAAGTACACAGTTATGGTAAACTTAGAAATCTATGCCCTAGCATGTCCTGGAATGTATGTTGGGCACTGTTGTGACACCTAGCAGACAATCCGTGAACTAGTCGGTTTATATGAAATTGGTACGTTGAAGGCGTATCGCGATAACCGATATGTATCGCGCAGAAGAAAATGCTGTGATATATCGATATACTGGGAATACGGCGCAACCATAGTAAAATATAGGCTTCACAAAAAGTCCGCATGGCGTCGCTACTAGCGATGACGTGCGGACCTTTTGTGAGACTCAAACATATCAAAACAAGATGGCAACTATATGGAGAGACAACACGAAAGCAGATGAGATGAAGATTGTGTTTAATTGTAGTGTGGGGTAGATGGCAAGAACAAGCGATTGAAACGATGGCCTGTTGCTGTGACTAATCGTATAAAAACGATCTGAAACTATGATGTCCCACCGGGCCAGTAAATATGAAACCTTGTGGCTGAACTGGCGCCGGGCCAGCAGGCCAGTGTTAATGTTAAGGCCTGTATGCAACCGGTGCCAACGGGCTCTCTGTTATTCACATACATAGCAAGTGTATGAGTATGTTGTGTTTGATCATATGTAGCTGTAATAAAAGATTAACTACAATTTCTCCAGAATTTGCATTTGTGTCATGCACTCCTTGTGAATTGCTTGTATGTGAGGAATTGGGTGAATTCCTGCAATGCAGTACAACAAATACATTTGATAACCGCCTACAGAAGATGATTGTTGTGATGAATATTTCTGATGTTTGTGATGGGAGAGTCAATTCACGTGCACAACATAAGCTATGTGGCATGTACAAAACGTACCTGTTTGACATATACAAAATTAAAAATCAACCATTGAATTCTAATTGAAATATAATTCCACGTCCACACACATTTGTTGATGGTAAAGAAAAATAGTTAATTTAAGTTTGAACTGAGGTCACAAAATAGTTTTATAAATAAGAACTTAATTTTTAAGCAAACATACATGGAGACCATATCTAAACTTTCTTACAAGACTGACAAACATATATTCATGTCAAATTTAAAGGTGTAACCTTTTTTGATAAGCATAGCACTGCTTCCATCTGTGACTACTAAATTTAAGTTCATAAAAAATGTAATGTAACAGAAATTGTATGTGCTGTAACCAACGATTATCTCCTGTACTGAAATACACAAGCAGGGAGTTAAGGGGTCACCCCAAAATGTTTTGGAATGATCCCTAAATCATACACGGTTACAGAGTACTCCATCACTAGGCTTGTATCTACAGCAAGTTGTGTATGTGTGTTTATTTCCCCCAACATCATAAAATTTTAATATATATATGTATATATATATATATATATGAATATTATATAAATTGCCCATATGTAAGAAATAAGTCCTGCTCTGTATAACTTAATATAGCATCCATTTGGCCATTTTTCGCAAAGTTTTTTCTTATAAATCATTTACCTGTCAGGCCAGTGTACTCAAACACAAAACACAGTCACTATGACGGACTGTTAGTTATTATATTAGGGCACATATTTTATAAGTTTCCAATTATATTTAAAACAGATTTTTAGGACATGCAATAAAATGTATACAAGACCTAAATATTTTTGACAGGTTTACGAGGACAGTCTATTTTAGGGTTTGGTGAAACCGAGGAAAATTAGTACCGAGTTACAACTGAGTTACATATTGATATTTCAATATATTAATTACATTTCTAAATTATGAAATTACTATTCAACCTTATATATATATATATATATATATATATATATATATATATATACACATATGGGTGAATAGTACATGTAGATGTATATATGTATACATTATATATATATATATATATATATGTATACATTATATATATATATATATATATATATATATATATATATATATATATATATATATATATATATATATTATACATCTACATGTACTATTCACCCATATATGTATTTATAACAGAACGACACAAAGACTCATGTAATAAAAGCTTCATATTTATTATTCGTCTTGGCAATAAAATGGGACGATCCGGCCAGATCTCTCTGGGGCCAGCTGTGACACCCTGAGAACTGGATGAGAGACCTGGATATTTCAAGTGACCAGACTGCAGTCCTGGGCCAGCTACTTGATCATGATCATGTGACTGCGGCCAGATGACCAGAGAATCCTGGGGTCTGCATCCCCCTGGGTGTCCAATGCCCCAGGCGTTTTGAAATGATAATTTTTTTTGGGAAAGGTTACAGAGAAAGGGGGCTGGTGGTTGGTGACGTGTTTCCTTGTCTGTGCTACGAGACAAAGATGGCCCAAAGAAGGGATGTTGCCAGATCCCACTGCTGGGATAATGTTTCTAATTGGTCAGACACCCCCTGCAGTGAGGGAATATAAGGGGTGCTGCCAGCTCCCATAGCAGGGTTAATGCTTATAATTGGTCAGAGGCCCCCTATGGTGAGGGATGAACCTTTTAATTGGTCAGCTTTCATTCCCCCAGGCCCTTGGTAGGGATGATCCCTGGCCTCTGATAGGCTCCCAAGATGCATCGGTCAGTTGTTCTGTCATAAACCATGCACAATGATAACACTATGCTTCAATATATTATATATATATATGTGTATATATATATATATATATATATATATATATATATATATATATATATATATATATATATATATATATATATGGTTGAGTAGTAATTTAAGTAATTTAAAAATGTAATTAATTTACAATGTAACTCAGTTGTAACTCGGTACTAATTTAATATATATATATATATATATATATATATATACATATATATATATATATATATATATATATATACATACATATATATATATATATATATATATATATATATATATATATATATATATATATACACACATATACACACATCTACATGTACTATTCACTCATAAACATATATGCAAACGAATGGGTATGCCTATATATATATATATATATATATATATATATATATATATGTGTGTGTGTGCGTGTCTGTATATATAATTATATGTGTATATATATATATATATATACATACATATATATAATATATATATATATATATATATATATATATATATATATATATACACATATACATATATATATATAGAGGCGAATGCATTCATTTGCATTTATGCTTAATAAAATACAATTTCATTCTTAGCTTATAAGTATTTAATGTCAATTATTTTTATTTATAGACATTAATTATTTAATTATTACTGAACATTCTTAATTAATTATTTCAGTTTTGATAATTATTTTATTGTTTCAAGTGCTTTCCATTATTTGGTGGATATTGCTCTATAATAAATATATTTTATTATATTAATGTCTTCTTGTTTCTGTGCGAAATTGTAATTTCCAGTTTTATCGAATCAGGCCATGGGCCAAAACGACAACTCTTATAATTCTGCCACTTAAAAATACTAATACTAGTGTAGGCAGAATTGACTGTAACTGAACCCATCCATCTGTGTGGGCTGAAACAATTGGGCTGAACTATCCATCGACATGGGCTGAACATGTCATGGGCCAAACCATCTGGGACCCTGTTATGCCTACATGCTGGCATTGTCATTATGACAGTACCAGCAACAATACATTGATTATTATTTTTCATTACACAATATCATTATACAATATCATTATGATTATGTACGTAATGAACACACCATCATTGTTATTTCATTATCATTATAATGAATCCAATGCTGATATATATATATATATATATATATATATATACATATATACATATATAGCATTATGTATATATATATATATATATATATATATATATATATATTTACATACATATATAGCATTATACATTAGACTGTATTTCATAGTATGAAGTTTAATAATTTGTTGTGTACTTTTGAAGTTTGATAATTTGTTACTTTTTAGTATTGCTTTGTTGCTGTCATATAAAAAATGTCAGCCATTTTAATAATCAAATGTATAAATGTATATGCGATTGTGATGCTGTTATAGTTTTACTATTTATTCTAAGTTAATTTTAATGCTAGTGTGTATATAAATTACACTTTTCCTATAATTACAACTGCTAATGTAAGCTGGTCCCATATTAGAAATGTTAGTAGAAACAAAAACTAATCATAATGACGTTTTTGTTGGAAGTGAGAGTGATATATATAGCTGTTTCAAACTGTTTATGTGCACAGCCACTGACATAAAGGCAAGAGAAAGAATAAGCCCAAGGGAAGCAGCCGAGCTGTTGGTGGATCAACTCTTAAAATGCTCAGAACCAGGATGGTTTCAGTCATTCATCGATGCCCTAAAAGCAACAGGTACATTAATGTCTAGCTTCACATCAACCATTTGATCGAGTCAATTGTGTAAGATGTTGAACTTGCTTTCAATGACGAATGTAAAGGTGTTGTTTTTTCCTCTTATTTGATGAAGTAAAACTGACAGGTTTTTTAATTAAGAGAATTGTGTTTGCTATAACAGGTGATTTAGGGTTGGCTGTATAAATAATACAATTAAAGTATAATAATAATGTCACATCATTTAGGTAATTTACATTTAGAGTTATTCTATGATGTAGAAGCATGTACAGTAGGATCATTCCATAATAACTCATTCAGTATTTAGGATGGTTTGTAGGTTTCTATGTCAGATGTTGCATTACATACAGAAACATTGTTTTAATAATGGAATGGAAGGATATATTGTGGGGTGTTTATGCTGGCAGAACATGATGCGCTGGTAAAACTGCTCGAGGGGGAGGAACCTACCAAAGTCGCAAAAGCAGACAACCTCTACCGGGCACTACTGCGTGTGTTTGAACCAGCACTACACAAAATAAAGCCAAGTGAACTCATTCCGTATCTTGTTTCTGAGCAATGTCTCAGGTATGCGTTTTAATCTCTTTCTCACAAAATCTTCAACATTCATTGGCTTTCAGAATTTCATTTAATTTCAGACTGGAATTGGGGTCGAGCATATTTGAATGTCTTTGAGACTGAGTGTGAGTGTTTTGATCAAGGCAGAAAAGATGTACTTGAGATTATAATATAATGTCTTAAAAAAATTCTCTAAGCTTAATGCAAGTTTATTTAGGAAATCTATGTATACTAATGCAGAGCACACACAATGTGTCATTTAAATAGATGCCCTAGTTAATATTTTTGCCAAATATATCAAGGTTAAAAGCAAGGTTACTTCATCTGTCTGGAATGCAGCAGGAAGTGTAATTGTGGCCTGACCCCTGTAGATGTTGTCACGGATTTCGGTGGAGGTCCGCGCAAAGCGACTCTAAAAGTAGGGGTGGGCCTTACTGAAATCAAGCTCAACGTATGTGTGTAGGATGTTTCCCACAAATGAGAATCAACACTAGGAAATAAACATGGATATGTTTATAATGAACCAAAACATATTAAATGGTACACTTGAATAATGAACCTAACTATAGAACATGTTAGCAATACCCTAAAAAACTATGTTCAACTTAATGTACACCATTGAGACTGTTCCTCTTCCTAAACCGTAGCACAGACATCAGTGTTAAGGATCACAGCCTGGCCAAAAGGCATACAGCACAATTAGTAATAACAAAGTGTTCCAGAAAAAAGTTGTCACAGAAGCATACGCTGTGATGCACAGAGTCAACAATACTTCACCCTCGCAATAATTGGCTGGGTTGAGTAGGTCGACAACTGAAATGGCCGTCGGTCACGTTGTCTCGCCTCAGGCTGAACACATCAAACGAACGGGTGTTTCCAATAGTGTAGCGAAAGTAGAATAACCCACCAGGTTATTAAACGACACGGTCAGTTCTGGCGGTATGAGTCTCGGTCGGACGCAGTGTTGTTGAACACATGGTTGGCTGAACGCACAGGCCAGATGTCAATATGTAGTGGATGTATGGCGAACGTAGCTTAACGACAGCTCAATCGGATGCACTGGTGCTGTACATGGAGAAGACGGCAGAACGCATTACAGGTTATCAGTATTGGTGGATAGTGGAGTTGGCGAACATATCGTGATGACAGCTCAGTTGGACACACTGGTGCTGTACACAGGGAAGATGACTGGATTCATAGTATGCAGTCTGTAGATGATAGACGGCCAATGCAGACAGCCACTGCAGACAGCAAACTATATGCTTTATTTAACACTATTGAAACTTTCAGTGATAGTGTCCAAAATAAAAGTACAGAATCAGTAATAAATGAAGAACTCAAAATAATTGAGTTGCTTAATATTAATAGTCTGTCACTAAATAAAAGTAAATCCAAGTATATGACCTTCCAAATGCCAAACAAAACTACACAGACAATAATTCTCAAAATAGATAATATAGATATTGGGAAAGTGGAAGAATTTAATTTCTTAGGCTTAACTATAGATACTGACTTAAGTTGGAAAAAAATCACTGAAAAGATCTCAAATAAATGTTCCAAATCTATAGGAATACTAAACAGATTAAAACGTGCTGCCTTTAGAAATTAAAATTATTTTATAAAATGCATTGATATTACCTCATATTAATTTCTGTATTATGACATGGGCAGATTAGTGAAAATACAAAAGAAAGCAGTGTGAATTATAACATTAAGCAAATACAGTTCACTTACAGAACCACTTTTTAAAAAACTCAACACACTAAAAGTAGAAGACTTACTAAAATTACAAGAACTTAAATTTTATTACAAATATAAACATTAAATTGGCAGATAACCCCAAATGCCAACATACACATCTATAACACTCGGAGAACAACTGAATGACATACTTCCAGAACTAAACATGAATTTGCAAAAAAGTCTTAAATACAACTTGCCACATGTTATAAACAACATCCTGATTTAACTATAAACAAGATAGTGACTCATAGTTTGAAAGGCTTCTCAAGTTATGCCAAACACTACACTACAAAAATGTAATGTCACATGCACTATTCTAAAGTGCTATATATAAAAAGATTTACCATCCAAGCCAAAGGCCCAGATGGCAAGTGGGCAAGGAAGCCATTGTCTTAATGAGAGTCCAACAATGGTCATCTACATATGCCAACTAAATTAAATAAATTATGAATGAGTGTAACACAGTTGATGTAAATACAATTCAACTGTTCGATTTGTATACTTGCACACATGCTTACATGTGTACAAAAAAGAGACTTAATGCCTGAATATATGCATAAGGAGTATGTTATTTTTAATTTGGGTGGCTCCTCCGATAGCGACCAGTTTTGGTCTTAGTTGGAGTCTCCCGTCCCACAGCAAATATTTTTGTCTTTCTTTTTTTGTTGCATAATGTATTACATTGTTGATTATTTATTAATGGGTATTGTACAGTTCAGTATTTGTATGTATAATGTATATCTGTATAGCTTCTCAATGTAATTTATATATGTTTTTCTGCAGTTGGGACAAATAAAATTATCCTTATCCTTATGTTGTCAATACCTGCGTGGCATCACATTTTCTTCACCCGCCGTAGTCAGTGTCAGTGCGAGCGAAGTTGTAGAGGGGTGCGACTTCGTTATTGTCCACACTCTCTGTCTGATTCCCCAGCTCTTGCCAGATACCACCGTTGAATCTTTACTGCCGCACTTGTGTGTTCTGCCCCCTCTCGCGAATACATTTTATTTAGGGTTTATACCAATTGCTTGTTAACTTTTCTACCATATCACAAGGTTGGCGATAGCCAATCAAAATTACTAAAATCTGCGGATGGTCCCATTACATTAATACCCCATAAAATTATAATGTACCACACCTTGTCATGTCCCACGCCTAATGCTAAACTTCCAATGTGGGCTCCCACACTACACTTGGATACACGCTCTAAAATTTACCTCACCATATCCAGGAAAATAGTTCACATAATAACAATTTGCAGAAACGTTACAGATGTGCTGTTTCATATGAACTGTATCTTGTTGTGCAGTGTCGTGGATGAACAGGAGATTTGCCATAAGGAACAAAATGAGGGTGAATTTGCGGCAGCTGGCCTGCTCCTGGAGCGAATCCATAGCAAGAATGAGTGCTACTTTATGCACTTCATGGAGGCGCTGAAACAAAGTGGATATCAAAGTTGTGTAGATGAAATTGAGCCGGCTTTCAATAAGACATGTAAGGGAATACCAATATTAGCATTCTTATAACAAACTTGGTGGTGGAACTTATAGTGGGACAAAGTTATCAGGCTGGGTGGATAGACTTGCTAGCTTGGTGGTGGAGCTTATAGTGGGACAAAGTTATCAGACTGGGTGGGTTAGACTTCTTAGCTTGATGGTGGCATTTATAGTGGGAAACAGTTATCAGGCAGGGTGGCTACACTTGCTAACTTGGTGGTGGGGCTTATAGAGGAACAAAGTTATCAGACTGGGTGGCTAGACTTGTTAGCGTGGTGGTGGGGCTTATAGTGGGACACAGTTATCAGGCTGGGTGGTTAGACTTGCTAGCTTGGTGGTGGGGCTGATAGTGTGACAAAGTTATCAGGCTGCGTGGATAGACTTGCTAGTATGATGGTGGCACTTATATTCGAACAAAGTTATCAGGATGGGTGGGATAGACTCGCTAGCTTGATGATGGGGCTTATACTGGGACAAAGTTATCAGGTGCGGGGGGTTATAGTGGGACAAAGTCATCAGGCTGGGTGGGTTAGTTTTGTTAGCTTGGTGGTTCAGTTTATAGTGGGACAAAGTTATCAGGCTGGATGGTTAGACTTGCTAGCTTGATGGTGGGGCTAATAGTGGGACAAAGTTATCAAGCCCAGTGTGTCAGACTTGCTAGCATGATGGTGGGGCTTATAGTAAGACAAAGTTATCAGGCTGGGTGAGTTAGTCTTGTGCTCTTGATGGTGGGGCTTATAGTGGGACAAATTTAACAGGCTGGGCGGGTTAGACTTGCTAGCTTGATGGTAGGGCTTATAGTGGGACAAAGTTATCAGGCTGGGTGGGTTAGACATGCTAGCTTGATGGTGGGGCTTACAATGGGACAAAGCTATCAGGCTGGGTGGGTTAGACATGCTAACTTGATGGTGGGTCTTACAGTAGGACAAAGTTATCAAGCCTTGTGCATTAGACTTGCTAGCATGATGGTGGGCTTATAATGGGACAGTTATCAGGCTGGGTGGGTTAGTCTTGTTAGCTGGATGATGGGGCTTATAGTGGGACAAAGTTATCAGGCTGGTTATCAGGTTGGGTGGATAGACTTATTAGTTTGATGGTGGGGCTTATAGTGTGGTAGGTTAGTCTTGTTAGCTTGATGGTGGGGCTTACAGTGGGATACAGTTATCAACCTGAGTGGGTTAGACTTGCTGGCGTGATGGTGGGGCTTATAGTGGGTTAGAGTTATCAGGCTGGGTTGTTAGACTTGCTAGCATGATGGTGGGGCTAATAGTGGGACAAATTTATCAGGCTGGGTGGGTTAGACTTGCTAGCATGATTGTGGGCTTATAATGGGACAAAGTTATCAGGCTGGGTGGGTTAGTCTTGTTAGCTGGATGATGGGGCTTATAGTGGGACAAAGTTATCAAGCTGGGTGGATTAGACTTGCTAGCTTGATGGTGGGGCTTATAGTGGGACAAAGTTATCAGGCTTGGTGTTTAGACTTGCTAGCGTGATGGTGGGCTGATAGTGGACAATGTTGTCAGGCTGGATTGTTAGACTTGCTAACTTGATGGTGGGTCTTATAGTGGAACAAAGTTATTATGCTGGGTGGGTTAGTTTGATGGTGGTACGTATAGCAGGACAAAGTTATTAGGTTGGGTGGTTGGACTTGCTATCTTGATGGTGAGGCTTGTACAGTGACAAAGTTATCAGACTGGGTTATTAGACTTGCTAGGTTAATGATGGGGCTTACACTGGGACAAAGTTATCACGCCCGGTGGGTTAGACTTGCTAGCTTGATGGTGGAGTTTACAGTGGGACAAAGTTATCAAGCCCGGTGGGTTAGAGTTTATAGCGTGATGGTGGGGCTTATAGTAGGACAAAGTTGGGTTAGTTTTGTTAGCTTGATGTTTGGGCTTATAGTGGGATAAAGTTATCGGGCTGGGTGGTTGGTCTTGTTAGCCTCATGGTGGGGCTCATAGTGGGACAAAGTTATTAGTTATCAGATTGGGTGCTTTGACTTGTTAGCTTGATGGTGGTGGTGGTTATAGTGGGACAAAGTTTTCAGGCTGGGTTGTTAGATTTGTTAGCTTGATGGTGGGGCTTATAGTGGGACAAAGTTATTAGGCTGGGTGTGTTAGACTTGCTAGCTTGATGGTGGGGCTTATAGTGGGACAAAGTTATCACGCTGGGTGGGTAGTCTTGCTAGCTTGATGGTGGGGTTTACAGTGGGTCAAAGTTATCAAGCCCGGTGGGTTAGACTTGCTAGCTTGATGGTGGGGCTTATAGTGGGACAAAGTTATCACGCTGGGTGGTTAGACTTGCTAGCTTGATGCTGGGGCTTATAGTGGGACAAAGTTATCACGCTGGGTGGTTAGACTTGCTAGCTTGATGCTGGGGCTTATAGTGGGACAAAGTTATCAAGCCCGGTGGGTTAGACTTGCTAGCTTGATGGTGGGGCTTATAGTGGGACAAAGTTATCACGCTGGGTGGTTAGACTTGCTAGCTTGATGCTGGGGCTTATAGTGGGACAAAGTTATCACGCTGGGTGGTTAGACTTGCTAGCTTGATGGTGGGGCTTATAGTGGGACAAAGTTATCACGCTGGGTGGTTAGACTTGCTAGCTTGATGGTGGGGTTTACAGTGGGTCAAAGTTATCAAGCCCGGTGGGTTAGACTTGCTAGCTTGATGGTGGGGCTTACATTTGGACAAAGGTATCTAACTGGGTGGGTTAGATTTGGTAGCATGATGATGGGGCTTATAGTGGGATAAAGTTATCAGGCTGGGTGGTTAGTCTTGTTAGCTTGATGGTGGGGCTGATTTAAAAATATTTTGTATTTTAATAATGTGCTAACAATTAGCTGTTTACGCTGGTCCCAAACCAACATATTTGAATGTTTTTATGTAACAATTAACTGTTTACGCTGGTCCCAAACCAACATATTTGAATGTTTTTATGTAATATGAATTATATTCAAAGGTTTTGTTAATCTATTTTAATACAATGTAGTTTTTGTCCATCTAAATTGTCTGTCAGTTAGTGATATTAATATAAAATTTTTATGCAATATAGCACTTTGTGAATACATGACATACAAGGGTTGTATTAAATTAATTTTGTAACAGTAACCACTAATTATACATTTGATCAAAATGGCAAAATAACAATGTGTCAAACATATTTAATTCCTCTGTAGAAACCGTTCAACATTTCAAAATATTTATAATAAATATTTAGACAGATTTATCTTGAGAGTTGAGATAATTAAGACAAATAAAAAATATAAAGGTCAGGGAGACTCCCATTAAGATAAACAAATGTTGCTAACATAGGATCCACCTTTTGTCAACAAAACTAATAATTATTATGTACTTTCAAAATAAATAAAATTAAAACATGTAAACATAAAGAAAGTGATTACAAAACAAATATAAAGTAACCAACACATTAAAAGACTATGTAGTCAGTTTAAAGTATTCCGATTCTTACATATGTAACAATTAGGAATAAGGCATTGCTGTTCACAATTCCTGATTAGACAGTTTTTAATATAAGTGTTGAAAGCATACAGATTATGTGTGTAAATGTACATGTATAAATGTTTTTTCAGGTAGCGTGGAAGGCGCTATGAATGTTGTTGAACAGATGCCCCGTGTGTATGAAAAGGGTGAGTTAACTTCTTGACATCTATTGGTTACAGACACAATTTAGGTGACAATAATTATATCACAAGTTACACCTGTAGAAAAGTAGGCAGTGTGTTAAAACCTCTAATTATCTTGATGGTTTGTATATGATATGTTATTTTAAAAGACCCAGCTCTGAATACGCAGAGGTATCACAATTATATAACAATAACCAAAACACAAATAAGGGATCCATCCAGATATTCAGTTTTATTCAGAATATACAACACTGAGTTACATATCAGGTTTGTAATACTTGATTAATAATGATTATCACATCTGGTTTAATTGTTTTTATATAAAATGATGATACTCTCTTTTAATGACAAGTTGAATACTCTTGCAAATGGTATACTGATTTGTTCTACTGTTTCCATTAGTAATTTTGGAGGAATCCCATCCGCTCCCGGTGATTTATTATCCTTCATTGCCTTTATTTTCTTAGCTACCATTTCTGGAGTTACAACTAACAGTCCCAAATAGTCAGATTTAGCCTCCTGAAATTTAGCATCAGCAACTGGCTGGTAATGAACTAATATCTTCTTTGGTAAACATTGAACTGAAGTAACCATTTAGGTCTTCCGCCATTAAAAACCCCTGTGATATTATATTTCCAGCACTGTCTTCTAGAGGTCCAACGTTGTCTTGTACGTTTTGTTTACTCCTGATATATGCATAAAAACTTTTGCTGTCATTTTTTATGTTACATGCTAGTTTTTGCTCATAGCTTCTTTTAGATTGTCTGATTTCAGTTGTAGCTGCATTAAGTGCCTCTTTGTATTTTGCATAGTCTTCTTCCTTTCTGGTATGCCTATAAACCCTCCACATAGTTTGTTTTAACACTATTTTTCTAGTAGCCTCTTTTGACAAGTGTTTCTTTCTACACCGTTTTCCTCGTTTTTGGAAGGGAACAAATTTATCGATGATACTCTCTTTCATATTTTAAAGTATTCCAACATTGAATTGTGGTCTTATTCATCAGCATGTTATTCCAATCTAGCTTTGCTAAGTATTTTCTCATATCTTTGTAGTTACTTTTGTGGAAGTTTCTCTTGTACATTTTCTTATTTTTACTTTCTGATTTTGAATTGATGTCAAAATGTATTTGATTATGGTCACTGTTACCCAATGGTTCAAGTATTTTTACATTGTCCACTAATTTTTTTTGTGATGACAAAACTATATCTAATACATTTTTCTCCCTTGGTTGGTTCTAAAATGTGCTGAGTAAGAAAGCTATCCTGGATTAAAAATAGAAATTGTTGGTCCTCAATCCCTGTGCTCTCTAGAGAATTCCATTGTATGTGTCCATGGTTAAAATCTCCCATTATGATACATTCCCCTTTACTAACTTTCTTTATAGCGTTTTTTTATTTTTGTGTTGTCCTCTTCATTTATATTTGGACTTACTTAGACGTAAACTAATCCAATAGTTAATTTTGAATTTCCTGAATCAATTTTGCACCAAACAGCTTCATCGCAATCTGCTTCCTTTTCTAGTTTTATTTCATAAGCCTGAATAGATTCTTTAAGATATAAAATAACTCCCCCTCCCCTTCTTCCTATTCGAGAGGAATTCGAATAGGAATATATACTGGGATAATTCCCAGTATAATTATCTTCACACATCACCCCCATACAAGTTGACAAGTTGATAATCATTGTTTTCGTGAACACTAATTTAGTTGTCATTCATTGTATTCACCACAGGTGATACAGACCTCTCCACAGTGAACACTAATCTAGCTGTCATTCATTGTATTCATCACATTTGATACAGATCTCTCCACAGTGAACACTAATCTAGCTGTCACTCATTGTATTCATCATATGTGATACAGATCTCTCCACGGTGAACTGTAATCTAGCTGTCATTCAATGTATTCATCACGTGATGCAGATTTCTCCATAGTGAACACTAATCTAGCTGTCATTCATTGTATTCACCACATGTGATACATATCTCTCCACAGTGAACACTAATCTAGCTGTCATGCATTGTATTCATCACAGTTGATACAGATCTCTCCACAGTGAACACTAATCTAGCTGTCATTCATTGTATTCATCACAGGTGATACAGATCTCTCCACAGTGAACACTAATCTAGCTGTCATTCATTGTATTCATCACAGTTGATACAGATCTCTCCACAGTGAACACTAATCTAGCTGTCATTCATTGTATTCATCACAGTTGATACAGATCTCTCCACAGTGAACACTAATCTAGCTGTCATTCATTGTATTCATCACAGTTGATACAGATCTCTCCACAGTGAACACTAATCTAGCTGTCATTCATTGTATTCATCACAGTTGATACAGATCTCTCCACAGTGAACACTAATCTAGCTGTCATTCATTGTATTCATCACAGGTGATACAGATCTCTCCACAGTGAACACTAATCTAGCTGTCATTCATTGTATTCATCACAGTTGATACAGATCTCACCACAGTGAACACTAATCTAGCTGTCATTCATTGTATTCATCACAGTTGATACAGATCTCTCCACAGTGAACACTAATCTAGCTGTCATTCATTGTATTCATCACAGTTGATACAGATCTCTCCACAGTGAACACTAATCTAGCTGTCATTCATTGTATTCATCACAGGTGATACAGATCTCTCCACATCGGCACCAAATGTAGCTGTAGTGTTTCCTCAAGTTGCTTGTGCAGGTAAGTTAAATGACCACTGGTCAAGTATTGGCCAGTTTATGAATGTATTGTAACTTAGATGGTGGGCACATGCTGTTTGGTTGGTATTTTCTTTCCATTGTTTTAATGAAATTTCAGTCATTATTCCCTAAATAATTAATAGCTTATCAAATGGTAGTTTATGTTTATGTATCAAGTTACACTTGAGAATGGATCATATAAAACATCACCTACATTCCTGAGTAACAGTAAGTTGTATCAAGAATATTTTGTTACTCAGAATAATGTTTGTTGAATATTTCCAAATAATATACAGCGTATATATTATATATTTTCATATTTCTGTTTCAAACTATAATATTATATTCAGTAATATTTTCTCACAAAAATGCTATAATATTATGTCTTTTTATAATTGAAGTTGTTACCATGGCAGTAAAGAAGTTCCCTTGTTCCTTTGACACTTAAGAACAATTAAGAACAGTTAATTTTCTTGGGTGGCTCCTATGAAAGTGGCTTTTTAGCCTTAGATAATTGTATACTATATGTAATTATGATATGAATGCTTTTACATACTCATTTGTTGAATGATGTGTAAATGGGTCATAATAAAGTACACCTGTCTGTATGTCTATCTGTCTGTTCATTATAATAATACAATTTGTGCTATTATCTAGTTGTTTGGTCACATAAGATCTATAGACCTCCATTTCCATTTTTGCTGGTTGTTGTAATTTTCAATAAAACACCTGCAAGCTGTTCACTTGTTTCTATTCCAAAGGTGTGGGTGAAGCTGCAAGTAGCCAGGTGGATGTGCAGGAGGACTCGGATGTGCAGGAGCATCAGATGGAATACAGCTCAATGGAGACTGATGGTGACACAGCTGTGATGGCAGGAAATATCCCCATTGTGATGGAGGCTGCGCCAGGTGAGACGATTATCTGTGAATATTATATAGTAAAGTACTCACACAATTTAGTGAATGCAGGACATGGTGGATCTATGCAGGAAATGTTCCTCCAAGGCAAGATATTTTTTCTCTCAGAATATTTAAGGTTTTCTATACATTGTAAACACATGTATTTGTGAAGTGTACGTGGGTAAAGGTACTGACTTCCCTGATCTGTATTTGGCCATTGTGACAGCCAGGGTTGGCATGTAACGATGTAAAAGTACTTCGTTACAATACTTAAGTAGTTATTTCACGTAATTGGCATGTAAAGAAGAAGAATTTTGACTAAATACTTTTACTTGTAACAAAGTAGTTTTATCTAAAGTAACGGGACTTTTTACTTCGTTACTTTTATTTACTTCGCAATATATTTTCATTACATGTCCACCGTCAACGACATTTAAAAAACTGTTCATAATCGCCAGGCCAAAAGTTATTAATATCATTCAATCACATGCCAGTTCGCGATCATATTTGCATACATACCTTTCTTTGGAAAATCGACGCAACCACTGTTTTAGCTACTTTATATAGTAGTTTATTATTTATTTTATATCTGTCAGTGAACGAAGTCTGCCAAATATTGGCATAGGTTAGGTCAAGGCCGTTGACATGAAATGTCACTTCGAGCACACAACGCTTGAACGCCATTTCAAACCACGATGCAAATGTCTCCGTTGCACTATATAAACTATTAATCAGTAAGTTTCCAATACGTATTATAAATATTAAAATTAGCAATTTCGACAATGTATTGATAATCCCCATACCATACACTGACACAATTCTGATATTCATGGATCGAGAATGAGAACCGATTTTCGCCCATTGGCATTATCAGCAACGGTCTTACCGGCTTACGTCAACATTAAACAGAATTTTACTTACAAGAATAAAACTCATATTGAGATGTTTAATAAATTCATAATAATGATTACTCTACAGAATCAAACAGTAAAGAATTGATACTCTACCATTTGGCAGCATCTTTTCCCAGCAATGGCTTATTCAAGCTGACCCATAAATAATATCAAGGACAGGGACAGGGGCCCTGACTGGTCTGTCTTCTGATCAATTCTAGCCCCAGCTGGTACCAGGTAACTAACACAGCTAGCTGCTAAAGCATGTTGTTTCAATGTTTGTGTGAGCTGATAAGACATGTCTGGGAAGACATGAGAAGGTGGGGGATCACAAGCCAGATGGCTTCATCAGCTAGGCATCAAATGTCTTTGTTAATTTTTCTATGGGCAGTGCTAGGTTGTATTACCTCTGACCAGTTTCTACTAGTACTGGACTGACCCTCTACATACTCAGATACAATCACACAATCTAGCTCCTCCTATACCCCAGTGGAACAGGTCGATAAAAAGACATATTGTGCCTCATCATTAATTAAGTTCTGTATTTAACTGAAATTATTTGATGTCGTATTAAAGATAATGTAATTTTCCAAGCATCCAAGTGAGCACCGTGTTCAATGGTGGCAGACCTACTGACCAGCTAAGGCTGTCTGGGAGCACATTGTTATAGGCAGAGTGGTTGCAAAACAGTTGTCAGATGCAAGTTGTGTAATTTATAAAATATTACTCATGATTTTGTTGTTATTTCTAAGTGTTGTACTTTTACTTCTACTTTTACTTCAAGTACATTTGAAAAGTAATTTTACTTTTTACTCAAGTACTTTTTTTACAAAGTAATTTTACTTTTACTCAAGTAGTTTTTAGGTGAATTACTTTTACTTTTACTCAAATAGAATTAAAGTAATTCAGCCAACCCTGGTGACAGCGGGGTAAAGCGTGTAAGTACGCTACACTTGCTGCATTCTGTTCAGTTATTGTCCAGGAGCCAATTTCCAAAAGAGGCCTAGAAAATGGGTTTCGTTCAACAATGTCCCTGGAACATTTCTAGCCCTGATGTACAAAGGAATTGTGGTATCACCAAAATGTTCATCACGGTTGATGGCGGCCAAGGTGCAGATCTTAAAAATCAAAGAAATGTTTTCCCTTAACTCAGATATCCCAGTTTATTTTATAATTGTTGTTAACATGTTTCTGTGGTATTAGTTATTGTATTGCTGTTGAACCAGTTAATATTTGCATAGGATATGTTACATTAAGGTAACAATAAACACAAAATTGCATGTAAGATGTGTACATATTTTACTATAATTCCACAATACTGCGCTGTATAAAAACATACCTTTACCTTTTTACCTTTCAGTAAATGATGTCTTGTTTAAAAATGAAGCACCGGTAGATGTGTTACTGATGACAGGTGAGACGGAAACCGAGAGAAAGGACGTGATAGAAGAAAACAACTCCATGCACTTCCAAGACGACCCTGAGACAAGTACGACATCGTTGGATTATCATCCAAATATCCCCATGGAAAATAACCTCAACATGCCAGCGAATGGAAGGACAGATGATGCAGAAAGTGTAGCAGACAACACAATGATGCGTGAGTCGTATTTGGGTTTTGTTTATTCGTTCACCCTGTAACGCCTTGAAAATGTCTATGTTGGGGAGAAAGGACAAATTATTTCAAACTTAATGCCCTTGCTAAACAGTTGATCTCTGAGGAGGAATATATATGTAAATATATGTATGTGTATGTGTGTGTGTGTGTGTGTGCGTGCGCGCGTAATCACATTTGTATAACACACACGCACGCACGCACGCACGCACGCACGCACGCACGCACACACACAGTTCGTAGTTACTCCTGTGAACAAAGAGTGCTTGGCATGGGGTGATTAATCTACTATGTTAACTAAGTTAATCTAATTATTATTTTCGATTAAATTAAGTTAACTTGTATTTTGAAAGTTAAGTTAATTTATGAAATTAACTAGTTAAGGTAATGGTTACTTTATTCTTCATGTAAATGTGGAGTTTATTGGATGTGCAGCCAGGCAGGTAGTTTACCCCCTAGTCACCTGTAGAATAGTTTACCGGCATGAACTCCAAGTTTTACCCACTAACTCAATATCTGTTACCTGTATCTATACATGTGGTGACATTAATCTAATCACTTTGTAAAAAATAAGTTAAATGAAAATTAATTGAAGTTAATCAGTTAATTTAATTACAAGTTAAGTCAATGTTAACTTAGCTTAAAGGGAAACAGAAGTCATGGTGTTGGGCGTATGCACCAATAAGTGTTACTAAAACATAACCTTTTGCAACTGTAATTAAGAATATCATGCCCCTGGTTTACTAGGAAAACCTTATTGAACACACATCATCTTAATTTCATGGGCAGTGCCATACCGTTAGATAACCTATGTCATGAGTGTCAAAGTCTAGCAAAATTTACTCGCCAAATGAAGATATATTTGTGTACACCTATTCCTCACTTGCCAATACGATATGACCATGTTGTTTGCATACAAACTCAACTTATGTAAAACATATTTTGGCCTTTGTATCCCAGCCTCACGTAATATGTCACAGGTGGTCTATGTTACCCGATTTATGTAGAACTTATCATGCGCTTATCAATGGCGCTGGTTAACGTGTCAGCCCTCAACCGGAGAGATTGCCAGAATCTCCAACTTTAAGAACACATGAGTAAACCACTGGCGTGATATTCTTGATTTTTTTTGCACATTGTTAATTTTTATTATCACTTTTAGGTGCATAGCCTCAAAACCATGAGTTTTATTTCGCTTTAAATAACCGTGTTGTGTTGCGTTGAAGCGGGTGGAGAAGTTGGCCGAGGAGAGCCTCTGAAACTTAGAGATTACCAGATGGAGTTGGCTCAGGAATCAGTTAAAGGAAAGAATAATATTGTTGTTGCTCCTACTGGCAGTGGAAAGACACACGTTGCTGTGTACATCACCAAGGTAAGTGATCTTTGCTGCTTATAGCTTTAACAAGATTGCCACCCAAGGCAAAAGTACAGATGGCAAGTGGACAAGAAAGCCATTGGCTTACCGAGAGTCCAATAATTTTTCATCTATGTGTAACCTGCCCTTCTGAGATATTTGTAAAATTTGTTTTGAAAGATATTCACAAGTTTATATACAGTATTCTAAACGAGGCCTAATTATTGCTTGATATAGAGGTGTAATTAACTGTTTTTCCTTGTATGTATTTCTCCTGATCATCACAAGAATTTGATTACCCTTTGAAGCTGCAATACCACACTGCTCTAAAAATTTCAGAGCACAGTGGGTACAAAGGACAGTATGTTTATGGATGGCCTTGTCAGTGAGTGAAATGAATTGCAGTATGAACTCTTTACTTGATAGTCCTATCAGTGAGGCTGAGATGTGTAGTGTTATCTCATTGTCCTATATATATGAGTGTAAAATGAGGTGTGAACTTAGTATTGAATCTACAGCACTGTGTATGTGGGATTGATAGAACCACCACTTTATTTCACATTAACTTATTACCAATTATTTTGAATTAAATATGGTAACTTTGTTAGATTTAGTACGCGTTATAAGGCATTCTATTATGTTACCTATAATTTCATCCTATGGTCAACATGAACACTATTTTGTCATTATTTGTAACAGTTACACGATTTTGTAGTGTATCCTACTATATAGAGGTATTTAACTGATTCCACCAGATGGTGATCTTATTTAGTCAAATTAAGTGGCCTCCATTGTAAATAGCTGATCACGATAAAGTATGTCTACGTCATTATGTGATAACCATGTTTGATGGTTTGAAGCATATGAAATGACAACACAAAAGGGGACGGATCTCTATTTCACTTCTGGGTTCATGGCATGCGAATATAGTCTTCGACACTTATGCTGTTCCCAGATTAAAATTTTTAGTGGCCGGCTGTCAACTTAGGTGTGTGCCAGTGACTGTCGGATCCTTTGCACATAAACACATGATGTAATTGTTTTGGATGCTGTTTGATGGGGAATGTCTTGTATGTTGGTTTTCTGGAGATAAGAATGACAGAAGTTGAAATTTTTTTCCATCCGGTTGATGAACTAACTACAAATATTAGTGTAGTTGTTTTCAGGAATTTGTGAACAGCATTAAGAATGTTAACATTGTCGTCCATGGGAAAATAAATAGTGACCCGTCACCAAAACCTTCGTTATTCCACTACAGCTCCATCTGGAAGCCGCCGATGTAGAGGAAGACCCCAAAGTGTTGTTTCTGGTCCCGACAGTGAGTCTGGTTAACCAGCAGAAGGAGATGTTTAGGAAGTACCTTCCCGCCAAGTTCAGGACCACAGGGGTGTGTGGGGACGGAGCCACCTCCCAGTTGTCTCTCGGTCAGCTCCTTCCAAACAAAGATGTCTTTGTTCTGACGCCGCAAATACTGGTGGATGCGCTCAACGAAGACGAAGCGGAGATCGCGATCAGCAATTTCTCGCTGCTAATCTTTGATGAGTGCCACCACACGGATAAAGGTCACCCCTACAACAAGGTGATGGCACTCTACATGGACAAGAAACTAGAAGGACAACGCAATCTCCCACAGGTATGTCTTATGTTCAGGCATGGGGTAATTAATCTACTACTGTTCACTAGTTAAGTTTAGTTAATCTTGGATTATTTTTGTTAACTTGTATTTTGAAAGGTAACTAGTTTAGTTAAGTTAATTTATAAAGTGAATTAGTTAAGTTAGTGATTAACTTGAAAGCTCTGGCGGTCATGTCCGCTCTAATGGACGTGACTGATACAGTTTGTTATTTTTCAGTGAGGTAGTTGTTTGTCCTTCAGGTTCAATGCTTTTTATCATAATTATCAAAAGTTCTTATGGTTTCCACGCTTGTTTACAGTATTGTAAATGAGGCCTAACTATTGCTTTATATAGGGGTATAATTAACTTTTTTTCTTGTATGTTATATTTCTCCTAATCAAAACAAGAATTTGATTACCCTTTGAAACTGCAATACCACACTGCTCTGAAACTTTCATATCAGCGCTTATTGTTACTCCTAAATGCTTTTCTTTTATGGTTATACCTAGAGACCAGTATCTCCTATTTTATAGTTTACATCCAAGTTCCTGTGTCCTGTGTGTAGGCATTTACATTTCCCAAAATAGAATAACATCTGCCATTTTTTAGACCATTTAACTAAGTTGTTTAGATCATTTTGTAAATGTTGTTTATCACCATCGTTAAACTATCTAAACACTTTTGTGTCATCTGCAAATTTCAGTACTTGTTATATTATTGTCCAAGTCATTTATATTTATTATGAATAATAAAGGTTGTAATACTGATCCATGTGGTACCCCACTCAAGACTTATTTCTAGTTTGAAACTTCTGTCAGTCAGCCATTTTCTAACCTGTCGATTATGCCATGGGTTTTTAATATAAGTTATAATATCTATTGATGATCCTTTGTCTATCCACTTAGTGATTTCTTCAAAAAAATATATACATTTTTTGTTAAGCATGACCTCGCTTTTAGGAATCCATGTGGAGATGGATTTAATAATTTATACCTAACAAGGAAGTCCACCATTATAGTCTTTAATTAACCTTTGTAATCATTTACAAATCACTGATGTTAAACTCACTGGTCTGTAATTCTCCGTCTTATTTCTCGAACCCTTTTTAAATAATGGTACGATGTTTGCTTCTTTCCATTTAAAAGGAACCACTCCCTCTTTTAATGATAAGTTGAACACTCTTGCAAATGGTATACTAATTTGTTCTACTATTTCCATTCATAGTTTTGGCAGAATTCCATCCACTCCAGGTGATTTATTATCCTTCATTGCCTTTATTGTTTTAGCTACCATTTCTGGAGTTAAAATTAACTGCCCTAAATACTCCGATTTAGCCTCCTGAAATTTAGCATCCGGAACTGGTAATGAACTAATATCCTCTCTGCGTGCGATGAAGACAGAAATAACCTGCCAATTTAGTATCCTAAGTTCAAATATACAATCCATAAATGCTATATTCGATGAACTTGAAATATTTGTTGAGCTCCTCAATACTATAAACTTTAAATTTGGTATTATATGTTTACAAGAGACATGGAAATCAAAAAATGAGAATTTATCTCAATTCAATTTACAGGGATATGAATTAATAGCTCAAGGGAAAAACTGCAGTAACAAAGGTGGGTTAATAATATATGTAGATAAACAATATAATTATGCAGTAAAAATTAATATCTATGTACGCACATTGGAGGGGTTGATAATTCGAATAACTGGAAGCAACTTGTCAAAGACTATTACTATTGGCAACATATAAAGACCACCCAAGATCATGTAATGAGAATAAAAAAGTCATCAATGAATTTTCAACGAATATCTACACTGGAAAATAGCAGTAATCTCATTATCACAGGGGACTTCAACATTAATGTACTCAAAATTAATGAAAATAGAATATACAGTAATTTTTTTATACCATGACATCATATAATCTGTATCCTAAAATTACATTTCCAGCCTGCTTTGCTATAACCAATGGAACATTGATAGGCAATTTATTTTGTAAGTTAAATAAATTTGTATTAGACATTACAGCAAGGATCTTCACAAAGCTCTTTCTGATCATCAACCATGCTTCCTGTTCATGGATATCAATCTAAAAATTAAACTTCCTCCTAAATTCGTAAATTTAGCTTTGTGGAAATTTCTCCTGTATTTTTTTATTTTTACTTTCTGATTTTACTTTGAGACAAAATGTTTAGAATGGATATTAATCATGTGACTATCCACTGTAAAAGCTGGATTGGATTGATTGGTTTGTAGTGTGTTTCTGGGTTCAACAGGTAGTAGGGTTGACAGCATCTGTCGGAGTAGGGAAAGCAAAGGGTGTGAAGGGAGCCGTGGACCACATCCTCAAGTTGTGTGCCAATCTGGATGCAGGGAAACTTTGCACCGTTCAAGAACACCGTCGGGAACTTCTCTCTCACACCAACCGTGCTCATGAAGGTTAGTTAATCACTGATATGCCCAGACAAGTGATTATATATTAGGCCACTTTATGTAAAGTTGACACACAAATGCTCAGAATCAGGCAACAATGTTTTCAACGAGATTAAACAAAACATTATAATTAATCATTTCAGTACAACAGGCCGAATTTCTGGCTGCGCGGTGTGTGACGCTGCAGTATGACAGACTGAATCTTCGGCATTGGCTACGTTCATGATTTAAATTGCTTTTACTCATAATTGTCCACTACATGGAGCTACTTGTTATATACGGTTGTCATGGTGAATGAATTAGCTATTCAGTAGCGGCAGTCATTGATTATCGCTCAATATAATTTTATGGAGATTTTCGCGGTTTTTAATGATGAATTATGAGAATCTACGATGGCCACAATGGCAGACAAAATTACTGCAACTGGCAATTTACCGTCATATGTTTTGCACAGATTATTTGATAGTTTTAGTGACAAATCTTTGTCGGATGTTGACAATCTAAACTGTACATTGGTATACAACTGTGTTCAACAACTGCAAAAATGTTGAAATCATGGTGGCCATCTTGGATTGCTGGTTACAATGATGACAAAATATAAAAAAGATATGGCTCATTTTACTTGGTGATTATCATAATTTCAGAATAGATGTAATGTTCCTATTCATAAAATGCATTTTTATTGCTGAAATCTTGACTTGAAGTGATGCAGTAAATTTTCTTGCATATTCACTGGGAATGCAGTATTCAGATGTCACAGGAGATCAGGGCTGTATTACTGAAATGGTTAAGACGACCATACAAGTCACAGAACTTAAACAAGAATGCCAATATCAACACAATGTGCTTATATATGGCTGGCAACAACTGGAGAGGATTGCCCAAGACAGGAGGTGCTGGAGAAATGTTGTGGATGGCCTATGCTCCAGGAGGAGTTAAGGGTCTAAGTATATATACATATATATATATATATATATATATATATATATATATATATATATATATATATATATATGATAAGACCAACAGAAGAATGATAAGATGAACACAAAAATTACAACACCAAACAAAAATGACAGTACCACACATTAATGATAACACCTACAGAAGAATGATAACACCATCACATGAATAATAAGTCTAACACAAGAATGATAAGTCTAACACAAGAATGATACCACTATCACATGAATTATAACACCAATGCAATTATTATAACTCCAACACATGGATAACAACACCACACATTAATGATAGCATCTTCACATGAATGATAACACGAACACATAAACGACAACACCATGAATGATAACACCAACATAAGAATGATAAGACAACCAAAATAATGATTAGACCAACACATGAATGATGAAGTCAACACGAAAATGATTAAGGGGCTTTATTAATATTATTTGTCGAAAAATTCACTAAAAAATGGCTTGCGTGGGTGGGTCTCGGAAAATTGGAAAGGATTTTTGCTCCCAATGAATCCTATCCATTTTTTATTATTAGATTTGTTTTATATTTACAGATTTCTTAATACAAAAATGATGCATCCAACACAAATGCTGAGACCACCACAATAATGATAATTCCCACGCAAAAATATGAAATGTGTGGATATGATGCCCAAATGGATAGAATAATATTACAAGACATGTCTGTGATATAACATAATATCAATAAAATCTTTACGGAAAATGTTTTGTTGGCTTTCAGATGTGCTCTCAAGTTCAATGTAATCCTACCTGTTAGACAGTCTTAGTGTATTACTTATGACAAATTTTGAATTTTTGTAGAAGCTCCTAAGGAAGTCCCAGGCCGAAATGTTGATCCTTTCAAGGATGAAATATGCCAACTGATGCAGACGATTGAAACAAAACTAATTGCAGGTAAGTAATGTGAATATGAATACCTTTATTTCAGGTAAAAACCCATGTACATAAAATATGCATAAAAAATAAAACAATAATAACAAATAATTAAATATATATATATATATTTTATTATTTGTTATTATTGTTCATTTAAACTGATTTATATTTTAATGTATTTAGAATTTGTATTAACTTATTTAATTTTTTTATGCATATTTATATATATTACGTATATAAATGATATGTAAAGTCACCATTGTACACAATAAAGTGCTCATGCCCATCTAAACCACATGGGTCCATTAACAATATTAATACAATTGGTCATACAATTTATTAAATAATTTTCAATGTCATGAACCCGTTTTCTAAAACCATAGATATTCTTGTGCAACAGGGCATCAAACTTATCGATGGAATTCTTAGCAAACATACTACTAGTGCTCTCCCATCTGTTGTATCATAAAATCTGCTTACACATGTTGCTGTAGGCATACATCCATATAAATGTTCTTGTTAAACTTTACCCAAAGTGGGGAACAATAACTGGTATAATAGATTTAACAAGATTTGCCATCCAAGCCAAAGGCCCAGATGGCAAGTGGACAAGGAAGCCATTGGCTTATCGAGAGTCCAACAATGTTCATCTACTTATAACCCGCCCTCCTGAGATATGTGTCAACCTTGTTTTTAAACATATTCATGCTGCTAGCAATTACACAATCTGTATACAATTTGTTCCATTCATTTATTGTCCTCTGAAATAGATGCAGTTATGCGCCAACTGACAGTTGTGAAATTTTGTAATGATACTGTTAGACCTGGCATAAAAGGTACGCAGATGTCGTAACATATTTTCATCATCCTGAAGGATCTGAAGATAATTACACCTAAATACGAACAGGTACACTACCATCTAATTGTACCCCTGTACAAAGCAATAGTTAGACCACATTTGGAATATTGTATTCAAGCATGGAGGCCATATCGTAAAAAAGACAGATAAGCTAGAAAGAATACAACAAAGAGCAACTAAGATGATTCCAGAATTAAGAGACCTTAGTTACGAAAGTCGCTTATTACAATGTGGTTTGACAACACTAGAGACCAGGAGACTAAGAGGAGACCAAATAGAAGTGTTTAAATAGTGAACGGTTATGAGGATGTTGATAGGAATATGTTCTTCAAACTTAAAGAAGGCAGTAGAACCAGAGGACACAAAGCAGCATTAGTTAAGGAACAGTGTAGGTTGGACATGAGAAAGTACTCTTTCTCACAGAGGGTGATAAATGAATGGAACAAACTGCCAAATGATTGTGTTAATGCTAGTAGTGTGAATATGTTTAAAAATAGAATTGACAGATATCTGATAAGGGCGGGCTACACATAGATGAGAAAATTGTTGGACTCTCGATAAGCCAATGGCTTCCTTGTCCACTTGCCATCTGGAACTTGTTGTTCGAGATGGCAATCTTGTTCAATCTTGTTAAAAATCATATGCAATAGTGATCTACATTTATAAGATGCTAGAGATTGCCATCGAAAACAGTGTGCTCCAGTTAGCAAAGTTCTCACTGGAAATTTTTGTCAGATCAGATCATAAGTTAAATAGGTGAATGTCCAGTTTTAGCAACCCGAAATGGGTTGAGAAGTCCAAGTTATGTGTAAGTGCACCAAATGTGCACCATAAATAGCCTAAGCAAACACGACGTACAAATGTAGCGCGTGAATCAGTAGTGAAAGTTGAGACAGACTAGCATCCAGGTTTAGTAGATTTATTCTTGTGTCTAAAGCAACTTTTGAAGCTGAGGTATCTCCTTCCTGGGATCAAGTTAATCTTTGTAATTTTTATGCAGGTGCACACATGCATGTACACATATGTGTACATGCATGTACACATATATACACATGCATGTACACATATGCACACATGCATGTACACATATGCACACATGCACGTACACATATGTGTACATGCATGTACACATATGTGTACATGCATGAACACATGCACACATGCATGTACACATATGTGTACATGCATGAACACATATGCACACATGCATGAACACATATGTGTACATGCACGTACACATATGCACACATGCATGTACACATATGCACACATGCATGTACACATATGTGTACATGCATGTACACATATGCACACATGCATGTACACATATGCACACATGCATGTACACATGTGTACATGCATGTACACATATGCACACATGCATGTACACATATGCACACATGCATGCACACACACACAGGCTCATTCACACACCGCGCACACAGTCAGTATGGTGATATATTACTGTTAAAAAGCAAAATGGAGTATGTTTACAGATGTGCAGCAGAAAGATCAACAAATGGGCAATTTATCTAAAGACCTTGTGGCTCCACCTGGACGTGGAAGTGAACGTTATACACAGTGGGTGAATTCTCTCAAACGCCCTATTGCAAAGATCAGGGACTCGAACATGAAGCAACTGGTTTTTGCTTGCGTCAGACATTTGAAGGTAATGACTTGTGGTGGATCAAAGGTCTTGCAAGGGGGGCTAACTTAGTTACCCATTAGTTTATCGTGGTTACAGGTTACATAAGAAGAAATAAAAAATTTGAGCCAAAGGTGCCCCCTCCCTCAAATGTGCCACTGCTGCCATCTTGTCTACAAAGTTTACAACCTTTCCCTCTCTTCACTGATTAACTGATATGCCGCTAGTTTGGACTTCCCAAAATGAAATTGCCCAAAATCTAAAAAAAATTTGTTCTCAAAGTACATCTAAATTAACAGTGGTTGAAGTGGCAGGGAACCAAACCAACTCCACCAGAGGGAGCCACACACATGGCAACATACTGCCCAACAGAAATAATACATTCCGTCCATAACAAGTGTTCTACATTGTGTTAATCTATTTTGCTGTAGCATATTTATCAACAGAAATTGTTTGAAACAGGAATTTGACAACAATAATGCATACAGTGAAGATTGTAATATTTTGCCTTGAGATGTGAGTATTTATTGGTTGTTAATTGCAATAACATGGTCTCTTTATATGTTTGCCATGTCGTAAATATCGCATATCTTATTTCATTGCCAAATCATGTATTTTTGAAAACATTAAGGTAAAATTTCACCATAGCAATGCAGTTTGTATGTACACTGTATATTAGTTTTAATCAAACGAGATGTTATAAATACTAATAAATTCAGTGTAGCAATGTCCCATATAACAGTCGTTCGGTTAGCGATCATTATACATTCCCTTTAAGGGGGTTCTTTTCAAGGTCTCCTTAGGCCATACCCGATTCATTTTTGTCGTGGATCCATGGATCCTCCTGATGGCCGACCAAGATATACTCCTGTTGATATTCCTCTTGTACTTGTTGCTTTTGTGTTCTTTCCAGTGGATATGTAGGGGAAGGCAATTTTAGTTGAGCCACTGGCGTTTCCCAGGAAACTATTATAGTTACAGTTACAGTGATTGAACATGTTATTAGAAAGCGATTGATGTTCAATAAATGCCATTTGTAACAATGGTGAGAAAACGTGAGTTAAAAGTATGTTTTTTTGAAACTTTTGGTGATTGTGATTAATGTCGGATGGCATATAAACTATTAACACACTTGAAAAGACTTCATTGTCTGTGCACTTACAAATGGTTTAACTATGGGAAGAACAATATTTACATCACTTCGTGCATTGAGAAATAAATTTTTTAAGTTTTTATTGTCGAAACGAGGCTAGTTGAGAAGGTCAAAGATAGGGTTAATTGAGCAGCAGTTAAAGAATGAAGACAAGTGTTCTTTACCCCAAAATACATCAAAGAATTAATTTTTCAGTGCAAATTGGTACATCGGATAGCTACAAGGCAACATATTAGCAGTTAGTTACACTGGTTGCGATTTGCCTATAAGTAGAAATTAATTAAGTGTGTGAACTTATTAAATAAGCGTGTAGGTTTGACGGAGACATGTTGTACCCATTGGATAGATGTGTTGGCTGAGTTATTATGAAATTTTAGTACATGGCCTAAGTAAATTATACAAATAAAGCATTTAACCAACTTACGCTAAACTGTGGCTCAACTTACCGTACACTGAATGGTAATTCAGCCAGCTTACCAACCCTATTTGAATCCACTACATATAATTATCTACACATGCTAGATATATTATTTTGGTATAAAATTATCTACTAATAATCATAGTTGAATTACGATTTTCTTGAACCACAACGATTTTGATTACTTACTCTACGTTTCGACTGCCATCGGCGGCCTTCATCAGGAATTCTGGGATGGCAGGTTCTTCCTCTGTTCACCAGTTGTTTTCGTATGCAGGTCATCCCAGCTTACCAAGACAACTGGGAGCAGAGGATGAACTTGCCATCCCAGAATTCCTGATGAACTTGATGAACATTTTCATGAATAATAATCATAGTTTATGTGAGTAAAACAAATGCCTTATGAATATGATTGTGACCTGGGTATCAAAAAGAATGAAAAATGGCTGAACTAACACTGCCTTCCCCTACAGTTCAATTATGAAACTTCTCCACCTGAATGAAGCCGTTTGTATTTGTGGTGTCGACAGATGTATAATGAAGCTCTTCTGATCAATGCTGACTGCCAAACATTGGACGCTGTCAACTATATACACAACGACTTGGAGCAGATAAAGCAGACGTATCCAAATGAGACTGAGTTGTGGCTGGAACGCATCTTCAATGGTTTGTCTGTTGTTCCTCTTCTGATTTCGTCAGATTACTTTCAGTTTCTCCAAACAACCCATTCTTGGGCAGGAAGTTTCCCATGACAATTTACATTTGTGGGATCTTTACTTCCCTGACATAGTCACCAGCTAGACAGGGCTCATGGCTTTTAGAGGCACAAAAGACACAGGTTAACTTAAGCTGGATGAATGAAATTACCGAAGCTTCAAAATGGCGGCAGGTGGATTTCAACCACGTTTCTCTCAATTGCCATTCTGGTGCTTTAACCATTGCTGTGAAGAATAATTACGCTGGTCACAGAGAAGATCAAAAATCTGTTGAAATACCTACACACATAATACCTTCTCAACAGTAATGAATTCCAAGATATTGAGATCTTACTGTTTTGTGCTAAAAATTGGTTATTACGACATTAAAATGCAATTGAAAATTATAATTATGTAGATGCTTTTTTAGTAAAGATTTTTTATTTGCTCAACACCAGTGGTGCAATTCTAACAAATGATTCTATACGTATTAAAAAGACAATAGTTTTATTTACAAATCATATCAATTTAGAACTAGTGCTGCATAATAATTACAGTGGAACAAACCTTTAATAATGCTGTACTGCTGCTGTGACCATTTTAATATGTCTACAGTCTCATGCCTAATGACAATTATAACATGTCCATGATGCGTATCTGCGTTCTCCAGAACAAGAAGATGCTCTGAAGAAGATCAGCAAAGACGTTCGCTACAGTAACCCCAAGCTTGAAAGTTTACGGGAAGATATCATGAAAGTCTATGAAGAGGATAAGAATTCGTGTGGAATCATATTTTGCAAGACGCGTGCCATCACCTTGGCCTTGGAACGATGGATGCGAGAAACAAATGACCTGGAATCATTGAATCCAAAACGGCTCGTAGCAGCGAATGCACCGACTGAGAAAGGAGGTATTGTATCACACATCGGTACTCTTTTTGTTAGCAACGATGTGGTAGAAACATTCCATCTAGTTATCTACAGATTTTGCAAAGTTTCATGGCAAACTGATTAACAAAATATACTTTTCGAAGCAAAGTTGAATACTGTAATTGAAAGGAGTCATCATTTATGTGTTTGTTCACCCTTCCAATTAAAGAAAAACAGGAATAAACTTTACATGGGGTAATTTAGTAGTTGGAATAGTAACCACTGCTGATTTAATCGTCTTAGTCTCTTGGTTGTGCACTTACAGGAATGGAGCAAAGTGAGCAGAACGATGTTCTCCGACTTTTCCGAGATGGCCATCACAAGATAATCATAGCAACATCTGTGGCAGAAGAGGGACTGGATATCCAGGCTTGCAACTTTGTCATCAGATACGACCATGTCACCAATGAGACAGCACGTATACAAGCCCGAGGTGAGTCACAATCAGATTTATGTTTATCTGTGACATTTTCGCTGAAAGTTAAGTAAATTTATAATTTACGATGACAGTTATCTAAGGTAAGCTCTTAGCCAAGGATTCGTTGTCCCGTTATTACAATGGGTTTTTTGAAAATAATAATGGGTTTTTGTTTTTCAAATAAAGATTTTTGGTTTTTAAATAACAGGATTTTTGGTTTTTAAATAACAGGATTTTTGGTTTTCAAATAACAGGATTTTTGGTTTTTAAATAACCCGATTTTTGGTTTTCAAATAACAGGATTTTTGGTTTTTAAATAACACGATTTTTTGCTAGACCATAACGGGTTTTTATTTAATGTCCAATTGTGTACACAATAATATTACATCTGGTGGCTTCTTAAGTTACTGTGGTAATGATTACGGGGTGAAGTGTAAAGCGCTTTGACAAGTCCCAAGGATTGGATACCACACTTTATAAGAATGCACCTTTTTATTAATTAGTATATTTAAGAGATAGGTTTGTACTATTTTGTAACATATACATTATTTATTAAAGGGTAATTCAATATTTTAGACAAGCCATCAGACCCGGAGTCCTGAAAACATCGATAGTAGGGGTATATAAATGAGTAAAGGAGATGGGTGTAGAGTGTACGCCAACTGGGGTTCAATCCTTAGATCAATATGGTCAGTTTGCCTTTTATCGGATCAAATCACCTTTATGAATGTCAGGACTCATTGGACTGTTTAAATTTAGGGAATGGCTATTGGTGCGTGATATTGCCGGAACATTTAGGCAGCTTTTTCTTCTTCACATATGCACAGTACACCCTGATGGAATCGTTTCTACAAATATTTTAATGGACATTTATTTGGCCACTCCCAAGTAACCCACTGCTAAGGACCCGATATGAGGCATTGCTGGCGAGGGCAATTACTTAACTAAGGTTACAGTTGCAGTTACAGAACTAAAATGTTTGTTCAGTGCTAATGTTTAATCCTTTAATGCTTCACAAACTAATATTAAGAAGCCAGAAGAATTGCGTGATCCACATTGCATGACCAGTGGACGACCAGTTTCTTTTTACAGATACAATTGTTGTCACGCAAATACCACTCATTAATTTGTTGTTGAAGGATCAACGCAGCTAAGCGCAGATCAATAATTAGCCCCTCATAAAAACAAAAACATGGGAGGAATACAAAGTATATAGGAATGCCAAATATAACAACATGTGGCACACAATGCAACGTACATGCTTCGTCGTATGACGTTGAAAACATAACCACCATTCTGAATGACACTTTTTTGTGATTTAGGTCGTGCCCGCAGGACAGGTGCAAAATATGCGTTGCTGACAGAAGAAGGTAGTAGAACGGCTGAGAGAGACGAACTCAACAGAATACGGGAAGATATGATGGAAGACGCAATTCGCAGAATTGACAGCATGGATCTGGACGATTTCCAGCAACGGGTGAAGAGCTATCAGGAAGAAGCAAAACGAAACCGAGTTATGGAATTACTGGGCAAACAAGCACAGATGAGAATGAAACGGGCCAGGCCAGTAGACGACGATTACACTCTGTCGTGTTCGAAGTGCCATGCATTTGCTTGTTTTTCTTCAGACATCCATCGCATCGAGAAGAGTCATCACGTAGTGATATCTGAGGACTTCAAGGAACTCGCGCACGTAAAGAAACACCACCGACCGTGTAATTACGACGGCATGAACAAAATGGGAAAGTTGCACTGTGGCAAGTGTGACAAGGACTGGGGCGTGGTGGTTCGTTACAAGAAAGTCTTCTTCCCCGTCCTCAAATTGTCGGACTTTGTCGTGGAAGATGCGAATGGTCGGCCAGATTGTTACAACAAGTGGAAAGATGTTCCATTCGTGGTGAGCGAGTTGACAGCAGAAGAGATGGGGCGTCTTGCCGTTGAAGGCAGAGAACTTGTTACTGTGGAAAACTGGATTCAAATGGCGTGAACAACCATCAAGTCCTTGACTTGACTAAGATATGAAATATGTACTTTTGCTAGCTTACCATAACAGTTGCTGAACCAGACTCCGGCCAAACACTAGAAAGTGTAACTTAAACATGTTTGAAGTGTCTTGTTTACTTAAGTTTGCAGCTCAGAAAGATGTCTGCTAATGATTTACAGGCTTTTCAGTCCCATTTTATTTGCAACAGTGAGTTGATGTTTGAACGTTTCTCAGAATGTCTATGTACTTCATGAAATGCAGATTATAAGTTCATTCATTGTTCCAGCACAACTACGTATAAAGGGTGTGTTGCAGTAATTGCCAACATGCTTTCACTTGAGTTATATCATAATCTTATTAGATAGCATGTATTATACAGTTCTTGATGTGATGATGTCCGTTAATTACAACGATGACGATAACATACCGACATGTAGAAAGAACAGATACCGTTATTCTTTTGGTTTACCTAGACAGAGAAATATGACTTTCTAATAATTGTTTTGAATATAAGAAGATAATATTGTAATATTTTATCGTTCTCGTTTGAAATGTTGTGTACACATTACATTGTTGTGAGATAAAATATGTTAAAATATGTCATAGAAGTGTATACAGTGGTGCTTGCAGGGGTATTATCATGCTTGTGACTCTGGCTTGGGGCTTGTATTGATTAGGTTTGTCAGGTTTGTGTTAAAATAAATGGTTTCGAAAGTGGATCGGTTTGTTAGCTATTCTTTCATTCTAAATAACCAGCATGATCACGTGGTGCCATCTTCTCTCGGAAGGTCGGCTAACACGGATCGGCACTGTCTGCATTGTGCTATCCTGACCAGAACTTCACATTTCGTGTTCCCCATTCGTGCTTTGCTATAGTCAGTACATGGAATAGCATGCTTTTTATCGCTAGACAGCGGGCGTGTACAACAGAAGTACAACACGTATTTTTGGGTCGTAACAATGATGTATCCAGACAACGACAAGAACGCAAATTGTAAAAAAAAATTACTGTTGCAACAAAGAGTACAGCGTTCCAACAATAACGCTTTCTTATATGAAACAGAAATCGCAACGCTAGCATCATAACACAAAACTTGGCTGATCCGACGAACTCCTGCGCGAGAAACACGATCGACGGCGAGCTGAACGGACTTGGCTGCGAACTGGCATACAAATACACATACGACAGGCGTATCGAACGCAATGCGTCACGTTCAACCGTATGCTGCTCACCGAGAAGCGAGACTACTATTTGGCTAAGATCGCCGATTGCGGGAACGACCAAAAACAGCTCTTCAACATCGCAAAGCCTTATGGGAAACAATGTCATTACGAAATTGTCGTCGTATATATCTCCGGGAGATATGGCGCAACGTTTTGGCAACTACTTCATTGAGAAAGTAAATAACATTCGAGAGAGCATAGGCTCTCGCGGCAACAATCGTTCGGACGCAATGATGGCTGCAATAAGTGAGACACTGGTGTCTGTGGTGGTCCACTAACATGCTTAGCGTCAGTCACCGAGTAAGATGTCATGTGATTGGTTGCAGCTGTAAGTCATGCGAACTTGACCCAGTACCAACTTAGCTACTCAAACCTGTTCATCTCAACTGGTGCCACTGATCACCGTCACGATAAACGCATCGCTGACCAAATCAATCGTACCCGCTGTCTTCAAGCGTGCGGTCGTCAGACCACTTCTGAAAAAAATCGATGTTGGATAAGGATATCACACGAAACTAACGCCCTATTTCGAACCTGCAGTTGATTTCAAAACTCGTGTAAAAAGTGGTTGCACGACAAATCAACACCCATGTTGATACGAACAACTTTTGCGAGCGACACATTTCAATCGGCATACCGCTGCCGCCACTCGTTGGAGACGGCGCTCATGCGAGTCAAGAATGACATCGGTGCGGCAAGTGGACAGAAAAATGCAAGACCGTCCTCGTGCTGCTTGATTTGTCAAACGTAATCGATATAATCGACCACAATTTATTGATCACTCGACTGGAACACTCATTTGGCATCACAGACTCGGCGCTTGCATGGCTGCGTTTGCCTCTTTGGATTTATTATCTGTGCCGGCTTCGCAGACGGTCACGCATGGCGATCGTCGATTTGCTGTAGTCGCTGCCAATCTTTTGGTATCGGTTGCCCGTTTCAGTGAGGACAGCGAAGACACTGCCGCAGTACAACACACTTTTAAAAACAAATCTGTAGAGTAGCTTTTTATGATACGGTGATGTGAGCATTTTTATATTACATTATTAATACAAATATACAATTAATTGCATTATATATTATTTATGGTAAAACTATTTTTTAGAATATTAATTTTATTATTGGTATTGTTTTTAATACAATTATTTTTTTAATAATATATTATATTAATGTTTTATATATTTATTTTTATTAATAATATCGTATTAAGTTATGATTGCATGTTAGTAAAACTCTTGAGAGGAATCATTATTGATGTGTTGGCATAGATAGGCGATTATTTCAGCGCACGATAAAACATTCGCGCGAATGACGTGTTGTACCTCCGTCGACAATATCGAGCGATTTCATCTTTTATTAGTGTTATATTATGCACCAGAGGCGCCACTGGTTATTCCGGGTAGGCGCTATTGTCTGGTCACGTGGTTCTTGGTCTTGGCCGCTACCTCTCTTACGGTCAACCAGTCCCGCCGATATGTCCCGTTGAATGCCTTCTTGTCTGGTGACGTGATTAAAATGCTAAACCATGCATAATGCTGCAACACTGTCTTCCCAAGAGAGTTGTTGTTTTCAAAGGAATGCCCAAATAGCTGTTTTGCCTTAACTATTGTGTCAAGCTGGGAAAACAGAACTGTACCTATTCAAACATAAGGGGTGACCTTTTTATTTATATCGGGAAACGATGTTTTGTTTCAGTAAATAAATGTTATCAGCATATGTTAAGTTGGCATCGGACTCTGATGAATGAACCATATTGAAGGAGGTATACCTCATAGGCCTTACGGGGGTCATTCCACAATTGTGGTTCATTTTCAGGAAATAGCTCTCCCAGCTATATGTTTGCATCTCAGCACACTTTCAAATACTCCTGTAGCAAATTATGTACTTACTATGATGCTATTAAGTATTGCATACACATCTATATAGTGTTTACATGTCCGTAAAAATATAACCCTGCGAGCTCAGTTTCTCGAGTATATAGGCGCCACAGAATTGTATTATTATTAGTACATGTTTGTAGCAACAGCCTGTCCCTTAATATTGTTGAATTTTCAATTATTAAACAAATTGAAGCTAAAATAAAAACTCGCAAATCAATCTGGACAACATCTGAGCCGTGTCGATTTCATGTGATGTGGTTGAATCGCGACATCTATTATATGCTTTGTCTAAGCTTAACAATATCGCAAATTAACCCATTAACGCCCAGGTACAGAACAAAAATGCACCATCGCATTGTTTTCTTCAAATACATCACCTAAACACATACATTGAATATGAAAGAAGTCGTCCTCTTTATTCGTAGGATATTATGGTTTTTCTATTTAACGCTAAGTACGGCAGGACACATGAACAAATGCATGGTTATGCCATATCATGACATATGTATGAAGTTGAACACACATGTATCACTATCGTTTCTCCCATAATCACCTTAAGACTTGTGAAATGGGATGAAACAAGCTGGATGGAGACCATCATTACACTTGTTGCACCTGTAGTTGGCCTTCCGCCACATCCTGGGCCCACACAACGAATCTGACGAGAATATTCCATGATGAAGTAATCCATGCTGTCGTGGCAGACTTCGTCTGGAACACGCTTGTCCAAGTTTTTAGGACGTCCATCAAGCTGCCTGGGGACTCTGCACGGTGACTGTCTGGTTTCTTTATGAAGTGGAGGAGATCCATGGATTGGTCTGAATTGGCAGCACTCCTGCGACAGAGCAGCCAGGCGTTCTGGTCGGCGACACCCAGCAAGCAAACACTGGTCAACACCGCTTCCTGGAATGGACGCAGATGCGGTATCTTCCCCACGTTTTGGTCCAGTCTATATATTTCTCCAATGTATTGTTGTACTCTTAAACTTTGATTGCCTTTGGTTACTGGATAAGTCTTCTCTGTGCTCTGCACAACCTCACTGCCTGACTCACGGGATGGACATGGATGGATGGTTTGACAATAGCCCCACTGTGTGTGTCATGTTGGTAAATATGTCCATGGTCCCTCTTTGAAAGCTCCGATGTTGACAGCGTCTGACAGTGATAGGTATATTACAATCCGCTAGGTGCGCTGCGGAAAATTCGGACGTAGAAATTGACCCAGAATATGTGACCGCCATCTTAGGCTCCGCCTGGTTTTGATGGTCATGCAGATTTGCATCATAACATTATGCAAATGAACGTGTGATCTTAATTGATACATATATCAACCAATGGAAAACTGACGAAGCATGTGGAATTTTCGCGGGGGTTCCTGGATTGACTTTGACCGAGGTAAGCTCGTGTTAACTTTTGCCTTGTGAATAGTAGTTAAAAATAATGGTAAATAATCATCGAACAACTTTAGCATGTCGATAAATGAAATCTGCAATATTTCAGCTTTATAATGATGTGCGTATTATGAATGTGAGTTTGTTCGCCCGAGTACAGCGTCGTTCGGAAAATTAGCTATGCGCGCGCTGTTTAGCGTTTAAAAGTGCGTTTGCGTTGTTGACATCGCTCCGCGGCGAAGTAATTTTCCGCGATTCAAAGTCCACGCAATCGAAGTGTTTGCAACCAACTGCGGCTAGATTTAGTGGGAACAAGTAATTATAGATATATCAATGTTGCATGGCATTAATAATCATTAAGATTGCTCTTGTTAAAATGTTATATTTTCACAATTTAAATGCTGTATTCCTAACTTCCGGTTTGTGCGTGACTTGGCACAGTTTTGACGTCGTGCTATTTCAGCATTTAAATCCACGCCATCTGCACTTTTACAATTATGTGCTGATAATTTTGAATGTATACAATCAATAAGATGTCTATTATTTTTGGTTTCCTTCCTTTATATTACATTTAAAACAGAAATAAATTAAGAAAATGAGAGTTTTGTTAAGCAATTACTTGATGTACGACGTGCATATATTATATTTTTTTATTCTTTCTACGCGTACTTTTAATGCACAACATGTTTATGTATGTATGTGTATGTATATGTATATTATATGTGTGTGTAATATAATATTCTTTATTTTATTTTTTAGGATTCCACAATACATTTGAAGATTAAAAGGATAACACACACACACACACACACACACACCAAAAGACAGACAAAGACTATGTGAAAATGTTGAATACATGTACACCGAGCTTACAGTGTCCAGTGAACATTGACACATTAAACATGCATGGATTTACGAAACTGATCTCTGAAGATGTGTACACTCAACCGACAGTATCATGTGAACCACTTTAATATATTGCTTCGTGACATTAATTTATGAGACATTGACATATGAACATTCATGCACTGAGTCTGCAATGCCCTGCGAACATTGACACATGCACTGGCATGGACTTATGAAACAGTGAACTGTGAATATTTGCTGTACTGAGCCAGGAGTGTACTCTGTGGTTCGCCTCATAGTTCCTTTTATAATGGGTTGAAGCTGACTACTTCTTGTACTGCTGCATTGTTTTGGGTATTGTCCTTTTCCATGTCTCCCTATCAGCCTACTGTGAACAATATATAAACATTACTTCATGTTAAAGTGCAGGATATTATTTCATGAAACAGTGAATATTGATGTGCCAAGCTGAGCTGGAGATGACAAAGCTCTCACAATATATAATAAATTGTGTTATATTTATGCAATGACATTGTGTTTTTCCCCAAGCGATTATTTCACCATGCATGAATATATTGTTAAACTTAATTATACATAGTTAGGCCACTAATACCTGTAATTATGCAAATGTCACATTATAATCAATTGTCATCAACATATATTGTAGTAAAGGTAATTATATACACCATTTCCCTTAGTAAATTTTCGAACACCACTGTCATGCAAAATCCGTTATGGCTGAAATATGTAATTTACCAACAAATCGGTCAAAGGTCAATGGAAGTTAAATAATCAGGTCACTAAGGTCAATATTATATTCAACAATTACAGCCTCCATTGACTTTATAGGATCCCATTCCAGACATAATTAAAAATTAATAGGCCATTAAGACACGTAATTAGGTCAAAGGTCACGATGTAATCAATTAGGTCATTAATTTGTATTAAGGTCCACGTGTACATGTACGTTAATTCTCCCTTACACCCCTCCCTGATCCAACATGTCATGCATAATTACTATATTAATAATTAGGCAATTTTAAGCATAAATAGGTCATTGTAGGTCAAGGTCAATATAAGTAGGTCATTGCAAGGTCATGTCAAGGTCACACATTGTTAGGTAAACATCTTAGGGTCTTTTTATTACACCTCAATATCTTCATTAGTTCACATAATGCCACATTAGTTCACACAATGCCATGATCCCCTGCATTCAATGGTAGCTCAGCCACCAAACATAATGGTCACAAGAAATGGACTCGATTCCAATGTACAAAATAGACCCTTTTTTTGAAGCCAAAAAGTGGAATAACTTCGCAAATAATAAAGATATTGAAAAAATTAAAAAAGGGTGATAAATGGCATAACATACTCTATCAGATAGAAGTGTTTAAATTATTATAAGACAATTTTGAATTTTTTTGTAATATACCTAACAGTGACGCGTCAACGGCCGAAGTAGATATTTTAGTCATGTAGTTTCATTTAAAATATAATAATGTATTTAGTTGATATTTTCGTCTATGTATTTATGTAATAAATTATACGTATAACGTAAATTGTGTTTATTCCGAGAATGTTTTGCGAGGTCAGGTTTGTGCGTAAATCGTAAATAAACCTGATTTATCGCTCACTCATACTGGTAGGGGCAGTTTCTGCTATGCTATGAAAATGTTTGTATTTTTAACTTTGGACAATAATTTCCTCTCATTGAATTACTAAGAAACAGCTGGTTGCACTAGACAGTTACCTATACAGTTGGCCCTTACATGACCGTCTTGTTCGCCTTCGGTATGGATCGTACGGGTAAGAACTTTCATTGGCTGCTACATCTATAACCTCCTTAATACTAGGCAAAAATATTCGCCCCGCTCTTCGTCTCAGGGGCGAAAGTCCCGTGCGGCATTTGCTAACTCGGCGATTTGGCAGTTCCGTAGCCAAATGGCTACGGAACTAATAACTTAAGTTTTAAAACCGATACGCACTAACCGTTTCACATGTGTATTCTGTGACATACAACCGACAATTGGGCGTCAAGAAACTGAAGAAATGTGCTCCAAATAATTACTTATGAGTACTTTTATCGGTGACATAGAAAACATTTCACAATTAGCCGCCATACTGTGCACGTGATGTTGCCTTTGGGTCACATGATCAAACGCGATTTCGTGTAGAATGAGGCCAGAATGGGCCAGCAGCACAGAAATAAATAAAACACCCGTTAGTAAGTTAATAGTTTATAGGGGCATTATTAATGATGTAACTCTATGGCCAGCCGACGGCAATTCTTAGCGTGACCTTATATAGATCTATGGAAATCCCGCATGCCTTTCTCGCTCACAACAACATCCGGTTATATACAAACCTTGACAAGCACATGCGTTCTGACAAAAAGGTAATAATTTCACACTTTTACATGGTTATTGTCAGGTAACTTTAGTGATATACATATAAGAATGCATACAGACACGAAAGACGTGTTTATTGCTCTGTTTATGGCGTTTTTGTAAGGTTTCACGTTTCATGAAAATACTTACGTTTCGGCCGAGCGAGCTCTTCGCCCTATAGTAGCAAAAAGCCAGATAGAAAAACATTGTAGGGCGATTGACTTTGCCTACTTAATACCAGACTGTTCCATCACAGTGGCCTCAGCATCAATCAGAAGTTGTCCGCCAGACAGGTTGTCTACAGAGCCGCCAAAACCGTCACCTACACTGTCCTTATTTGTCCCAAAATTGTCAGGACATCACGGACAGCATAACTCCTAAAATAGAACAAAGTCTGGGTCGTGTATCCCCGGGTATGTAAATCTTGACTTCGTCCACACCCACCATTTATATAAACCAGCCAACTTAACGTATTTTCAGACTTGCCACATCATACGGACGTCCCGGATGTGATACGGATTTTGGGGAGGCATACGGCCATTTCCCATTTGTATACCGATTTGTGTCAAATAAAATTTTCTTGGTAAAATACACATTTTCTTGTGTTTACCACACAAGCATAACAAGGAATGTGTTGATAACACAAGTATAACATGGAATGTGTTTATCGCACAAGTATAACATGAAATGTGTTTATCACGCAAGAATAACATGGGACGTGTTTACCACACACACGTATAATATGGAATGTGTTTATAACATAAGTATAACATGGAATGTGTTGATAACACAAGTATAACATGGAATGTGTTTATCACACAATTATAACATGGAATGTGTTTATCACACAAAGATAATATGGAATGTGTTTATAACACAAGTATGACATGGAATGTGCTTATCATACAAGTATAACATGGAATGTGTTGATAACACAATTGTAACATGGAATGTGTTTATCGCACAAGTATAACATGAAATGTGTTTATCACACAATTATAACATGGACTGTGTTTATCACACTAGGATAATATGGAATGTGTTTATAACACAAGTATGACACGGAATGTATTTATCACACAAGTATAACATGGAATGACACTTATAGCGGTGGAAGCACTATTACTTTTAATGCTAGGCACATTTCCGGCGAAACCTAGAAGATTTCGCTTGTTGTTATAGGGGAAGGCAATGTTAATTGAGCCATTTTTCAATTTTTTTTTATCTATGGCACAATCGTATTCATAAGCCAAAATAGTTTTTTTCTTACATAAACTATAATTATTAGTAGATCGTTTTATACCAAGGTATTATACCTAATACGCATAGATAATTACTTGTAGCTGATTCAAATGGGGTTGGTAAGCTGGCACTCGGTGTCGGGGGATTTGAGCCACAGAGTAGCGTAAGTTGGGTAAATGATTTTTTGTATAACTGACGTACGCCTTTTACTAAAACTTCATAACAACTCAGCTAACACATCTGCCCAATGGGTACAGCACGTCTCTGACAAGTCTATACGCTTAATTGATAACTTGAAACACTTAATTAATATAGACTTATAGGCCAACCGCAACAGCACAGACAACACAGTCTGGTGACATGCGTTGATACTTTACACGCCAGCATACACTAATCACAATCACTAAAAGTAAAAAAAAACACTTTTAAATCACAACCACAAAACACGGATATCAACCAAAAAAGTGGCAGGCCTCCATGTTATGATATATATATATATATATATATATATATATATATATATATATATATATATATATATATATATATATATATATATATATATATATATATATATATATATATATATATATATATATATATATATATATATATATGCATATATGCATATATGTATATATGTATATATGTATATATATATATATATATATATATATATATATATATATATAACCTGCGTGAGTAGTAGAGCGGTGTGTTACAAAATACGATGGCGGTGCATGGTGCCGGAACCATGTTACCCCTACGGTGGCGCCATGCGCAAACACCCGCTTCCCAAAGTAACGTCATCTAGGGGACGCGTATGTGGCCTATTTCAGTGAAAGTGTACCAAAAAAGTGCTGGTCTTTGGCCAGCACACACCATTCCTTGTGGCACGTGGTGACCGGATCCATATCCGGGCATCTGGCCACCTACGATGGCGTCACCTGATGCATTGTAACGGAACTACTGAAGCGCCCCTTGGTGTACTGTTTGTGCACTAGTAGCATGACTTTTTTGTAAAGCAGTGCCGCTAACGCTTAGTAACTTAACTAATTTACGTGTTAAATACGTTTATTATCGACCAGCACGTGTTTCCGTTCGCGCATGCTTTTGTAACATTTCTCTGACATTTTCTTTAAATATGTGAAATTTTTGTAACATTTTCCTTAGACTTCTGGCATTTTTGTGACATTTTCTTAAAATTTGTTACTTTGTTTTGTCATTTTCTTTAACAGCGTGACATTTTGTGTAATTTTTTTTTTACTTTTTGCCTTCCTTCATACACTTTGTTGCATTTAACTAGGCTTTCTTTCTAAATAAGTACCACTTTTATATGTATTTTATCACTTACCTACCTACATATGTAGTGCTTTTTGTACCAATTTTGACTATATAGAAACACTTTCACGCTACGTACGACCGAACACAACGAAGATGGTTTTGAAAGAGAACTAATCACCGGAGCTGTCTTCGTCGACCTATCGGCAGCATACGACACCGTCAACCACCGACGCCTCCTCGCTGAAGTGCTAGAGATGACTGGCAACTACCATCTAACCGACCTAGTATGCAACATGCTTGAAAACCGGCGATATTTCGTAGTACTGAATGAAAAAAAAAACAAATGGCGAAGACTACGAAACGGATTACCTCAGGGAAGTGTATTGGCGACATTGTTGTTCAACATATACACAAATGATCAACTTATCTACCTCGAAACTCGCAGCTTCATTTATGCTGATCCCAAGGCAAAGGCTTCAACAACATCGAAGCAACACTTACGTCAGCGCTAGGAACCATGACAACATACTACAAGCTGAATCAACTACGCGAAAACCCATCCAAGACCCAGGTGTGTGCTTTCCATCTGAGGAACAGAGACGCTAAGCGCGAAATAAACGTCACTTGGAACGGTACCAGACTGGACAACACATCAACACCAGTGTACCTTGGTGTCCATCTTGACAGAACAGTCTCATACAAAACACAGATCTGTAGCACCAAACAGAAGGTGAATGCACGGAACAACATCATCCGCAAACTTGCCAACTCTAAACTGGGGTAGCAGAGGACCGACAAAATGACCCAGCGGCCTTGCCCATTGCTATTCTGCTGCTGAATACGCATTTGTTGTATGGGCAAGATAAACGCATGCTAACACGCTTAGCTCTACCCTACATGACTGCTGCCGTATCATAGCGGGCTCCTTGAAACCTACCAACATAGACATCCTACATCTGCTGGCTGGAACAGCTCCATCGGACATCAGGCGGACTGTTGCTAGTCGCACAGAAAGATAAAGGCAAGAGGAAGACACAACACCCCAACTATACAACCACGTATCTGCTATAAGCTTATTAAAGTCACGGAAAGGTTTCCTGAACTTCACAAAACCGCTGAACCCATCGCCCAGCAGCACCAGACTAGAAACGTGGGAAACATGACTGCAAGAAACATCAATATTCATCAAAATGGGATTGCAACCAGCTGAATCCCTACCAGCAAGGTTTGACCAACCATGGCTCTGCTGGTGTTCGCTCAACCGGCTGCGTACCGGAGTCGGCCGAGCAGAGATCAACATGAGGAGATAGCACTACATTGATGAGACGCAGTCAACGAAGTTAGACTACGGAGAAGAACAGACAATGCCCACCTCCTCTGTTGCCGACTGCTGGACGATCCTTGTGCACCGGAAGACCCGGCCACTGCCACGGACCGGGCGAAGACATATGCCATAAAGTGGCAACACCTTGTGTGAGGGACATAACAAGAAGATGCTATGTATTGCTAAGTACGTATCGCTTTTATCTGTGTAGAAACAATACCTCTTTGTATGGTGTCATTTAGCGGGTGTACATGTTAACCTGTTGAGAGCTGTGAGGGTCCCGGAAGGTCCGGAAGGGTCACGAAGCGGCTCGGAGAATCCCAAAAGGGACGGAGAATGTGGTGTGTGGCGACCGGAGCCAATGACGTCATTCAAATATGTAAACAGTTTGACCCATGTTCCTTCCAAGAATTGCCTCCTAGTGACCGTATTATGTAATAACGTGAACTGTACTTCTCCCAAGAGCGACCTTATATGTATTAACATGCCTTATATTCCATCCAAAAACATCCTCAAGCAATGAACGAAACAGCGAAACAGTGGAACAGCGAAACAACGACACAGTAAAGCACCAGAGCAGCAAAACACAAAAAATTGAAAAAACCCAGCAAAAGTGGCAAAGCAGCAAAATTATATGCGAAGCAGTGAAATAGCATAGAAATAGCAAAAACGTTGAAGTAGTGAAGCAATGAAGCAGCAAAATAGTGAGCCAGCGAAGTAGCAAAGCAGCAAAGTAGCGAGGCAGCAAAGTAGCGAGGCAGCAAAGTAGTGAGGCAGCAAAGTAGTGAGCCAACGAAGTAGCAAAGCAGCAAAGTAACGAGGCAGCAAAGTAGCGAGGCAGCAAAGTAGCGAGGCAGCAAAGTAGCGAGGCAGCAAAGTAGCGAGGCAGCAAAGTAGTGAGCCAGCGAAGTAGCAAAGCAGCAAAGTAACGAGGCAGCAAAGTAGCGAGGCAGCAAAGTAGTGAGCCAACGAAGTAGCAAAGCAGCAAAGTAGCGAGGCAGCAAAGTAGCGAGGCAGCAAAGTAGCGAGGCAGCAAAGTAGTGAGCCAGCGAAGTAGCAAAGCAGCAAAGTAGCGAGGCAGCAAAGTAGCGAGGCAGCGAAGCAACGAGGCAGCAAAACAGGACAGTTGCGAAGCAGCAAAGTAGCAAGGCAGCTAAGTAGCTAGGCAACAAGGCAGCAATGCACCAAAGTAGCGAAGTAGCAAGGCAGCAAATCAACGAACCAGAAAAACAAAGAAGTAGAGAAGCAGCGAAGCAGCAACGTAAAGAAGCTGCGGGGCAGCGCGAGGCAGCGAGGCAGCAAAGTAGCAAAGCAGTGAAGTAGTAAGTCAGTGAAGCAATGAAGCAACAAAGTAGTGAAGCAGCGAGGCAGAAATACAGCAAAACAACGAAGCAACAAAGTAGCGAGGCAGTGAAACAACAAAGCAGCGAAGCAACGAAATAGCGTGGCACCGAAACAGTGAGGCAGCGAAGCATTGAAACAACAAAGTAGCAAATTAGCGAGGCAGTGAAACAACGAAGCAGTGAAACAGCAAAACAGCGACGCAGTGAAACAGCAAAGTAGTAGTGAAGTAGCGAAGCAACGAAGCAGTAAAGTAGTGAAGTAGTGAGCCAACAAAACAGCGAAGTAGCAAAGCAGTGAAGCATTAAAATAGTAAAGCAGTGAAAGAGCGAAACAGCAAAACATTGAAACAGTGAATCAGCAAAGTAGCGAAATAGCGAGTCAGCGAAGCAATGAAGGAGCGAAACAGTGACGCAGTGAAATAGCAAAACAGTAAAGTGGTGAACCAAAGAGGCAGCGAAGCAATGTAGTAGTGAGGCAGTGAAACATCGAAGCAACAATAGTGAGGTAGCGAAGCAACGAAGCGGCAAGGTAGCGAGGCAGCGAAAGTGACAAAACAACGAAGTAGTGTAGCAGCTTTGTGACATTTTAAAACAATTGTTTGAACTACGTGTTGTTGCATCTTCATTCATCACTGCCTGCCTCTACAGCCAAACTCCTTTGACCTTCGATTCATCTGCTAATATCTTCATCCGTTACAGGCCACTGCACCCCATCCACATTCGATCGTCATCGTCTCTTCAATTTTAACGTCCATCTCAACCTTCATTCACCACCCTCCAAGGCAATGCAGCAGCAACGAAATAACAAGGCAGTGAAACAGCACAACAGCAAACTAACGAAGCAGTAAAATGGCGAAGTAGTGAGGCAGCAACGAAATAACAAGACACCGAGGCAGCGAAACAGGAATACAATGAGACAGTGAAACAGCGAGACAGTGAAACAGCGAATCAGCAAAACTAATATATTATATGTATATACCTTGACTTATACTCCCCCCCAAGAACTGCCTCCTAGTGACCATATATGTAATACTTTCACCGTTGTTCCTTCAAAAAACTGCTCCCTAGCGAGCATAAACGTAATAATGTGACCCATGTCTCCCAAGAACCGCACACACCGACCATATGCAATAGCTTGACCCATATTTTCCCAAAGAACTGCCGCCTTGGACCAAATATGTAAAAGTTTGATATATATTTATTCCAAGAAGCGCCTCTATCGGCCATATATACGATAACTTTACCTTTTTTCTCCTAAGAAGTGCCTCCCAAGTGACCAAATATATCAAAGTTTCACCTATATTCCATCCAAGCAGTGCCTCTAGCGGCAACAAGCATAACACCTTGGCCTACATTCACCACTACAGTTTTCAAAGGTTGAATAATTTGTCTTATTAAAGTCACGTTATGCATTTTAGTGTGCTGACCACCGTCTCTTCAGTAATTACCGTACATCTCTCCCTTAGTTTCCCTCCCATCATCTATACCTCATCGACCACCGTCTCTTCAGTAGTTACCGTACATCTCTCCCTTAGTTTCCCTCCCATCCTCTATCCCTCATCGACCACCGCCTCTTCAGTAATTACCGTACATATCTCCCTTAGTTTCCTTCCCATCCTCTATCCCTCATCTACCACCGTCTCTTCAGTAATTACCGTACATCTCTCCCTTAGTTTCCCTCCCATCGTCTATCCCTCATCGACCACCGTCTCTTCAGTAATTACCGTACATATCTCCCTTAGTTTCCCTCCCATCTTCTATCCCTCATCGACCACCGGCTCTTCAGTAATTACCGTACATCTCTCCCTTAGTTTCCCTCCCATCCTCTGTCCCTCATCGACCACCGTCTCTTCAATAATTACCGTACATCTCTCCCTTAGTTTCCCTCCCATCCCCTATCCCTCATCTACCACCGTCTCTTCAGGAGTTACCGTACATCTCTCCCTTAGTTTCCCTCCCAACCTCTATCCCTCATCGACCACCGTCTCTTCAGTAATTACCGTACATCTGTCCCTTAGTTTCCCTCCCATCCTCTATCCCTCATCGACCACCGTCTCTTCAGTAATTACCGTACATCTGTCCCTTAGTTTCCCTCCCACCCTCTATCCCTCATCGACCACCGTCTCTTCAGTAATTACCGTACATCTCTCCCTTAGTTTCCCTCCCATCCTCTGTCCCTCATCGACCACCGTCTCTTCAGTAATTACCGTACATCTCTCCCTTAGTTTCCCTCCCATCCTCTGTCCCTCATCGACCACCGTCTCTTCAGTAATTACCGTACATCTGTCCCTTAGTTTCCCTCCCATCCTCTATCCCTCATCGACCACCGTCTCTTCAGTAATTACCGTACATCTGTCCCTTAGTTTCCCTCCCATCCTCTGTCCCTCATCGACCACCGTCTCTTCAGTAATTACCGTACATCTCTCCCTTAGTTTCCCTCCCATCCTCTGTCCCTCATCGACCACCGTCTCTTCAGTAATTACCGTACATCTCTCCGTTAGTTTCCCTCCCATCCTCTGTCCCTCATCGACCACCGTCTCTTCAGTAATTACCGTACATATCTCCCTTAGTTTCCCTCCCATCCTCTGTCCCTCATCGACCACCGTCTCTTCAGTAGTTACCGTACATCTCTCCCTTAGTTTCCCTCCCATCCTCTGTCCCTCATCGACCACCGTCTCTTCAGTAGTTACCGTATATCTCTCCCTTAGTTTCCCTCCCATCCTCTATCCCTCATCGACCACCGTCTCTTCAGTAGTTACCGTACATTTCTCCCTTAGTTTCCCTCCCATCCTCTATCCCTCATCGACCACCGTCTCTTCAGTAGTTACCGTACATCTCTACCTTAGTTTCCCTCATCGACCACCGTCTCTTCAGTAGTTACCGTACATCTCTCCCTTAGTTTCCCTCCCATCCTCTATCCCTCATCGACCACCGTCTCTTCAGTAGTTACCGTACATCTCTCCCTTAGTTTCCCTCCCATCCTCTATCCCTCATCGACCACCGTCTCTTCAGTAGTTACCGTACATCTCTCCCTTAGTTTCCCTCCCATCCTCTATCCCTCATCGATCACCGTCTCTTCAGTAGTTACCGTACATCTCTCCCTTAGTTTCCCTCCCATCCTCTATCCCTCATCGACCACCGTCTCTTCAGTAGTTACCGTACATCTCTCCCTTAGTTTCCCTCCCATCCTCTATCCCTCATCGACCACCGTCTCTTCAGTAATTACCGTACATATCTCCCTTAGTTTCCCTCCCATCCTCTATCCCTCATCGACCACCGTCACTTCAGTAATAACCGTACATCTCTCCCTTAGTTTCCCTCCCATCCTCTATCCCTCATCGACCACCGTCTCTTCAGTAATTACCGTACATCTCTCACCTTAGTTTCCCTCCCATCCTCTATCCCTCATCGACCACCCTCTCTTCAGTAATTACCGTACATCTGTCCCTTAGTTTCCCTCCCATCCTCTATCCCTCATCGACCACCGTCACTTCAGTAATTACCATACATCTCTCCCTTAGTTTCCCTCCCATCCTCTATCCCTCATCGACCACCGTCACTTCAGTAATAACCGTACATCTCTCCCTTAGTTTCCCTCCCATCCTCTATCCCTCATCGACCACCGTCTCTTCAGTAATTACCGTACATCTCTCCCTTAGTTTCCCTTCCATCCTCTATCCCTCATTGACCACCCTCTCTTCAGTAATTACCGTACATCTCTCCATTAGTTTCCCTCCCATCCTCTGTCTCTCATCGACCACCGTTCATCTACCTCTAACGAAGCAGCGAAGCAACGTAATAACAAGACACCAAGGCTACAAGGCAACGAAGTAAAAACGCAGCGAAGTAGTGAAGTAGTGAAGTAGTGAAGTAGTGAAGTAGTGAAGTAGTGAAGTAGTGAAGTAGTGAAGCAGTAATACAGCAAAAAATAGCAAATACTGCGAAGTGGTGAAACAATGAAACAGCAAAACAGTAAAATAACGAAACAGCTAAGTACCGAAAGAACGAAACAATGAAACAGTGGAACAATGAAATAACAAAACTGCTGAGTAATGAAACAACAAAGTACAACGAAAGAGTGAAACAGCAAAACAGCAAAAAATTACGAAACTGCAAAACAGCTAAGTAACGAATCAGCAAAGTAACAAATATCCGTTCAAATAACATTATGGTGTTGTTGCAAGCATGCACCCACCCGTCAAGTTCAATTATTTGTTAACCCCTAGCGAGTACAAAAGTAATACTTTGACCTATATTCAACCCAAGAAGCGCCCCCTACCGACGAAATATTTAATAACATTCCGTCTAAGAAGCGCATCCAAGTGACCATATATGTATTAACTTGACCTGTATTTCTCTCAAGATGTGCCCCTACCGACCATATATGCAATAACGTGACCTATATGTATTCTATGAAGTGCCTCCTAATGACCAAATATGTCAGAGCTTAAACTTCATTCCGTCTAAGAAACGCCTCTCAGTGACCATATATGTATTAACTTGACCTTTATTTCTCCTAAGAAATGCCTCCTAGTGACCAAATATGTACAATATCGACCTTTGTTCATCCAAGGAAGCGTCTCTATTTACCATATATGTCTATATATTGACCTATTATATTTCACCTAAGAAGGGTCTCCCAGTGACCAAATATGTCAACATTTTACCTATGTTCCAACCAAGAAGCGCCCCTATCGATCATATATACAACAACTTGACGTATGCCTATTCTAAGAAGTGCCTCCTAGTCACCAAATATGTCAAAGCTTGACCTATATTTCATCCAAAAACGCTTCTACCGATCATATATGAAATAGCTCTGTATTTCTCCTAAGATATACCTCCCAGTGACCATATAATTTATGTCAACGTTTCATCTATATTCCATCCAAGAAGCGTCTCCCTTTGACACTCCTCTGCAATTTTCTTTCAATTATTTACTTTCCTCTCATTTTCTTTAAACGTCTGACTTTTTTTGCATGCATTCTACTTTGATGAGTTTATGTACTGATCAAAAAATTAGAGCTAACTTTGGTATATCCATCAAATTTGGCAGATGGCCGATTCCCTCCCCCAAATGATGTATATTTTACCATTACGTTAAGTAACATTTTCTGCATGTAGGTGTATGTAAACATGCATGCATGCATGCATATATGCATGTTTGCATAGCAATTGATTGATATATTGACAACTCATCGAACTGGACACATATTGGATCTAATGGTCAGTCATACTGAACTGACGACAACTTCATTACTTCCGTTACTGTTCATCCTGATTCTCTGTCTGACCACCATCGCATTGAACTCACACTAAGCGCACCGAAACCTGCATTAAAAACTGCGATGATTGCAAAGCGGAACTTCAGGAACATTGAAACTGATGCGCTCCGAAGCGATATTAAGTCTGCGTGTGCTGTCATTATATACTCGACAAGCAGGGTAATTGGTGGCGCCCCATGGCGCAACGTGCGTGTAAGAGAAAACACACCAAATCCCGGGTACGACTCTGATATCGACGACGCCAGAGAAAAGAAGCGGAAAGTGGAGAATGTGTAGGGGATAACTAAACTGGAAATTCATCGGTAATTATATGTCACCGCTCGTGAAGAATGCGCTGCTCTGATATCAGTACACAAAACGGATTACTACCAAAACCGCTTAGACAAGGCAAACAATACATTTGTTTTCGACCATTGAGTTCCCTTGATGGCTAGCGCATTCAGCAACATCCCAAATTCCACTCGACGGCCCAAGGATGTGAACTACTTTCACATTTCTTCAGTGAACAAATCGACAAACTCCTGTCGAGCTGCAGTGCTTCAACAACATCGATAGGCCAACTGTTGAAAAACGTTGTTTCACCGAATATATCCATGTGTTTGACCAAAATACGAACGCAGAGATCACAGCGATTACAAATGCTTCTCTGGATTAGGCAGTCATGCCAAGGCCGCTTAAGCATGCAATTTTCCCGTCCATCGCTGAAGACGCCATCATTTGACAAAGACATCCTGAACAACTATTGACAAGTGAGTAACCTCACACAATTATCCAAGGTAGTTGAGAAAATAGTCACACTTAGGATAATGACGCACTTTTCTAATCAGTAAATGGCTGAGTTATTTCAGTCGGCGTATTGAAAAAAATATTCGTCTGAAACCGCGCTACTGTACGTTACTAGTGCCATCAAAACAGCCATGGACAATAAACAAGAAACAACCTTGGTTCTCGTTGATTTTAGCGCGGCCTTCGACACAATCAACCACGGTATCCTGATTAGGCGATTACGTTTGCGCTGCGGCTTTGTTTTAATCGGTGGCCAATCGTCGAGTACAACTACTCTGACGGCAGATGTCCCACACGGCTCTGTCCTTGGACCACTGCTCTTTTCACTGTACGTCCAACATATTGGCGACACTATTCGAGCCCATGGACTATTCCTCCACCATTATGTTGACGACTTACAGATCTACTCACACTTCGACCTAAATCCATCCGCTTTAGCGGCTGTTGTGCAGCAAATGGAGCATTGTTTGGATTACATAACAAATTGAGCGCATGGAATTATATGTGTATGAATGACGGCAAGAGAGAGCATTTTGACGGCAGTGTGATTCGAGTTGGTGTTTCTAGAATCACAGCTTCGCGATGTGTTTGAAATCTCGGTGTCTTCATTGACAGGCACCTAGATATGAAAAAGCAAGTGTCACAAGTCGTCAGCGCATGCTCATTCTACCTCCGCCACATCAATAAAATCAGCCGTTTTCTACACAGACCGTCAAAGGAATGCGTAGTCAATGCCATCATCACATCGCGGCATGACTACTGCATCGCACGCTTATACGGCACGTGTGTAGGCAACATCGCCCGTCCGCAACGAATACACAACGCGGCTGCCAGATTGATTCTGCGTCGTCCACGTAGCAACAGTGACAGGCCCATGTTACAACTTCACTGGCTGCACGCAGAGTCGATTTCAAAATACTGATACTTACATACAAAGCCATGCACGACGAAGCGCCCGTGTATTTGTGTGAACTCGTGCGCCCACATCAACCGGCAAGAGCACTGCGTTCTGCCAGCAGTAACAGTTTGGAAGTGAAACGCACACGTACCAAGGCTGTGAACGGCTCGTTCGCAGTGGCTGCGGCATCCCTGTGGAACACTAACTTAAAACCTGTGACACTCTCGCCAGCTTCAAATGTCGACTAAAGACACATTTCTTTCGTATCGCATATTAGCGTATATTCCAGATGAACATTGTCCTCTACTCATAGCAGTTTAATTTATGACTATTCCATTTATCTTATTCATGATATTTAACAATATTTTACCAATAAATTTTATTAATTATTATTGTTAAAATACCTTACTTAATTATTAAATTATTTATTATCATTAATCATACATATGCATTATTTATTAGTACTATTGCTCTAATTATTGTGCTATATTAATTTTATAACAATTCTATATTTATTTTAAATAATTCTTATTACTAGTAGTGTTTTAAATACATTTATTTGTTGATTTTGCAATTATACACTATTTAATGCATTTTAATAAGTTGTGAAGTGTCACGAACAGTTTTGGTTCTGGCGCTATACCAAATAAAATATATGTTGATATAATTATTATTGTTATTATTATTATTAATTCACGAACAGTAAAAAAAACTGTTATCAATCGTTGAATTTGAGTTCAGGAATTGTTGCCTCAAAAATACTGCCTCTAACTAAATGTCAACTAAAACGGTTTCCAAATATATGTCTTTATTATATTATATATTAAGTTTATGTATAATATATGTGCAATAGTAATCCTTATTCTAATCAATATTCCACTCTTTCTGACAATTCACTGTGCTACCTTAATTATTGAACTGTAAACAAACCATATTTTCGCTCGCTTACTTCCCTGAAGGACCAACTGACGCTAAAATACTGCCTCTTACTAAATGTAATTTTTTTTCATAATATATATATATATATATTATTTTTTTCATATATATATATATATATATATATATATATATATATATATATATATATATATATATATATATATATATATATATATATATATATATATATATATATATATATATATATATATATATATATATATATATATATATACTGACGCTAAAATACTGCCTCTTACTAAATGTAATTTATATATATATATATATATATATATATATATATATAAATATATATATATATATATATATATATATATATATATATATATATATATATATATATATATATATATATATATATATGTGTGTGTGTGTAATAGTAATATTTTTTTAATGAATATTCCACTCTTTTTCTTACAGTTCACTGCACCAAATTCAATTCATACATGGGCGCACGAGTTCACACAAATACACGGGCGCTTCGTCACGCATGGCTTTGTATGTAAGATCCCCCCGCCAAGGTTGTTGCTATACACATGTGAATCTAATCTTGTTTTTATGTATTCCATTGCACATTGTTGTATAGATTTATTATGGTAGATGTAGCATTTAATAATATTGAATAATCGGAATGTACGATACCGACTGATTTGGGGGAAATGTGTATATTACTTGTATATTACTTATGGACATGGCTTGCTCAAGTGCACATAATATGTATATAATATGTATATAATATGTATATAATATGTATATAATATGTATAGAATTAAGTGATATAACTGCACATAGTATGTGTAATGATATCGCTTAATTCTAGGCATTCTTCTAATTATAATTCTAGCTGCACACTCCCAATACAAAATTGGTCAGCTTTTGCATGTTTTAAGATCCTGTAGCAGTAACAGTTACTTAGGCTTACTTAGGTTCTTCCTGACCGTAGGCGGTTGCTTCGGTGGTCAGATCTTCAACTTTCCCTTGGAATGTCGCAGTATAGCCATCATCGCCGCGAGGGGCTTCTGACTACATCAATGCCCTTGGCAGATCGACTTGTTCATGCATGGAACTTTCGATCGCTGTGTTAATCAATCATATTGCTTGCTCAGATTTATAGAGCCCGCATACGGGAACTTACCATTAGTGGCCCCGTCGTCGGTGGTCGGACGAGTAATGATGAGCATTTCGCTCTTTGAAGTTGGTGCGGGAGCGGATCTAGTTCCCAGAAACAAGTCAACCAAGACAGGTAATGTGACGAAGTACAAATGATTGAACGCACAGCCAAAGTTTGCGTGGGAAAATATTTGAATGAAGGAAGATGGCTAATATTTGCAATTTTATCTTATACATATTTTATGTTATATTCAGATTAAAGCATTGAAGTGTTATACGTATACTATATTTGTCATTTTGATGTACACAACTCATGCATTGTAATGTTTATGAACAACATGATTTAGCCAGAAATGTGTTTGATTTTCATATTTTATTAATATGTGTTGATTGTGCTAGGTTTCAGCTGCAGGTACAGGTGTTTGCGTTCGCTAATTGTAAAGCTAACTGGCCAAAACAATTTCAATTGGTCTGCTTTATGCGATCGGATATGATATGATGAAAATTCTCGGCGCAAGGCTGGACGAACAATCTAATTATTAGCCTCCATTATCCAAGTTCTGGCATGTGGCGCCACCTTGTGTGGGTCACACCAGAACCTGGTTCCATACCGTACTTTTCATTGTGTCGGAATTTATGTATGCACCCACATTCTGTGCGGATGCATCATTGGATTAATTAGGCTCTCATTCGGGGATTTGGCTAACTCATCAAATAAGAGTGAACTTTTACCAGTTTATGCTATGAAATTCGGATGAACTTTAAACGTTGCTTTTATTGTCACAACTGTCACACTGAACAGTTAAAGTACTAAAAATGTGTGTAATTTCGATAATAGTGTGTGTAATTTCGATAATGACGCTGATTGGCTGCTGGCGCTTCACGGTAACGCCTACACAACATGGAGTGGTTAACTCTCAAACCATGCTTTTGGACAGTTTTCATAAGTCAGAATTAATCGTGAAGACATCGCGATCTGACGCCCATCTGCACTTGTTCCTCATAGGAGAACATTTCTAACATAACAATTTGGGACGTTGTCACTAGTAAATTAGCCGATGTCAATAATTGCATTGGCACACGTAATAACATTGTTCAGCCAGGAAAGCTTAAACATTTAAAATGTTGGATCTTTGGCAATGACATGTTGCAGTATGAAGCGAATTTGAAAACTCGTAGGCATATTGGTGTGACATTCTCTAAACACCGTAATATTTTGTGAAATCTGGTATTTTAGGGTAAGTGCGTTTGCCTGTAGCTAAACTGTCCAGCACATTGGTAACATATTGCCAATGGATGTCATGAAGTTTTATATTCTTTGATGGTCTAACTATGGTCAGTGCTTTCCGTCGTCTGTAGAAAGTTTCACCACGCTCTGTACAGTGATACTGCTCAGTGAACGCAGGTGCGGGGACTGCAAGATGTAGGCCAGACGGCATCATCCTCTTAATTATAATTATACTGTATATGTGTAAGCCTTAAGAGTTCTGAATGTAGGCCACTGTAATAATGTAAGGCATTATATGAAAAAAAATATTTTTCAAGGAAAACACACAAAAATCAAGATTAACAAAGTTTCATAAAGAGTTTCAAAACCAGTGTTTATCACAATTACGAATCACATTAAAACAACAAAGAACAACAACTGGTACCAAACAACAACCGTCACAACAACAACAACAACCGGTACTCAGTATGGACCTGCATGGTCCGCTGGTGCTGATACATCTACATACATATTATCACCAGAATGTCAAACAACACATATAATAAACACAAAACAGTGTGTACAGTGGATTAGAAAATATCCGCTGATATGGAACACTCGGCCACCAATAATGCAGTTAAAGGTACACACAATTTAGTTTAGAAATTGTAAATATAAATCTGTTTAGCAGTGTCGCCATCTAGCGACTATCGTGAAAACAATATCTCCACCCAAAACTGGAAGTTCGCTACATTATACAGTGCATAGAATGTACCTCCTAAATCAGCCAGATGGGCATCGTACAAGTTAAACATGATAACACTTTAAAAGAGTTAATTAAAATGTTCTGAGATTCGTGACAAATTCTATACGATATAAGCAAGACGTACTGGCAGAGATTATCGCTCACGCATAAACAATACAGCTAAATACCTAAAGGCTTGAATGAAATAAACATTAAGAATGCAACTCGCACGACAAAAAAGCCACGAAGACACAAATATACAATAATTATGAAATGCAACGTTTCACTAACCTCAGTCATGGGTGGAGTATATCTTTCAGAACAAACAATTATAAACACGCCACATAAATCGATCCTCTTGGGAGTAACTACAAACAGCTAGCGTGCCCAGGACCGAGCACTGGTATCTGCACCAGGCAGATATCAGCACTAGGGCGCATCGAATCAAACAGGGCTTGCGCAACCAACAAAGTCGTTCGGTTAAATAAATTAGTACTATAACGTAGAGCATGTATTAATACATAATGTTAATTAAACAAGCGTAAGTTTAAAATGTGGCATCCCACAGTGGTTATTGGACAACATACGGACACATACAACATAATATGTATCAAACAAGTTATGCGACAATTATTAGATAAACATGGCAGTGTCGCCAACTAGCGACTATCGCGAAAACAAAGCATGCACCGTAAACTGGGAGTTCGCTACATTATACATTGCATGGAATGTATCACATAAATCAGCCAGACGGGCATCGTACAAATCAAACATGATAACACTTAAACAGGTTTGACTAAAGTGTTCTGAGAACCATGACAAATTCTATACGATATAAGCAAAACGTACTGGCCGACATTATTGCTCACGCATAAACAACACAACTAAAATCTTGCATAAAATAAACCTGTAAGAATGCAACTCGCATAACATAGAAGTATTTAAGACACAAATATACAATACTAATAACAGATCTTTCAGAACGAGCAATTACATGCACGCCACACAAAATAAACGGTCTTCTTGACAGTATTATCTACAAACAGCGTGCCCAGGGCCGACCACTGATCACTGCACCAGGCAGATATCAGCGGGGCGCATCAAATAAATCCAGGGGCTCGCCTCCCGCGCAAACAACAAAGTCCCATACGGTTAAATAAACTGGTACTATTATGTAAAACATGAAATAGAACATTACGTTATTTAAACAACCGTAAGATTAATATGTGGCAACGATACAGCGGTCACATAAAATACAGAAACAAAATATAAAACAATGTTTTCTCTCAAACAAGTCATGCGACAATGGCGCCAGCGATAATCAAAAAGTGACCCAATCACATGTGCATTATAAAAACAACGTATTATTCCCGTCAGCATCACTTGCCTCTGACACACTAATTCTGTATGTTTTTTTCTTAAATTGCTTCAGCTTCTTTGTTAAAAACCCAACACGCAAACATTGGCTGATGTCTGGTTTCTTAACGCAAACATTAAACCGACACATTACGGCTAATTGTGCACAACTAGAATAATCTCAACGATAAGACACACTTTTTTTTTAGGTGAAACCGCATCATCGTTAACCGTCAGACAGAACGTCAGTGATGAAATGACTTCAGGACGATCAATTAATAATTGTTATGTGTTGGATATCGGCAACATTCGTTCATGTTGTGCATGTCATTATCTTTATTAAATTACATTAGTGATTAGGTTTTGCATTTATTTTTAGAGTAAGTTCACATGGATCCATTGACAAGGTTAAACCTGCGCTATTCTAAAGAAGAAAAACGATAACATAAACTATTTGTTAACGGTTTGTGTGCACATAGTTCTTCATGAAGTCATATTATGCTGTAACTGTTGCATAGGCCGTTAAACATTATGTTCTGACAAGCTTTATGTAATCATTGGTGTTTACGAATGATCGTGGTGTTACCGCAAGTTGCAACAGTTTCTAAGATAAATTGTAACATTGCCGAATCCCACGGCGATTAATACACGTTTTGTAATTAACATGATATTCTTCATTATAATATTTACACGGTGATCCAAATAGTGGAACTATACATTTTTTTTAGATACATATTTTAGGTAGGACCTATTTAGTTTTCTCATCTAGTCATATATCCTAGATTATTAAAACATGGGAATACCATCAACTTTTTATAGTGGTATGTTAAATTTCACCCCAATGGAAAACATTACATGTCACAATTTACTCAATTTACATGCGTGCGTTCATGTGTGAGTGCGCATCCTATAGAAATGTGAATAATTAGAATTCCACCCGCCTTGTGTCTTTTGGGGAAACTGGGAATCTTTTTTTCTGGTTCTGGATCCGCCCATTTGATGGAAATGACGTTCATTGCTGGTTGACCAAGGCAGGGTTCAAACCCATCCTTCGCTTTCGCAAACATCAGCGTATGACGGTGGCGCCTCCTGGTGAACAATATGCGGAAGTCGCGCCTCCTCGGGAACGGTCGGCACACAATCTGGTAATGTCCGGTGATCGCTTTCCGCATTACCGATATCCGTCGTCATTGCGTAACTAGGCGGACGACCGTGATCGTCTACATGTGGAGATTCCTGCTCAGGTGATGTAATCGAGCTGAAAACAAAATACCATAGGAATAATATTATATGTGTAACGGAACGGTGCCAGGACATTAACACTTAGGGTGTGTCTCCCACCTGTTTTAACAAGATTTAACAAGATTTGCCATCCAAGCCAAAGGCCTAGATGGCAAGTGGACAAGGAAGCCATTGGCTTATCGAGAGTCCAACAATGTTCACCTACTTATAACCCGCCCTCCTGAGATATGTGTCAACCTTGTTTTTAAACATATTCACGCTGCTAGCAGTTACACAATCTGTAGACAATTTGTTCCATTCATTTATTGTCCTCTGTGAGAATGATTGCTTCCTGATGTCCAATCTACATTGATCCTTTACTAATTTTACCTCATGTCCTCTAGTTCTGCTATCCTTCTTGAGTGAGAAAAACATATTTCTATCATTATTTTCATACCCATTCAATATCTTAAAAACTTCAATCTGATCTCCTCTTAACCTCCTTGTCTCTAGAGTTGTTAAACCACATTCTTTCAGGCGTTCTTCATAACTAAGGTCTCTAAGTTCTGGAATCATTTTAGCTGCTCTCCTTTGTATGCGTTCAAGCGTATCTATATCCTTCTTACGATATGGTCTCCATGCTTGTATACAGTATTCTAAATGAGGTCTAACTATTGCTTTATAAAGAGGTATAATTAACTTTTTCCCTTGTATGTTATGTTTCTTCTAATCAATCCAAGAATTTGATTACCCTTTGAAGCTGCAATACCACACTGCTCTGAAACTTTCATATCAGCGCTTATTGTAACTCCTAAGTCCTTTTCTTTTACAGTAGTACCCAGAACAGTATCTCCCATTTTATAGTTTACATTCAAGTTTCCATGTCCTGTATGTAGGCATTTACATTTCCCAAAATTGAACAGCATCTACCATTTCTCAGACCATTTCACTAATATGTCTAGATCGTTTTGTAAATGTTGTTTATCACCATCAGTATTAACCTTTCTAAAAAGTTTTGTGTCATCCGCAAATTTCAGTACGTTACTTGTTATACTGTCGTCCAAGTCATTGATATAAATTAAGAATAATATAGGTCCTAATACTGATCCTTGAGGTACCCCACTCAAAACCGATTTCCAATTTGAAACTTCTCCATCTACTACAACTCGTTGTCTTCTGTCAGTCAGCCATTGTTCTATCCAGTCAGTTATGCTATCCCCGATACCATGGGCTTTTAATTTAAGTAGTAATCTTTGATGTGGCACTTTGTCAAAAGCTTTCTGAAAATCTAAGTAGATAATATCTACTGGCGATCCCACGTCTACCCACTTAGTGATTTCTTCCAAAAAACATAACATATTTGTTAAGCATGACCTCGCTTTAAGGAATCCATGTTGAGATGAATTTAATAATTTATGCTTAACGAGGAAGTCCACCATATGGTCTTTAATTAACCTTTCTAATAATTTACAAATCACTGACGTTAAACTCACTGGTCTGTAATTCTCTGACTTATTTCTCGAACCCTTTTTAAATAATGGTTTTGGAGGTTAACCTCCCATCTCCCACTGGTTTGTGGGACCAATCTCCCACCTCTCTCCATTCGTGAGAGTCCACCTCACATCTCCCACCTCATTTTGATGCCAACTTCCCACCATTTTTTAGGACCAATCTCCCACCTCCCACTTTCTGACCCCCCTCACATTTCGTCAGTTCATTTGAAAGCCAATTTATACATTGCCAGAATGCAATCGTCGAGACAAATTCCACTTTTTTATGGGTATACATATTTACAAGAACAACTGATTTCATTTGAGGTGAACCTTGGTTTAAAAAGTTTTTTTTTACATAAGTTTGACACTTTTTATGGCGGAATATCAGTTAGATAAGTGATCAAGGATGGTTCGATGGGAATGTATTGAGTGCACCTCCCCCGGTCATCAACTGTGACATTATATGTCCTGGTTTGTAAGTATGAGATGTTGCTGTCAAGGCAAAGACATCTTGTTAATATAAATATATAAATCCGTACAAACATTAGTAACTTCATATATTCTGTGATTAAAAATTGCAATCTAGTTACAACCCATATATCCATGTACCCATATATAAAGTTAAACTTCTAATCTGGTCCTAATATGTTAGCTCAAATGGACTTAAGCGTCGTGAATAAGGAGCAGTCAATCACGATGTATGATTATTCAATCACACATCATACCCGCTCTCCAGGTAATACGGACGTTTTCCTACATTCGCCACTTTTACCGATATGGTAGTCTGTCAAGGGTCTGGCGGCGTACGTGAAGATTGTCACACACGATGTCTGACGTAATACTCAGCCCATTACTCGATATACTCATGTAATTTCTGTAACCTGTACTACATCAGTGCCCCTGGCAGATCAACGTGTTGAAACATGGAACTGTCAGTTGCTGTGTTAACCAATAATATCGGTCACTCAGATTTACAAGGCTCGCATACGGGAACCTAAGTTTAATTGGTAGTGGATCCCGCGTCGCTGTTAAGACGGGTAACGATGAGCATTTCGTGGGAACGCTCTTTGACATTTGGGCGAGGACGCGTCTAGTTCTCAGAAACGACGACCAAGACAGGAAGTGGGAGTACGTACAAATGATTCAGTGTAAATCCACACCTTGAGCGGGACAAATGAACGTTTCGTTGGGTCGATCTGTACTGTAGTAAGTATTACCACCCCTGGCTAGCGATGATGACAGACGACCCGATTTCTCTCCTTGGGATTTCGGCGTGCTGAACGACCGATACTATACAGACAGTGGTATAGATGACATTCCCATCATGTGCGATAGAGGGTGTGTGACGACCGGAGACGATACAGTCCGAGACATCAACACCGTGCCCACAAATCGTTTATTAAAAGGGGAAGTGTTTTTTTCCAGCGGATCAAATAAGCAGGAACAACCAGCCGGTTCCGCGGACACACGATGTGTTCCGAATGTGGCCTCGTCCAAAGTCAAGATTTCATGCATGTATTTCTAGCATCCTAGATATCAATCTTACCATAAAACACACAGAAATCTAAAAAAAAAATTGCATTCTATAGAAATCTATATAATTCTGCATATTATAATATATTTGTGTAAAAAAAAACACAGAATACTATTGATTGCACAGAAATTATTTATGTCTGCTTCAATTTTCTATTTATTTTTATAGAATTTTATCGAATTCTACAGAGTATAGCCGAATACGGTATAGCAAACTATATATACCTCAATTTGCATAGCTATGTCCACAAAATATATAATATTCTATAAAAAAAAGTATATTCTTTGGAATATCCTATAAAAAAGTATATATAATATTTTCTTAATTCTGCACAGCTGTGTCCGCAAAAATGGTATGACAAATATGACATAATATGACAAATTCAATAGATTGTTTTGCTAAGGGTACCAACCTCGATCTTTCGGCACATTGACGAGAAAGGACATTGAACATTCGGACGAGAGCCACGCAAATGGCGACAGCGATTACGAGGCCGAACAATACAAGCATAACGACGAATACAGCGTTCATGCCGACGCTGCTTTCTGTTTCGCCTGAAAGACAAATGGTAAATATAAACCTCGAGTTTCTTCTAACTACAACTATTGATATATTCACTCAACGTTGAGTGAAGTAAATCAATAGATGTGGTTAGAAGGAAATCGTGATTCATATATTATCTACATACTAAATATACATTTTCACGAATAGTAAATATGAACGCGAACATGGGTTGCAATGGCGAGGCGTACACACGACGACTTAAATGGGTTGTCCAAAGATTTGTATTGGCTGACTGATACAGAGTTGGGAGTTTCGCATAATTAGAATGTCCCAATTCTCTTAATTTTGTTCGACCTCAAAGTTACTCTAAATTAACATTGTTGTACTTCATGCGTTAGTATTTTTGTTATAGTATGGTCTTTATTGTTGTAGTATATTTAGCAGCAATGTTGTACTTCATGTCTTAGTCTTTATTGCTGTAGTATATTTAGCAGCAATGTTATACTTCATGTGTTAGTCTTTAGTGCTGTAGTATATTTAGTAGCAATGTTGTACTTCATGTCTTAGTTTTATTGCTGTAGTATATTTAGCAGCAATGATGTACTTCAAGTGTTAGTCTTTATTGCTGTAGTATATTTAGCAGCAATGTTGTACTTCATGTCTTAGTTTTATTGCTGTAGTATATTTAGCAGCAATGTTGTACTTCATGTGTTAGTCTTTATTGCTGTAGTATATTTAGTAGCAATGTTGTACTTCATGTCTTAGTTTTATTGCTGTAGTATATTTAGCAGCAATGTTGTACTTCATGTCTTAGTCTTTATTGCTGTAGTATATTTAGCAGCAATGTTGTACTTCATGTCTTAGTCTTTATTGCTGTAGTATATTTAGCAGCAATGTTGTACTTCATGTCTTAGTCTTTATTGCTGTAGTATATTTAGCAGCAATGTTGTACTTCATGTCTTAGTCTTTATTGCTGTAGTATATTTAGCAGCAATGTGCCGCACCGTAAAAACTACACCCATTTAAATTTCCCAATAAACATCACACCCAAGTTGAAATCGTTGATCACGAGTCGGGAAAGTGGAAGGATAGGCTAAAGGGGACTGTCACTGGCGGTTCGACGAGGGAACGACAGAACGGAACCAAAGAGGCAATGAAGAAGCCAAATAGACGACGCATCAGCACCAACAACGAGGAGGAAGCAAAGGCTTATGTCATACTTCAAGAACTGTAGACTTCGGAAGGTGTGGGCACAGTGTCAATTGTACAATGGTTGAACCCCAGGAGTACGCTGTTTTATCTTCCACAACAACGAGTGCGAGAGTGACTAAGCGATGCAGGTTTGTTGAATGTTTGGATTAAATTATAATGCATTTGTTTTATAGTTACACATGTAGCAATTGTTTACTTCATTTCAATATTCGCATTTTATAAATGGGGTAAGACTGTTGCTTTTATTTGGCAAGACGCCCCCGAGGGGTTATTGATCCACAAGAGGGGGTCATGGCCTAGCATGACGCCAACTCTGGACAATATATTTAATTAACGATTATAGTGTTAACAATCGTCACTAATGTTTTTGGTATTACATGCTACAATCACACAACAATCGCATGACGGCATAGATACCTTTTCCCGGGAAGGGCGGCTCGGTGCTCCGCCCTACCGTATTGTTACAGTTGCGCTCGTCAGATCTGTCCGAACAGTCGTATTCGCCATCGCAAAGCCAGCTGGGTGGCAGACAGCTCAGGGCCCCCCGCCGATAGCAGTAGAAGCAGTCAGGGGCGTTGGGTGGGAGAGTCGTCCACAAATACGTCGTCTGCATCGGGCCATTCCTTATGAACAAATAACACACAACATTATCGAAAATAAACCGATATAGCGTGATTACCCTTAACAAAAAAATCTATGGAATTCCATGGATATTCTATAGAAATATATATAATTCTACATATTGTTTGTGGTTACTATCGTGGAATTGGGACTTCGAGTTACATCATGTAGCTTTTAACTCAAAGTATTCGCTTCAGACAATCAGTAACATATAATACGTTGCATATGTCATATGTGTTCGCCATTGTGCGAACGTACTCTACAAATAATCAGTAACATATAATACGTTGCATATGTCATATGTGCTCGAAAAATAAGTCAGAAAACTACAGACCAGTCAATTTAACATCAGTGATATGTAAATTATTAGAACGTTTAATTAAATACCACATGGTGGACTTCCTTGGTAGGCATAAATTATTAAATCCATTTCAACATGAATTCCTAAAAGTGAGAACATGGTTAACAAATGTGTTATGTTTTTTGGAAGACACCACTAAGTGGATAGATGAGGGATCTTCAGTAGATACTATATACTCAGAAAGCTTTCGACAAAGTGCTACATCAAAGATTACTACTTAAATTAAATGTCCATGGTATCGGGGATGGCCTAATAGACTGGATAGAACAATGACTGACTGACAGAAGAGAGTGTGTTGTAGTAGATGGGGAGGTTTCAAACTGGAAATCAGTTTTGAGTGGGGTACCAAAAGGATCAGTATTAGGACATCTAGTATTCCTAATATATATCACTGACTTGGACGTGTATTATATACTCAGAAAGCTTTTGACAAAGTTCCGCATCAAAGATAACTACTTAAATTAAAAGTCTATGGTATCGAGTATTCAGAGCAGTGTGGTATTGCAGCTTTATGTAGGTTTTATCCCACCAGCAACCTAAATCCCCTAGTTCCAAAGGGTTATTATTTCCTTTGTAATCATCGTGGGTACATAATTTGATCTATCAATGATGATCTCGATGAGAAGAGTATTTACAGAAACACAACGTTGTTTGGTTTGAAAAATATTTTAATACCACCAAGTCACAACAAACGCACAAATCCATGAATACGAACAAAACAGCGCCGACACTACTATACTACAGCACAGTACAAAGTGATCTTGCTGAAAGGTTTTCCAATGAAACACTTGGTTTCTGTATAACTAAAAAAGGAACTCGACAATGAGTACAGTCATGGTTCATTGTCCAATTATATATTAAAAAAATAACATTATTATAAATAAAGAAAATTGCATTATTATTACACTTATTGTTCTAATGAATGCATTATATGTCATCACTGTCCTCGCTCCATGCATTGCCTGATTCATCGTCTGCTGACGTCTCTCCCACGTAGTTCCCATCGTCCGTAGCAGTGGCTGCGAGGGACTCCAGGAGTGCACTAGTCATGCTCCGAGCAGTGGCTGCGAGGGACTCCAGGAATGCACTAGTCATGCTCCGAGCAGTCTAATGCCATCCGTAATCGGTGGTACTCGCCTCACCAGTCGGACCAGTCTAGTCGGATCTCTTCCAGATCCTTGCACAATGTGGGCCCTTTTGATGTGATTGACAAGCTTCTTGGTACACGGGGAAGAGAGGCACAGTTAATCTTCTTCATTCTGGCCAGGGTTTCCTTTTCTTTGCCACAACGCATGTGCATGAAGGCCTTGTACCTAGCCTCGTTGATGTCAGAGGTTTTGAAATCGTACAACAAGCAGACACAAGTATGTGACTGTTGGAACATCGACAAGTTTAAGAAGAATGGCGAGGACGTCAGTATGGGTGGACCTCACTAGAGCGTTTCCTGAGAAAATGCTGTTTGCATAGAAGGCAATTAGGGTGTCGGGTGAGGGTGTCGGCCTCCTCGAGTTGACCTTCAAGGTATTTGGGAACTTCTGTTTGCAGCAGTTCCCCTTTGTTGGTTTTCATCGCATTTACCACCACGTAATGTGTATACTGTCCTATGATTGGCCAGTAGTGCGGCTTATTTTATTCCTATATGAGGAAACGGGGAAACACTTCCTTGAATGCTCCATGTTTTAAGAGCTCCGTACCACTCTTCCGCTGGACCTGATCAGATCAAATGATGATAAATGTGTGATGATACCCTGGTCGACGCAGCTTTCGCTCCGAATCTGATCAATGGTGAAAGGTACTTGTCGAGTACCAAGGGGATTTGTTCACAACGACTGGAACATATCTTCACCAAACGATCCCTAGGCATGACTGCACAGGTTGACTTACTGTTGACTTGCAGCACGGGTTCATGTACGAGGATGCCGCCATTAATCACTGTTTTAATCCATCGCGTTATTAAATTAAATGAATGCCCCTTTTCTAACCCTTTGAGGGTTGCTGGCAGGGGGAAGCCCCCACCTAAAATTGCTGGCATTGGTCATTCCGTACGCAGGGAACCCAAAGGAAAGATTTGAAATTGTTTTTAGCCTTGGCGCAATTCCCATAAATAAATGTACGTTTTCTCACCCTTTGAGGGTTGCTGGCAGGGAGAACCCCCTCCTAAAATTGCTTGCATTAGTCATTTCATGGTCAGGGAACCACATGGGAACATTTTACTCTGTTTTTAGCCTTGGCGCCATTCTCATAAATAAATGTACTTGTTTGTCCCTTTTGACGGGTGGTTTCAGGGGCAACTCCACAGCGCAGACCCGGCAGCAACGCATTTGTGGGATGTCGGGGGTGGTCCCTTCAGTCCACGGGGACGGACAAGAATTTGGTAAGCATTTTCTTTGACATGTTGTGGGCAGGGTGATAGCGTTCTCCTTATCAGACCAAGTGCATGGTAATTTAGGAGCATTGATCATTCCAGAGTATTGTGATGGGTGACTCCTAAGTAATCAGGTTTTTGACCGTGTTTAGTTTGGACGTGATGGTGACTACTGTATATTGAAATCCATTAGCCAACTTTTACACAATTTACTAAGGGTTTCTAAGTCATTTTGTAAGATCTCATATTGAAATCCATTAGCCAACTTTTAGATAATTTATTAAGGGTTTCTAAATCATTTTGTAAGATCTCCTGGTCATTAGAATTATTTATAGTCCTGTAGAGAATGCTATCATCCCCAAAGAGCGTAATAGTTGACTGTATATGGTTTTTGATATCGTTTATGAAGAGAAGAATCCTGGGGGACACCCGATGTCGCCCAGGAAGAGTGAGTGCCCTTAGCTGAAACTATTTACGTTGGGAAAGGAAGCTGTTAATCCAGTCACGGGTGTTATTTGAGTTGCCATAGTAGTTTAACTTGACTGAAACTAATTGTTTACGTTGGGAAAGGAAGCTGTTAATCCAGCCACGGGTGTTATTTGAGATGCCATAGTAATTTAACTTGACTGAAACTAATTGTTTACGTTGGGAAAGGAAGCTGTTAATCCAGCCACGGGTGTTATTTGAGATGCCATAGTAGTTTAACTTGACTGAAACTAATTGTTTACGTTGGGAAAGGAAGCTGTCAATCCAGCCACGGGTGCTATTTGAGATGCCATAGTAGTTTAACTTGACTGAAACTAATTGTTTACGTTGGGGAAAGGAAGCTGTTAATCCAGCCACGGGTGTTATTTGAGATGCCATAGTAGTTTAACTTGACTGAAACTAATTGTTTACGTTGGGGAAAGGAAGCTGTTAATCCAGCCAGGGGTGTTATTTGAGATGCCATAGTAGTTTAACTTGCCTGAAACTAATTCTTTACGTTGGGAAAGGAAGCTGTTAATCCAGCCACGGGTGCTATTTGAGATGCCATAGTAGTTTAACTTGACTGAAACTAATTGTTTACGTTGGGAAAGGAAGGTGTTAATCCAGCCACGCGTGTTATTTGAGATGCCATAGTAGTTTCACTTGACTGAAACTAATTGTTTACGTTGGGGAAAGGACGCTGTTAATCCAGCCATGGGTGTTATTTGAGATGCCATAGTAGTTTAACTTGCCTGAAACTAATTGTTTACGTTGGGAAAGGAAGCTGTTAATCCAGCCACGGATGTTATTTGAGATGCCATAGTAGTTTAACTTGACTGAAACTAATTGTTTACGTTGGGGAAAGGAAGCTGTTAATCGAGCCTTGGGTGTTATTTGAGATGCCATAGTAGTTTAAGTAGACTGAAACTAATTGTTTTCGTTGGGAAAGGAAACTGTTAATCCAGCCATGGGTGTTATTTGAGATGCCATAGTAGTTTAACTTGCCTGAAACTAATTGTTTACGTTGGGAAAGGAAGCTGTTAATCCAGCTACGGGTGTTATTTGAGATGTCATAGTAGTTTAACTTGACTGGAACTAATTGTTTACGTAGGGAAAGGAAGCTGTTAATCCAGCCTTTGGTGTTTTTTTAATCTTTTATCGGTTTTTATCTGTATACGTGTGTGTTAATGGTAACGTTGTTGTCTAATGCAGTAGTAATTACGTAATAGTCGGAGTAATTACGTAATAAACGTCAAAGTTCTTGGATCTTAGCTTCGATACAATACGTTCAACGTTGACCAGTTTACCCCACAAATAGGGCACACATCAAAAAGCGGTACCCTTTCAATAACGCGGTTGTTAAAAAAATATCACCTTGTTATGTGGAAATAAGTCTTTTAAAGGGTAAACACGCATCAGTGCGACGTGTACTCAATGACAACTATTAGTTGGGTGTGCCCCCCCCCCCCGGGTCACCGCTACAACCTACATAGACGCACCAGTCGGGTCGAGCTTCCATTATATTCGCCGTACGCTGTTTGTTATCTGTGTCCTGTCAGGTAGACCGAATCATATGTTTTATAAGCAATTTAGACTAACCTCGTTGACGGATGGCCAGTGTCCATACCAAACTGTACAACGTGTTTTGAAAGTTTGCGCGTTCAACTTGATATGCTCGCAGTGCGTCTAAGCGCGGATTTTAACTGTCCTTTCGACCGTGTCACGTTGAGTACGCACTCGTAATTCATAAACCTGCCAGCCCCCGCAGGTGTGGTATGAAAGCCGGGCCAGGGCCCGCCGGGCCCGGTAGAGGGCGCTGGGCTCGGACAGCAATATGAAAGCCTTTTGTTTCAGTCATTCTATGGCAGGTAATCCATAGAAATTACATTACTCATTGCGGGTCAAATTTGGGTATTGATAGCAATGTTATAATAATGTGGTTTTGTACAAAAACAATTGGTTTGGATGGTGCTTCCAAGATTACAAAACTTACATTTTTTTCCTGGAACTTGATGATTGTTGCTAATTTTGTTGCTGACCTAGCTGTTACAAGGTCAAATATTTCATACATTTGCACGACACCCCCCAATTTGTATTTGCCTTTCAACTTTCATTGACGTGCCAACTGCCAATACGCCTTGTTGTGCAAATATTATATATTGTCGAAATTTAACCAAAATATAGCTTTTCCGAGACATAATAAATTAAATAAACTAATTAGTTTTACAAATATTTATGTATATTTGGCATACTATGCTTTATATATTATGAACATTTCAAATTGCCATATTCTTGCACGTTTTATATTTGAATAGTAAATGTTCAGAGCACTTGCAGTATTTGGTAGTTTAGCAGCTGACGTAGTACGTCAGATATTTCAGAATTTTGCCAACTGTTTTTGCCTTTTGATGTTTATGGGGTCTAGTGGATTTCCAACAACTTATGAAATTTAAAATGTCGTTACTTTTATGTCAGGGAAGTCGGCCATACCCCAAAGCGGGAAACATTATATCACGAAATGTGCTTGAGTAACCGAAACATCACAACCACCTTAATATATAATTCATCTTAATATAAATTGCCTGAGGGAAAGCCTTGAGACCCTACGCCGAGGATACCGTCAACCACACCCATACCTATTTATGGTAGTATTATCTAAGACACTGCCTACCACACCCACACCTATTTAGGGTATTATTATCGAACAGGCTGATGTTTCGCGTCAGCCCCGTCCGGATTCGCAGGGAGTGCCCGCCTCCGCTCGGCAGGTAACCGTCACTTCGCCGGCACATCCTGTTTCACTGCACCGTTGTTGTCGAGACGACAGATAAGGTCCGCCTGTAGACGAACTGCTAGCATATCAAGTTGTACGCGCACATTTTCAAGATATTTGTACAGTTTGGTATGGACACTGGCCATATGTCACGGAGGTTAGTGTAAATTGCGTGTAAAACCTATGATTCGGTCTACCTGACAATGCACATATAACAAACAGCGTACGGCGAATATAATGCCATGGAAGCTCACCCGACTGGTGCGTCTATGTAGGTTGTAGCGGTGACCCGGGGGGAGCACACCCAAATAATAGTTGTTATTGAGTACGCGTCGCACTGATGGGTGTTTACCCTTTAAGATACTTACTTCAAAATAACAAGCTGACATTTTTTATCACCCGCCTCAATGAAAGGGTAACACTTGTTGACGTTTGCTCTATTTGTGGGGTAAACTGGACAACGTGGAACGTATGGAATCGAAGCTAGGATCCACGAACTTTGACGTTTATTAGGTAATTACTCCAAGTGCATTAGACAACAGCGTTATCATTAACACACATGTATGCACATAAAAACCATCGCAGATACCTCTTTGATTATATGGGCCCAAACCATACACATATTAGGCACAGGTGGCAACTTACGTTCGGATGGTCGTTACTGGGACGGGGGGTGGGGGGGGACACACCCAAATAATTCATAGTTTAACGAGATCCAACAAGTTTTGGCGTATGTGTGACCGGCCCTTGTCAGATATTTGTCTTTAGACATAAAATTGGTACTAATGACATGACGTACACAATATATAATTTACCGGCCCATATCTCTGACGTGCCTGTGTTGTAAAATCATGGAACATATCATCTTAATTCAAATCGCTAGTAAAGTCTCAGCATCTTAATTAGTGAGCAACACGGATTCAATGACTGCCTTTTCACTGTGGTAAAACTTATAAACTCTACTAATGACAGGTCAGAAACACTCAATCAACCAGAAAGGACAGACAGACGTAATGCTCTTTGATTTGTCCAAAGCCTTTGATAAAGTCTCCCATCACCACCTATCTGACAAATTAAGCCACTATGTCATCTCAAATAACACAGCTTCCTTTCCCACCGTAAACAATTAGTTTCAGTTAATGGCACTCACTCTTCCAGGGATAACGTTACATCGGAGGGGAGGGATCTGTTCTTGGACCAGTCCTCATTATTATCTACATAAACGATATTAAAGAACATAACCGTTAAGCTATATGTGGAAGATAGCATTCTCTATAGGAAAATAATACTGTTAGTTAGTTAGTTATAAATAAATGATGCAGGTTTGTTGCCTGTTTGGAATAATTTATAATGCATTTGTTTATATTTACACATTATTTCTTTTCAATATTCCTATTTTATAAATGGGGTAAGACTATTACTGTTATGGGGCAAGAAACCTCGAGGGCTTCATGCGTCACAGGAGGGGCGTCTTGCCCAATGCCTGAGGCAAGACGCCCCCTCTGGACAATATATTTAACTAACAATTACAGACTGTTGGTGTTGACAATCGTCACTAATGTGTTGGTATTACATACTATAATCACACAATAATCGTATGACGTCATATATACCTTTCTCCTGTAAGGGCGGGTCCGTGCCCCGTCCTATCCTACTGGCACAGTTGTGCTCGTCAGATCTGTCCGAGCAGTCGTATTCGCCGATGCAAAGTAGGCCGGGTGACAGACAAAGCAGAGCCCCTCGGCGGTAGCAGTAGAAGCAGGCCGGGTGACAGACAGAGCAGAGCCCCTCGGCGGTAGCACTAGAAGCAGGCCGGGTGACAGACAGAGCAGAGCCCCTCGGCGGTAGCAGTAGAAGCAGGCCGGGTGACAGACAGAGCAGAGCCCCTCGCCGGTAGCAGTAGAAGCAGGCCGGGTGACAGACAGAGCAGAGCCCCTCGCCGGTAGCAGTAGAAGCAGGCCGGGTGACAGACAGAGCAGAGCCCCTCGGCGGTAGCAGTAGAAGCAGGCCGGGTGACAGACAGAGCAGAGCCCCTCGGCGGTAGCAGTAGAAGCAGGCCGGGTGACAGACAGAGCAGAGCCCCTCGCCGGTAGCAGTAGAAGCAGGCCGGGTGACAGACAGAGCAGAGCCCCTCGGCGGTAGCAGTAGAAGCAGGCCGGGTGACAGACAGAGCAGAGCCCCTCGCCGGTAGCAGTAGAAGCAGGTAGGGGTGGGGGGTTGGAGAGTCGTCCACAAATACGTCGTCTGCATCGTGCCATTCCTGGAATTATCGAAAATAAATCGAAGTAGCGTGATTACCATTAAAAAAATCTATAAAATTCTATAAATTGTATAATGAAATATAATAGAATTCCACAGAGTTTGTGCTTACGATTGTGTCGGTGGAATTGGGGTTTTGAATAACATCATGTAACTTTTTCACCCAAATTATTCGCTACACATAATCAGTAAAATATAATATGTATAATATGTTTCATATGTCACATTTGTTCGCCATTTTGAATCATTATATATGCAGCAATTAAATAAACTGACCAAAACTCAATTATATTTGGGGTTGAGTATGTCTATGGTTGTTATTTCGATATGGAATTAATAATTGGAATTGGTATTGGACCTCAAGTCGATACGACACACACACGCACGCACGCACGCACGCACGCACGCACGGACGCACACACACACACACACATGTTTTCCGTATTTGCATACAAATACAGAAATGCCTCTTTATTGGAACACTGGGGGATTTCACAGGTTGGCTAGAATATTGGGGAATTTTTTTTAAGTTGACAGGTGGTTTAAATTCAACGCATAACAGATACACCACAAATGATAAAAGTTCAAGTTTAGTAATCAATGTAACTAATGTTCATTTGTATTATTATTATCGGTTTCAACATGATTACCATCAAACGCAACACGTTCCAGGTTTAGTTAATTAATGCTTAATAAATATTATGTTATTTGTGGAGGCCATACTGTAAGAATAACAAAGATACGTTAGACAAATATAACGGAGACCAACTACGCTGATTCCAGAGCTGAGAGTTATTAAAAAACGCATATAGACTGTGGCGAGATAAAAACATAGACCAGGAGATAAAGAAGAAACCAAATATATAAATCTGTATAACATTTAATGATTATTGAAAAAGATAATTGATAAATGTCTTTACTTCAAATTTACTTAAGGTAACAGAACCAGAGCACAAAGTAGCTTTAGAATAAGAAGAACAGCGTAAATTATATAGAACGAACTATAAAATGAACTATTTAACTCATTCTCACCGAGGACAATAAATGGATGAAATAAATTATCTATTGTGTACGTCATGGTAGTATATATAAATACAGTTATCTGACAAGGGCCGGCCACACATCCGCTGAACATTGTAGGATCTCGTTAAACTATTAATTATTTAGGTGTGCCCCCCCGCCCCAGTAACGGCTGTCGGGACATATTTTTCCACCTGTGCCTAATTTATGTATGGTTTTAGCTCATATAATTAAAGCGTATTGGAGACGGTTTTATTTGTATATAGGGTGTGTTAATGATAAGGTTGTAGTCTAATGCACTTGGGGTAATTACGTAGTAAACGTCTAAGTTGTTGGATCCTAGCTTCGATTCACCACCTCTTCTGGAGAGTGCTGACAATGACTGCGCTGTCCAACAAAGACCAAGATGTCGGCGAAATGCAATGTCGCAAGGGTTGGGTTCTCCCAGGGCCGTCATTGTACACCATTTCAGCCAATGTTGAAGGTGTTTCAGAAGCCAAGCAACATCTTCGGGCAGATGAAATAAATGTGACATTCTCTGTCTACAAGAGAAGCATCGTAGAGCCTCAAGTATCCGCCCAAGGATACCGGGTATGACGCTCGTGATAGAGCGACCACATTATCAGCATGACGTTTTGTCCGCAGTGGAGTTGATGTTGATAACTCCTCCATGTCAGAACTCTATAACATTGAAGTCCTCAACATGCAGCTTTGTGATGTGCTTTTGGGATATTCAGAGACAAACGACCATGGGGAATTAGTTGAAATTTGGTCAGATGCAAGTCAGCTATCCCTCATCCACAATGCAAAGCTTCCGAGTGCCTTCATTTACAGCTGACGGAGACATGGGTATTATCCGGACCTAGTGTTTGCCTTAAAACGCATTGTTAGCAGATGTGAGAAAATAGTCCTATACTCAATTGGACCGACCAATTGGAATAAAAATCCATACAGTGGTTGCCTCTCGTGCAGTTCGCTTCTACCATCGTTTCAACCTAAAAAAGGCACACTGGGAGACAGTAGACTTAGATACTTCAATCAAAAACCTACCGGCTTCAACAGCTATCTACGGTGTACTTGTGAAGAGGATGAAAAAAGTCCTGTAAGATCAATATGCCGAGAGGCTGTGAGATGAACTACATCCCAGAAATGTCACAGGATGCTAAGGAAATACATAAGTACTACATCACTTGCTACAAACCATGACCCTTTGCGGATGACAACTTGGAAACTGGAGAGAGACTTATGAACGCCATATGAGAGGATGGATGTTAGAAAGGGTCAATAGGTGGTGCTGCCTCTGTTGACCTGTCAGCGGCGTATGATACGGTTAATCACAGGATTCATGTGCATAAGTTATTCCAGATAACAAAGGATGTAAGGCTAACCAAATTGTTTCCAAACATGCTGGCCAGTAGACGTTTCTTTGTGGACCGTGTAGGTAAACGCAGAAGACAGAAGAATGGACTAACTGATGGCAGCGATCTTGTTCCTTTAATGCCTAACATCTACACAAATGACCAACCGATGCATCCAAACACCAGAAGTTTCTTATATGCTGACGATCCATGCATTGCATCCCATGAACAATCCTTCGAAAAAGTGACGTCGTCCATCACTGATGCACTCGATGGACTAAGCAAATACTGTGCCGTCAACCATCAATAGTAGTCTGAGCAATTATGTAACCTTTTGGGTTATGCATTGTCATGCAGATGATAGGCCTATACTCAGATTGTAACAGAAATCCATATGTGGAGTTTTGTTATCAATATACCTTAGCAGCAACCTTTAAAATGGAAAATGGCTGCCAAATCACAATGTGCTGGACGCTACAGCTTAAATATAGGCTTCCAAGCCACGTTGATGAATAATTTTGGTGGCCTGACCCATTATTTGGGATTTGGAATTAGATTGTGACAACCTTAAATTACCTTATGCCTGACGCATTAGATTTTAAGATGGCCTCCTCACTGGTTTCCGGTTTCTCTCACGTATCTTCTTCCAGTCCACATGTAAAGCTGTTTTGGTGCTAAACCCACATTCTCAACAGCATTAGATTTTAAGATGGCCTCCTCACTGGTTTCCGGTTTCTCTCACATATCTTCTTCCAGTCCAAATGTAAAGCTGTTTTGGTGCTAAACCCACATTCTCAGCAGCAATGGGTTCAGCCGTGCGACTTCCAAATCACATAGTAGATTGCTAGCGTAAATTAAAAGGTATTCGTTTATTTCAGGGGTTTATCGCACATCATTTTGTGACAATGCAAGCTGAATTTTTATGCCGACGTCACTTTTGAAATAGTACCACTTCGATGTCACTCGGCGCGGGATTCTCAAACACTGCACGTGTAAACATTCATTAATCGTCATAAGTTATATCGACCAGTTACAAAATGTGTGAATCTTTACTGTAGATGCTGCTCGATCGAGATCACTTGTTAATTCACAGCGATTTCGAATCTGGTTCTTCTAACCCGGACACGTCATTACATTGGCGGATCCAGGGGGTGTCCACCACGTGCCCGGACATCCCCTTTTTTGTCAGTTTTTTTTCATCGAGTCACAATAAATTGTAGAGACACCGCGAGGTGGTGCCCTCTTGGACATGTCCCTTTGGTGAGAACGTTTCTAACATGCAAGCTATAAAGGCATTGCGAAAAGTACTGCCATTTGTGCGAGATGGCATATTGGCCTGAGGCACTTGGTATCATGACTGTCACGTATGAACTACCAAGTTATTTAATTAACCTTTCTAATAATAATAATGGATATGTGTAAATTTTGGGGTGTAATTCAAAATTCGGGAGTTGGTCAAATCTGAATTGGAGGAGAATTGATCCAAACATTGTGTGCCTTATAAGAATTGAGTTGATAAGAATCAAAACAGATTGATTTGGAATTTAATTGGAATTGGAAAGTCTGCATATTTAGTTGAATTTAATTAGTTGTTCAGCTCATATAAAACGTAAATGTTTTGATATAAATGTACACATGTAAACAAAGAACTATATTATAATTTATTTATTCTTCAGACTTTCTTTCGATTAACAAATTACCAAGGTGTGATGATCTTATTTGGAAATCAAAACAGAAATAGCACCTGCTCTAAGTAAACATGTAATTTATGGGACAACACAATGAAAGGTAGATGTAGATGGCGCCACCCGTGTAGATCGGGTTACGTTGGCGCGTATTGTAAAAACTCTACTCATTCCCCGATCTCCTACTCACCGTACCGATCGCGCGCGAGATTGGGATCGGGAAGGGAGCCGAGATCAGTACGCTTACAAAACTCTCGAATGGTGTGACCGTCGATATGTGTTGGAAGTTGAACGTGTTGAATGATGTTAACTGCCTCAAGTAGGTCGGCGAAACGTTTCACACTCTTGTCGGATTGCACGTATCAGTGAATGTTGAAATCGCCGACAATTGCGAAATGGCAGGTCATCAAGGCGTTCAACGAAACCAGCAAACTCAGCGAGAAAGTCAGCATATGATCGTTTGCTCTTTTCTGACTTAGGTGGTAAATGATTATAAATTTGCATGCACCGTCGAAACATTCCTTGTGTCCACCGCCGCGGTGTACCCAATAATCAAAACATTCCTTGGGTCCACCGCCGCGGTGTACCGAAGAATCGAAACATTCCTTGTGTCCACCGCCGCGGTGTACCCAAGAATCGAAACATTCCTTGTGTCCACCGCCGCGGTGTACCCAAGAATCGAAACATTCCTTGTGTCCACCGCCGCGGTGTACCCAAGAATCGAAACATTCCTTGTGTCCACCGCCGCGGTGTACCCAAGAATCGAAACATTCCTTGTGTCCACCGCCGCGGTGTACCCAAGAATCGAAACATTCCTTGTGTCCACCGCCGCGGTGTACCCAAGAATCGAAACATTCCTTGTGTCCACCGCCGCGGTGTACCCAAGAATCGAAACATTCCTTGTGTCCACCGCCGCGGTGTACCCAAGAATCGAAACATTCCTTGTGTCCACCGCCGCGGTGTACCCAAGAATCAAAACAAGTCGGCTATTTCATTACATACTCAAAGTATTCTGTATTTTCCTCTCCACGCCTTGATTGGTATATTTGGGATTTCGTTGTACGTTGTAAATTACGGTTGTTGTTTGCACAGCTCAAATGAATATGGTAACTAGGAGTTATTGCTTGGAAAGACAACATTGGATGCTCATGTCATAGATCGACCTCCACAATCGGACAAACATCATGTCACAACTGCTACCTTCTTTGAGGAGTTGCAGACATACCTGTAAATGGTGTTATGACTTTCTGAGCTTTGAACGGCGGAACGTTAAATGGGCGGGTGTCGCCGTCTGGCGATTGTAACATTTATAATGCATGATCTTCTCCGTGCGCGGGAGACCCACAGTAGACGGACAGCCATTTGTATTAGTCACCTTTTTGTTGCTGCGTGAATTTATTGTTTTAGAAAGGCCCAAGGAGGTTAGTAATTATACTGTTTTAGTCGTGTTGTATGTGTTCTGTAATTATCAACTAGGTGTTGTTAATTGGTCCTTATTTGACGTCTCACACTTCGTGTTTTGCGAATGTAATTGTATTGTGTTTTTTGTTTATATATTCAGTTTTACGGAGACTACTCATCCTGCGTTAACAGTTCTTCCGTCTTCGAAATAAAGTCTTCAGTCCACTACACAAACTCCTGACTGGCTGATTGCCACGGGTTGGCTCGGTTCGTTTATACAAGGAGCTGCCCGCGGTTACAATACCTGTCTCATGCGGCTCATTACTGCAATTCGCGCCTATTAACACGTGATTGTAATATACACATGGACATTGATATTGATGCTGACAGGAAGCTGACATCTTGGATAACATTTTTTTCAGGTGTTATCACGATCTAGCAGCCCTGTGGCTGATTATGTGCTTTCTGATCACATGTTTATGTGTTATCAAGTTATCATGCCTAGACCACCGTTAAAGGCATACACGACCTCGTATCGGAAACTGAAGCACATCGACAGCAATGCTTTCGGCGCAGTCCTGGTAAATCGACTGTTCAGTTTTGATGAACTCAAAGGTCTCAAGTCAGACAAACAAAACGCTGAACGACAGATGTGTGGAAACAGGTCGACAATGAAGAGGCATTGCTGAATAGGAAGCGAAGTGGCAATTTTTCTAACCAGATAGCCAAAGCTAAGGATGACTCGAATGAGCTACCTGCACTGGTCCACATCATGTATGATACGAAGCAGAGTGATCCATTGCCTCAACATGATTCAGTACAAGCTCATCAAAGAACTTGGTAACTTTTTTAATGATAGAATATATGCCATTCAGAATAATTTTGATTTATTCGAACCAACCTGTTTTTCAACCAGAGAGGGTATCGATAATAAATGAATAAAACAATAACTAAAACCCACCTGTTTAAACTCGTTTATCCTCCATAGCTCCTCAGCGTATCGATCGAACTGTTTACGACTAGAACTGCTAACCGACTAGAAACTGTCTAAGCCCTTTGTTTTGGTGCGCAGCTGAGCTTGTGTTTGAGCTTGGGTGCAAACCTAAAATATTCGGAAGCAGCATTTACCAACAATTTTTAACATTGTAATGATTGTCTCGATTGTTCTTTTCAAAACGTATGTGTATGTTTGTAAAAAAAATGGCATATGAGTATATATATATATATATATATATATATATATATATATATATATATATATATTATCGCAGGAACAAAGAACGTAATTAAAGTTGTCAGTACTGGAGGCACCAAAATATTGAGTTTACCTAGTAACTGGACCTTTTGATACTGTGAGGTGGAATACGTGTAGAACTCCTTACTCTTCTCGTCGTCTTTAAGTAATAATTTGACTGAATATACCAGCCAGTGGCGTATTTAGTGGGATATTGGGCCACGGTTCAACCTTAGGCTTAATATATTTGTATATAACCTATTGCTCCAGTACTTGGTAGCCTAGTCAACTAATGGGTGAATAAGTTTGCCCACCTTTGGCCTCCTCTTTTGTGAAATGCCAGATATGTCAATGACAGCAGATATTCTGCACTGTATATTTGCTACCGTTGGCATGTGTGCTGCCTCTCTCAATGCTATACATGCATATGTTCACATATTGACGGTCAACACAAAATAAGAACTTTGTTTTATTGATAAAAACGTGCGAATGAAACCTCTGCTTCAACAACGTCACCTGTCGGTACGTAGGAGAGAAAGACGAATTCACCTGCGAATGTTTCACCGGTTTCGTTGGTGATCGCTGTCAGTTTGAAGGTAACTACCAGACCCGCGCTACGGTTTCTCAGAAACAGTTGTCAGAATAAGTTCCTGATCGGAGCAATACTCATTAAAATAGTTAACCTATCGCAAATGTGTCAACAACCAACTCGATGCATTCGTAATGCAGAACGACGACATACAATTGTATTACAGGGAGCCTGATATGGATGCACTGGTTGTGACTAAATTAATTCTTCTAACACGAACAAATATTCATGACTAATCGTCTACGTTTCAACAGCTCTTTCGTTGTTTCTTGCTGACCGATTGTGAACATAATAACTTGTTATTTTAAAACAAGGAAAATTTTTTCCCGGACAATTAATTATAATTCGTTCAATTATAAATACGTTGATAACTGTTCCTATGTTTTTTTTCACTAAATGTTTTCGTGGAATTATATGTCGGATTGATTCCATCGACATTTTCCAGACAAGGTCAATTTTATGGGATCTACTTTGTAGTGCGATCCGACGAAGATTGAACACATTGCGGTAAAACACACTTGATTCTGAGCGGAGTGATACCATCGCCGCCCGCCAAATGTGAACTGCGAGTGGGTGTTGGAGGCGGAAGCAAATAACATGGTTTTATTGACGTATGCGAAATAATCATCCTCATTACAATGGTGGAGATAGTGTGATATCTAAGTGCCTAGCAGTAAAAAGGAATTATAACAGCTTTATTCAGTGTGTGTGTGTGTGTGTGTGTGTGTGTGTGTGTGTGTGTGTGTGTGCGTACGTGCGTGCTTGCATGCGTGTGTGCGTGCGTGCGTGTTTATGTATACAGAAGAGTCCCCTTCTTACATAGCCACCCATTCTGCAAAGACATCTTGGCTGTATAAGAAGGGTGGTCTCTCTAGAGGCGGAACACCGACTACCTTCCATAAAATATGTTTTATTTATATGAACATGCACGCACACGTACTTACGTTGAATAACTATTTATCTACTGGCGTGCGCAGCAAGGTCAGCAGGATTTGCTTGCTCCGTTCCCGTATATTATCCAGTTACTATTTTCTTATTAGTTATTCGTAATGCTTCTTCTGTTAATGGTGCTAACAATCCTTCTTCCATATCAGCCATGTGGAAAACACATTTTGAATCTTTGCTAAAAAAATTTACCACTGATGTAAATATGCAAAATGTGAAAGAGTGTGTAAACAATACTGGGAATTTGTGTAATGACAGTGACATGCATATAACACCTTGCATGGTGCAGAATTCTATCAACAAACTGAAGTCTGGTAAATCATGTGGTAATGATGGGCTATCTGCTGAACACTTTATACATGCAGTGATGACTTTATGAAAACTGTTATTATATTATTATACCCTTGTCTGGTCTGGTGACACGAGTGACGTCAATAACTACATACCTATAACGGTTGTCACAGTTGCTTTTAAGATCTTTGAAATTATATTGCTTGAACATATGGAATCTTATCTAGATACAACTGACAATCAGTTTGGATTCATAAAGGGCCATTCTGCTGATCATTGTATATATGCATTAAACAGTATTATTCTGTTTTATAGAAGCTACAACAGTCCTGTGCATACATGCTTTTTAGATGCGTCTAAAGCATTTTATAGTGTTAACCATTGGCCACTCTTTATAGAAAATTGCTTAATAGAGATGTGCCTATCCTACTCATACGAATCTTGTTATACTGGTACAGAACCCAAATTATACTGGTACAGAACCCAAATGTTTTGTATTAAATTGGGTTCCAAGACCTCTGACGTCTTTAATGTATCAAACGGTGTTCAATAAGGTGGCATTTTATCTCCCTACTTATTTACTGTGTACGTTGATGATTTAAGTAATATGTTAAATACTTCAGGTATAGGTTGTCACATACACAACTGCTGTACTAATCATATGTTTTATGCAGATGATTTATGTGTTACTGCGCCTAGTCCCAGCGGTCTCCAGGCTTTGCTGAATGTTTGTGCAAAGTTTGGTATGATGTTAAATATAATCCTATAAAGTCGATATGTATCTTTATCAAACCACGTGGCTTTCATCTGAAATGTCCAGATATTTATATGAGCAATAACAAATTTGCATTTGTTGAAAAGACAAAACATGTATGGGTAGTGATCTGCAATGACTCGAAGGACGATGAAGATATGCTAATACATCTGCACAGTTTTATGCCAGGTCTAACAGCAGTATTCGAAAATTTCACAACTGTTCCATCGGTGTTAAACTACATGTTTAATGCATATTGTTGTACAATTTATTGTTCCAAAATCTGGGTAAATTTTAACAAGGGCACCTATTTAAAACTTAAAGTTGCCTACAACAATATGCACAGATGGATCTTAGGATACCACCGATGGGACAGTGCGAGCGACATGTTTGTCAGTAATGCTATTGACACATTTGATGCCTTAATGCGCAAGAATGTTTATGGTTTTAGAAAGCGTATTCTTAACATTGACAATGACATGATAAAATGCATGTACAATTGTACAGGTATTGCTAATGGGCCCGTGTGGACTAGCTGGGCTGGATCACTGTATATTGTAAGATGGTAACTTTATATCCTTTTTTATATATTTATTTAATTATTTCTTTTACCTTTTATAACTTATTTATTAACATTTTAAACTTATCATCTCATTTTATATGTATTTATGTATTGTATATCTAACTTACTTACTTTTTAAATGCTATATATTTTTTATACCTATTTGTACGTACTGAATGTTTTATGAGTGTGTTTACCGGAAATAAATGTATTTGTATTATTCTGCCGACTCCATCTTCATTTCCCCCCACCCACTTTTTTGATTATTTATTGATGCGGTCCAACTTGTCTTGTATTTTGACATGCGATCAAATATGAAATAATGTGACCTATTTTGCTCCTACGAGACGCCTCTTAGTGACTCAAATGTATACTATATTCCTTCTAAGCAGCGCCCCTAACGACCTTTTCTCCATTAGTTCCCCACGAAGATAAAATTGTTAAAATTAATCACTGCAGTAATACAATAAAAACATTGGAATGTATAACGATGTTGGGTCGTACTATAACGTATACATGACAATACAATACAATACACTCACATGCAGCAAACGGTATGAAAACAAACTAAACATCATGCACAGTAAATGCACTCTTAAGAATAAAATCTTGACCTTGACTATGCTGGCACTTAACAATCTCACTTCGTGTTTCCTGATATATCACATAAATAAGTTCAATATAAAGCGAAACACATAATTATCACTGTCAAGGAAAGGAATGATTTAGGAAAAAAAATAACTTGGTATAAATATATAAAATAAATAAATTAGGTATACTCAGTGAAAGACAAGTCGGAATGTGGTATTTTTGTGTACTGCAGATGGGAAAAAATGTTCACGTCTGTTTTGATAGGGCTTGGACGGCTACAGGATAAAAACTGTTGCTGAACCTGCTGGTCCTAGTTTTGTCTTGATGGACCTGAACCGGCGACTAGATGGAAGGGGCTGGAATAAATCATGTGCAGGATGGGATGGGTCCTGAGAGATGAGACCGGCTCTTCTTAACAGGCGCTGCTGATACTATGATTCAAGACTGGGAAGGGATCTGCCGATTATTTTGGAAGCAGTATTTACAACTCTATTCAACCTGAATAGCATGTCCTTAGCGATCGAATATGTAATACTTTTGACCTATTGAGTGCATGTTGCTGCCTACTTTTCCCCCAACGGTGTGCTCAGGCGAACTCTGTTGCGCCTACTATTCGCCTCAAATCATTACGCATGTGTCTCTTTGCACGACCCAGTGACGTTTTTGGTAGGGCAGTGCTAATGGCAATAACAATTTCGTGCCCCACAAATCGTATCTCATTTAGTATGTAACGCTTTCAGTTAATGAGTAACGCTTTTAACTATCTACGTAGCGCTTTTAACAATCTACGTAGCGCTTGTAGCTATCTACGTAGCGCTTTTAGCCGGGTAGGTGTCGCATTTAGGAGCCTGGAGGCGTCTGGAAGTTCAGGTGGTAACCACATATTCTCATTACAGCGCTGGCTTCTCCTGCTGCTCAACGTGATGCGACCCGTCTGTGTAACCGTTTCGTTGCTCTGGGTACACGCGATAGCCGAGCGTTATGCAATAAAGCCAATGGTACGGAATTTGAACTGTCACGAATACGATATTGATACTGAGTAAACATGTATTCTTGCTGATTTTGTGCGATACTGGATATAGCCAACGTTCTAGTGAAGTGGAACAATATATTCCTCACTAAGATACGGATTCGCCAAAAATTTACCCACCCAGAATATAAATGTTGTATAAGCACAAGCTCCAGAAGGCATTCCTTCATAATTTAACGAGGTATGACAAGGTGTCACCCAAAGCAACAAGCTCCAGATGGCCCTCCTTCATAATTTAACGAGGTATGACAAGGTGTCACCCAAAGCAATAAGCTCTAGAAGGCACTCCTTCATAATTTAGCGAGGTGTGACAAGGTGTCACCCAAAGCAACAAGCTCCAGAAGGCATTCCTTCATAATTTAACGAGGTATGACAAGGTGTCACCCAAAGCAACAAGCTCCAGATGGCCCTCCTTCATAATTTAACGAGGTATGACAAGGTGTCACCCAAAGCAACAAGCTCCAGATGGCCCTCCTTCATAATTTAACGAGGTATGACAAAGTGTCACCCAAAGCAACAAGCTCTAGATAGGCCTCCTTTATAATGCAACGAGGTATGACAAGATGTCACCCAAAGCAACAAGCTCTAGATAGGCCTCCTTTATAATGCAACGAGGTATGACAAGGTGTCACCCAAAGCAACAAGCTCCAAATGGCCCTCCTTCATAATTTAACAAGGTATGACAAGGGTGTCACCCAAAGCAACAAGCTCCACATGGCCCTCCTTCATAATTTAGCGATTTATGACAAGGTGTTACCCAAAGCAACAAGCTCCAGATGGCCCTCCTTTATAATGTAACGAGGTATGACAAGGTGTCACCCAAAGCAACAAGCCCCAGATGGCCCTCCTTCATAATTTAACGATGTATGACAAGGTGTCACCCAAAACAATAAGCTCCAGAAAGCACTCCTTCATAATTTAATGAGGTATGACAAGGTGTCACCCAAAGCAACAAGCTCCAGAAGGCACTCCTTCATAATTTAACGAGGTATGACAATGTGTCACCCAAAGCAACGAGCTCCAGAAAGCACTCCTTCATAATTTAACGAGGTATGACAAGGGTTTCTCCCAAAGCAACAAGTTCGAGAAGGCACTCCTTTGGGTTCTGCTTCTAATACCTTCTGTATGTTTGGAGAAAATAGTTATATCAATATATTCACAACCACTCAATATAAACAACTTATATTGTTTCTCTTCTTACTGTCCTGATTCTTAGGGTTGTCATTCAAAATACTAATATACGTCGTTCATAACTTCCTCAGATCTGGAATCAGCTTTAGTTGTTCTTTGTCGTATTCTTATTCTTCTTTTTGGAACAATAAAATACTTTGTTTTGTTGTTGTTACTGTTGTTGTTGTGAATTACTGTACAATGGCATAATATTTATAATATTTAGACTAGTTGTTCAGGGTTGATATTCTGGTTAACATACCAACATTATTTGTTTAAGACAATATGTTTTTATGTTTCAGATTCACAGAAAGGTTATGCATAGACCATCGTCCAGCCAGTTTTGCCCAAGTTGTGACATATGTGGTTGAATGTAACCAGCAAAAGGCATCGGTTAAAATTAAAAGTTATTTTGAAAGCCATTTCGATATAGCTCATTTCCATGAAAATATTAATTGTGGTTTTAATGGTACACTGTTGGGACTTGCTATAAAGCAACATTGTGAGGTTTCATTGTAATAGTTATTATAATTGAGATTGCAGTAACGTTCGTCAATGATAAATAATGTATGGTGTCATTCATATGATTATTGATCCGAGCCCTTCCCACTGACCACCACGATATATATTCCGCTTTCGATCTTACGAGAAGGCGTAGGCGGCTTCGTGCGCAGCTCGAATAAATAGTCTAAGCCTCGGCAGTTGGTCAACTATACCGTCACAGGACACGCATGGTATAATTGACTGCACAACAGTTATTCATCAAGTGGAAACTGATCAACGCAAAGCCGAGTATATTTCTGTGCCGTCGTAAAAACGTTAGTGTCAGCGTGTCTGAGAAGTACTTGTCTATATCGAGAAAACCGTTGTTCCGTTCTACACGTGGTCAAAGCTTTTTCAACTTCACAGTCTGAGAAAGAGGTAAACTACTTACATGTTTGAATGTTGCGTCAACGTTTTGTACCGTCGACAACGATAAAGTTGTGAACAATCCATCGAAGATCGACAAGAATAACATAAAACGCCGGCATTGTTGTCAGGGAGACAACACATACATCGACGTATAGAGTTAACGTGGATTGGAATACCATGACTTTATTTTGAACACTGACTTAATGTGAACATAATGTCTAATATGTTTCCCTAAGACTGAATATTACAGTTTTCACGTGATTATTAAATTGCAATGCTATTTTGTTGTTTTCCTGGTAAACTACAATAATAACGACAAATCTTCGTCATGGAAGCTTCTACAGGTAACGACGTCAAACCGGCGATCATCAGTGCTGTGAGCGTAATGAATATAATCACAAACTCTCTCGTCATCGCTGTGATCGCACGGAATTCGGAACTGCGGGAAGACCGCACCGCGCTGTTCATGTTTTCGCTCTCCGTGTCGGACCTCGCTACCGGGTGCACGGTGATGCCCATCAGCGCTGCTGTATGTTCCAGTGCCACCCCAAACGTGAAATATATGACCATTCTTCCTGATCTTCACATGTTCTTCTTGTGGTGGTTCAGTTTCAACTCACTACATAGTCTGTGTTGGTTGACCATGTGCAAGATGGTCGCCGTACTAAAGCCATTTCGCTACGAGCAGCTTTTCACCCTCAACCGCTGTTACGGCATCATCGTTTTCAACTGGGTCGTCGGTGCCGCCCTGGCAGCAACCAAGTTCACGGTACGTCCCGTGTTTTCTCACATTCTGTGCGTACACACGTTTCTACCAGGCTATGACATTTCTCCGTTGTCCCTCTTTACGTACGCCGTCACGGGCGTGGGACCGATCCTCGTTCTTCTCTACGCCACGACGAGAATATTCATCGTCATCGTGCGCACGCATAAAAGAATCTTGGCGCAAGTGCACGCAATTGACGGAGACACTGGGAGCGCCGGACTAGTGACACTTCAGGCGATTCGTTCTGCCAAAAATATACTGGTCATCTGTTCAGTTTCATTGATACTCACCATACCTATGATTGTGTTTGCATTGCTGCGTCACACAGGATACAGACTGTCATCGCCAAAAGAGTTTAGATTTGCCGCTATCTGGTTGTTCAGCTGCAACTCGTTCATGAATAGTTTCCTATACATTGTCCTCCATCGTTCACTGCGTAAGAAGATGTGGCGACTGTTCGTTGACGTGTGGCAGTTATGTCAGGGTGGCTGAGTTGACGTTTCGTGGTAGAGCGTTTCCGTGCGGCAGTTGTATGGCTGCTCAATGTTTATCTCCAACTAGTGTTATTGTTTAATGACAAATGTGTTTTTGGTGCAATGCCACGTGTGGTGTTTGTCTTACTTGTGATTTATTTATTTACGTTCTCTGGTGTTATTTACATTCAATTTTGGCACATTTCTATTTGAAGGCATCTTCATCAATCTTCTAGGCTCATCTATCTTCGGCGAGTTGATTCCATTTTCTCGCTCACACTGTCTATGTTGCCTTCTTCTTCTATGTAATATTGGTGTCCAGTGTTGTTTTGTTTCATCCATATGTTGTCATGTCTTCTAGCGAAGTGTCCCGTCTATCTTCTTTTCCTAGTTTTGATATCCCTAATTATATATTGGACTCCTCTTTTATATCGTCAATCTGTGATGGTAACTCCGCGCTGTTTTATGTTGACTAGTTTCAGTGACCTTTCCATTGTCTGCACTGTACCTTTTTCTCTACTTTCCTACTTGAGATCCGGGTTTACTTTCCGTATGATAAAACTAGTGTGGTGTATTGGTTGATAACCTGTGTCCTGATTGAGACGGGAAGGCATTCGTCTCTGAACATGTAGCTCCAAAACGCAACCCAAACTAATTGCATTCTTCTATTGACTTTTTCGGTGGTTTCGTTGTTGAAGGCGATCTTCTTACCCAAAATAGGCGTAATGATCTATAGTTTCAATTTCCCTGTGCTGTTGTTGGCGTGCTTGAGCCTTATTGTTCACCATTACCTATGATTAGCTATTCCTTGTATTCATCTTAATACGATCTTGCAATTTTCTCTGTCCTGTTTTTTGTTTTGTTTAGCTCATCTAGGTTATGGATAAGACGAATCGTTGCTACACGTCGACGAAAATCCCTAATTTTGTTCAGACCAGCGGATGACATCTTCCAGTGTCGCTGTGAAAAATTGTGGTAAATTCCTTTACCATTTCTCTTTTGCTTGACATTGTGTTGGCGATGGAAGTCTATATGCGAACCTTTGCGATTGGTTCTTGTTGCTATGCTGAGTTTGGTGCCTTCTGATGTCCCAGCGTTCTCGATAATGGCTGGTGATATGTATCTTCAAAGGCTTTATCATAATACATCACATGTATCAATCCTCTATCAGCAGGCTGATGGTCTGTTTTCTAGGTTCATTTTTATCCAGTTGTTTGTGTGTCTGTTCTTGCTTGTGTGGATCCTGTGTAAAAGAGACATTCGACTTAGTGATCTGTAAATTGGTGTACCTTTCGTGACACTTTCTTGAATATTTGTTTGTGATTTGTTTCTTTCCATAGACTGAGTCTCTCCTATGTCTCCATAATTGTGTTGAAGACAGCTGTTATTGCTGAGTTGGTTTATTCCCCCCTCCCGGTTTGGTAAAGTGCGATATCAGTTGATGACTCTAAAACAATTTAGTCATGTAAAACCATTTAGTCACATTTGCAATATGTCCTTTGAAACGGGAGTATTTCCTAGCAAAATCAAATATTGTTCGACTATTTAAGTCTGGTGCAAAGAGTGTGTTTACAAATTACAAACCTGTCTCATTGTTGCTTCAATTCTTAAATAAGAATCAGTAAAAGCCAGTATGGCTTTAAATCTAATATGTCAACTTGTCATGCTATGGAGGAATTGGTTGATGAAATGACAAATGCTTTAGATAATGAAAAGTATACTATTGGAATATGTGTTGATTAAAGGAAGCGTTTGACACTGTTTATATATAATATAATGGCAAAACATTGTATTTCAATGGTGTGCATGACATTGCACATAAATGGATTTCTATAGAGATCAACTAAGAAGCACTTATTAGTGTTGAAGTCACTCAATTCGAATTCTGACTGATGATACATTAACGTGGAAAATCGTATTGCCTTAGTTAAAACTAAACTTTCAAAGTGTTGTGCAATTATGTGTAGAGCCAGCACCGTGATTGACAGATGTGGCTTGAGTGAATTATACCACTCACTCTTTTTGCCTTATGTTATGTACTGTGCTAAAGTATGGGGGCAACACATATGCTATAAATATTGAGTGTTTAGTCTTGTTACAGAACAAAAGTAGTAAGGTTACGTTGTGCTGCCATACATTTATGCTATTTTATAATCTTTGCATTCTTAATGTATCAGATATTGTATAGTTAAGAATTGGTGTTATTATGTTGAAATCATATCATAATATATTGCCAGTGGATGTACAACAGTTTTTCTCCTAGTATGAATCTATTTATGCAACCCGACAAAATTGCTAATTTACTCAAACGTATGCACGTATTAATATGAAAAGTATGATTTCATTAGTTAAAGGAGTAAAACCCTGGAATTATCTTGTAAGCTCACTAACTTTTTGTCAGAATGTTCATCTCTTCAAACAAATTATAAAGCTAAAATGTTGAATTGTTATGTATCCGATATGTAACTATTTATGATGAGTAATTACTGGGAAAAGGGTTGTACTTTCAATTTATTGATGTGGTTTTCATTAAATTTTAAATTGACTGTGCAAGTTCAAATTGGTTTTTAACGTAAATCAAGTTCCTAGTTCACGTTCGGCTTGTCAATTATTCATGATATACCATGTTTTCAAAACCAAACAATCTGTCGCATGCGTACAATTACATACTTTATTTTATTCAGTATTATGTATTTTATTTGTAATAGGGCAAGTAACATAAGTATTACACTTATTCTTGCCCTTTTTCGACAAGTTTACAGTTACATAATGTTGTAATGATATCGCTACTATGTTTGTCTATTCGTATTGTTGTTGAAAAAAATAAAGATTCAATCAATCGTTCATTCATTCATTCATTCATTTATTCATGATGGGGCTTTTCCTTTTGAAATTTGCAATCGTTGTGTGATTTTCCGGCTTCGGTTCCACCAGTATATTTCAATGAAAGCATAATTTGTCTACTTGCTTTTGTCTTTACTTCGAATGGCATAGACACAGGAAACAACGACTTTTAGTATATCTTCCGAAACACACGGGCATAGTGGTTGAAAGAAATTGCCCAATCTTCGAGAAGGCGGAAGGTGGAATTAAATTCACGACAACGTTGTAAAGTTGAGAAAGATGTCACCAGAATGTGTTTTGTAATGTTTATTACCGAAGTATAGGATGAAATTGCAAAGAATACTCAACTTATTAAAGCGCATAAGTAAATGTATTAATTTCGCTTGTATCAAGGACAGGAATTTATTGTGCCAGTTACATCTACTTCTGAAATATGCCACATAACTACATGTGATACATAACAATGACAACATAACAACACGTGATACATAACAATGACAACATAGCAACATGTGATAAACAACAAAGACAACATAACTAATGTGATACACAACAAAGACAACATAACTAACCTCAGTCAAAACATTTAAATATTGCAGCATTACCTTTATCGAATATAAAATATTACATATGTAAACGTACGCCCAATTGGAAAATTACAGGAAATCAATGTAATTTGCTCCTATCAATATATAGAACTGGTAGGTCAATACAAAATGTACCTCAACCTCTTAACTGCTTTGACGGGTCACTCATTTATTGTAAGAATGTTCATCTCTTCAACAAAATTATAAAGCTAAAATGTTGAATAGTTATGTATCTGATATACAACTATTTATGGTGAATAATTCGCAATAATTCTTTTACAAAGAATTGGTAGCTCAATACTAAATGTATCTCAACCTCTTGGCAGATTTGACCAATCACAGGACATGTATCCCCTTTGCAACGGAAGTACAAGATGATACCAACTTTCAAAGCTATTGTAAGATCTATTCGATGAAAATATGTTCCAAATATTTGTCTACCTATCTCGATCTCCTACGTGCGAAGGTCAAGTACTCTAAAGGAAGAGCACATGCTACGATACCGTCTCATTGATGTCAAGCGCGCAATAAAACAGAATCCCACGATCTTTGTTGGGTTGCATAAATATATTCATACTGGCTGAAAAAAACTGTTGTACATCCATTGGCAAAATATTATGATATGCCTTAATGATAATAATGCCAATTCTTAACTACACAACCTCTGGTACATTAAGAATACGAATATTATAAAATAGCATATATGTATGATCCAACCTCTTGGCACGACAAAGTAAGCTCACTATTTTTTTTTGTAACAGGATTAAACACTCAATATTTGTAGTATAAGTTTTGCCCCATACTTCAGCACAGTACATAATAAAAGGCAAAAATAGTAAGTGGTATAACACGCTCAAGCCGAATCTGTCAATCATGATGCTGGCTCTATACACAGTTGCACAACACTTTGAAAGTTTAATTTTAACTAAGGAAATATGATTTTTCCACGTTAACGTATCATCAATCAGAATACAGAGTTAGTGGCTTCAACTCTATTAAGTGCTTTGTTGATCTCTATAGATATGTATGTATTCTATTTGGATTTCCAAACATCATGTAATTTGTTTTTGTAACATTTAGTGACAACCTATTTACAACAAACTATACATGCAACTTATCCAATTCAGTGTTCGTTCTTCCGATAAGTTCATTTAAATTACTATCCTAATAAAACACGTGTCGTCAGCAAATAAAGTGAACGTAACTACTTTCGAAACATTACAAGTGTCATTTATGTGGATGAAAAATAGCATTTGTTCTAAAATAGAACCTTGAGGAACACCACAACATACATTTAATACCTCTGAAATGAATATTTCTACACTTGTCAATATAGTATTTATAAAAATGTGAGGCGATAATTTACTATGCTATAATTGTTGCTGTGTGTGTGCGTGCGTGCGTGCGTGCTTGCTTGCTTGCTTGCGCGCACTTGTGTGTATATGCAGTGCCTGGCCTTCTGTTGCCATGTTGTAATATGCCATGTAAGGCGTCGGCCTGACAGCGCTGCTGCTGGTAGACCAGACGAGAGTGTCGTCTCTGGTGGGGCCGCAGGCGGTCTCGACCAGCACAGCTGAGACAGTGGCCAGCGTAACCAAGAAGGTTTTAAAGCAGCTGCGTGACGACCGCTCTGCCGCTCACGTTAATGTGTCGGTTTCCGTTCCTGCTGCACCCGTGGATGTCCCTTCTGCGTCAACTGCCGTTCCTTCCGCGCCAGTGAGTGCATCATCACATCCAAGATATCGTCCCGGACTTTATGATGCGGCCAATGGCGGGTAATCCACCCGAGGCTGCGGACCAGGTGGATTATACAATCGCACGAGCGATTGACGTCCTGCTGCGCGGCGAAAATATTTCCACTGCACACCACTAAGTTGGTAAACAAGTAAGCCACACCAGATGACAGAATATTTCCACTGCACACCACTAAGTTGGTAAACAAGTAAGCCACACCAGATGACAGAATATGCCTATCCTCTCATTTCCATCATGCCACAAGGTAAAGTAAAGTAGATCAAAGCAGATGTCAAGCACACCACCCTTCCAGCTCACAGCACTACACACACAAGTAAACCCTATATGTTTATAACATACCCTACAAGGCTATGACCAGACCGAAACTAATTTCTCATGAATTTCAGATCATTTAATTTGGCCCACCATCTCTTCGCTTCTCCAATAATCAACCATCAGCTTCACATCATAAAGATGTAGTGGAAAGGAAACTTGCGAAGGAACTTGCGCTTGGACGTATTGAGGGTTATTTCCTTTCACCTCCATTTGTTAACAACTATCAGTCATTCCCACTTGGTGTATTGCCCAAGAACCAAGAAGGAGCCCAATGAATTTCGCATTATTCATGCCCTGTCATACCCAGAAGGAAATTCCATTAAAGAACACATCCCAAAACATTTCACGACAGTTCGTTATGAAACCTTAGACCATTCCATTACTCTGCTGAGTCAATTTGGTCTAGGAGAATTGATAGGTAAAACTGACGTTGTGGATGCGTTTCGCAGCATGTCCCTACACCCATCGTGTTACCATTTATTTGGTTACACTTGGGATAATCACTTCTATTATTATTTGCTATCATTCTTTGCCGATGGGGTGTGCAGAATCATGTCGCATCTTTGAATGATTGACTTGTGCTCTGCAACGGGTTGTAAAGACAAGGGGTGCTATGGCCGTGTCACACATATTAGAAAATTTCATCTTCGTTGGCCCTCCTAATTCGGTGAGTAATAATTGCAATAACTGGATTTCATCTCATGCAATTAAGCTGTTCACAAATGCTACGTCGACACAGGGATTTGCAGCAGTCTTCAGTTCCCAATGGCTTAATGGTAGATATCCACAAATATGGCAGAATGCAACATTGCGGTATTGGAGCTATATCCCATTGTAGCCGCTTTGGAACTGTGGGGAAAATATAAAGCAAATCATTCTGTCTTGTTTCTCACTGATAATCAAACTGTTGTAGAGGTGATCAATAAGCAGTCGGCTAAGAATTATCACCTGATGCGTTTAGTCAGAAGATTGATGGTTACTGCGCTGAAATGTAATGTTTATTTTAAATCGAAGCATATACCATGAAAGACTTGTGTCATTGCTAACAAACTTTCGCGATTTCAGAAGGGCGCCATGGCTTCAAGTGCAGCCAGCGGTGCTCTCAGCAGAGTTTCAGCCTTGGCACCAAGTAATGGCACATCTTCTCAGTGTAGCCTTATCAGATGACACTAAATAGGCTTATAGAAAAACAATATGCGGAACTCGAGGACGTTTCTAGCATACCAGCTATAGAGGCCATCCATCTCGAAACCGATTAGAATCATGGCTACGTAATTATGCAGACATCGTTGGCTACACAAACGAATTACGACCTCGAAGATAATGCAGAACGAAATCAGTGCTGTTATTGGGGAGCAGATCCAGCAGAATATTTGTAAATTATTATAAAGGTTAATTAAAGACCACATGGTGCTTAGCTCATGCATAACACCAGCCTACCTACAATGCCTAGAGACTATAGCAATGAGAGAAAAACGACAAGAGAAACTGCGAAAGTTTGCGAGAATAACTGGGTGAGAAGAACTGCGGGAGTGAAAGGAATAGACAAACGAAGAATGGAGGAGCTGAGGGAGGAAGCTGGTGTGAGAAAGAGTCACGAGGAAGCTGGTGAGTATCCGGCTAAAGTGGGCTCTACATGTGGAAAGAATTGAATGAGCCCAGTTGACGAAGACATGCCACATTTTTATGCTTCCAATCTGTATTTTCAATCAGAAAATCTGCATAAACTATAAATCATTTAATCAATTATATATATATATATATATATATATATATATATATATATATGTATATGTATGTACACACATATATATATATATAAATATATATATATATGTGTGTACATACATATACATATATATATATATATATATATATATATATATATATATATATATATATATATACACATATACATATACATATACATATACATATACATATACATATATATATATATATATATATATATATATATATATATATATATATATATATATATATATATATATATATATATATATATATATATATATATATATATATATATCGAGAGAGAATTTATTTCTTAATCCAATCGGTGGCATGCGTGGCTAACTCGCAGAGACGTCCTCAAAGAAAAAATCTCCGACCAGACATGGTCGATTGTGTAATCTCGCCCGTCCTCCTGTAGAGGATCACCCAACATTTAAAAATACTCGAACTCCTCTTTCAGCTGTTCGGATTCGACATTGGGGGCAAATCGGGCTGTCAGGCGGAAAATCGGCTCATACGTGAGGTTGACACGCGCAGACGGGTACATAACACATAGGTTCAATTTGATTAAACAGAGTGCCGCCATCTATCGGGCGAGAAAACATATTAAAATCAAATGTAATCCGCTAGGTTTCGCTTGAAACTTGCTTACTTCCGTTGCAATCGCAAACAATACTAGCTTGCGATTCGCCTGTCACACACACTGATCTATATATAACTGGATGGCGCGTCGGCCTGTAAATTTGACCCCACCGTGTCGCCATCTTGGATAGATCAGTGCTATCAATCGGTAAGTAATCGCAATGTAAAACGCTCAACTTCGATAATAAATTGCTGCCTGTATGCAAATATACTTTTGCATTTTGCGATTTAGAGGATACTGTTAGGGGTTAGAGCTTAATAATATTATGTTTAGCGTCAAAAAGCGAACGTTCCCGTTTAATTGTTATTAGTATTCTGAAGTCGACATAGCGGCTAGCCTATATCGCCTTATCGGGTTATCTGAAAATTGTCTATAATACAATATATATGCAAGATTACCGGTTCCTCAACTTCAAGACTCAATGACCAGAACGTAAACTTCAGAATCTAACAGTAGTTCAGAAGTTCTATTTTGTTATATTCTAAATATTGTTAATGTTGTAAAGTTGAGTGATTTGTGCCATCATTTCAAAGTCCTCGAAAATGTCAATGAGTGCACTGCCACTGGTTGCGGCAATTATTGTTATACTTAAGAGTAAATGCCTTGTTTGACAAACATCTTAAGAAATATTTGTACAATGCCCGTGGATCTATATTCTAAATGAGTCACCATTATTTCATCGATTGAGGGCAAAATTTTTTTAGTATTTTTCTGGTGATGTACTTAACTTACTATTACAGAACAACAAAGACGTTTTTCCCTAAACAAAACTCCACTGCATAAAACTGCTACGTATGGCAAGACATTTATTTCTCTACTGTAGATCCAAGTACAAGGAAAAACAGGTTTTGTCACCTGATCTAATATATCTGGCTATCAGAATAACGAAGGTATTATCAAGATGTTGTGTTTATTTTGTTTTTAATAAATTATAATTATATCAAATAATTTTACTAGATTCTGAGAGTGAACTTATGCCACTGCATTCCTTACATTACACTATTGTAGTTCTAAAGTTGAATTTAGTTTACACACGCACACACGCACGCACACACACCCTCTCTCTCTTCTCCCTCACGGACTATTCGGAAAATGTACTGTTATGCATTATATTTTCAGAATGGTTACTCGCCGAGATACCACTAGTACGAGTATTAATAGGCTCACATTGTTACTAGATGGGCACAATTTCGTGCATCGTATGCAAAAGCAAGTGTGCTCTGGTGATGCAACACAACGCTGTTACTGTCCCGACCTCCTCCTTTCAAATACTGTACTATATCTAGAAATTGCAGTTAACTTCTCTCAAAAATCTGATTCATCTACTACAAATTACCGTTCTTGTTAAAAAGTTACTTTCACAATTCTGAATCATCTACGCATGAGACTGTGCCTAATTAAAAACAAATATGAGCCTACACAAATGACTGGAATCGACATTGGGTCGACTCTGCTCCGACATCTGGCAGGTCCGATCTTTGTGGAAGTGGCTGGCATCATAATAACTACGCAGTTTGATCCACTGGAAATTACATACAATGGGGCCGCGGTAGCGAATCTTCTTGCTGCCATTTCAAAACTTGGGCAATTTCGTTCACTCCACATTGTCTCAGTTCACTTAATTGTATAAATGAGTATCTGGATATACACAGTGGTGGATGTGAACGAGAAATATTCACACAGTAATTGCTGCATGACAGTTCTTCCTAAAGAAGTTGAGTTGATGTGTAAATAAACAGCTCTACCAGCTGGTGAAGTGTAAAGCGCTTTGAGCGGTCCTACGGACTGGATTTCGAGCTATGAAAGAAACTTTTACAATGAGATGGTGCTTACTTTATGAACACTGCTACATCGCCTTGGAATTACAAACTTTGCTTTGCTGCTGTATCTGCAGGACTTTACAAACATTGCTGCACTGCTGTGGAATTACAAACATTGCAGGACATTACAAACATTGCAACACTGCCTTGAAATTGCAAATATTGCTGTACCTGCAGGACTTTACAAACATTGCTGCACTTCCTTGGAATTACAAAATAATTGTTATTTTATGTATCTTATATATCTGCAGGATCTGAAGAGCATTGTTACACTGTGCTTGCATGGATTTGTGAACATTATCTTCCATGAAATTATGACTGTTGCTGCACGGCTGGAATGTTATAATAAATTATCTTAATAATTATGCAGTGACATTATGTTTCATCCAATAATTCCCCATCTATTTACCTGTTATGATATACTAGTTACAATAACTATTCATAATACAAGGTCAATACAAGGTTACACCGTTTTCAAGTCGATGTATTGACAATTTTCTTTCCACAAAAGTTTAACTTATCCGATATATAATAATTACAGCTAAATTATTCCATTAATCTCTGTATACAGGTCAAATGTTAAATGTGTGTCAACTAATTAGGTTATGTCAAAATAAGTAAACAATAGGCCATATAGTATTGAAGTTAACAATTTGACCATTTCCATCCACCAAAAGTTAAACAGGCCTGATGCCGAATTACTTACAGCTAAACTATGACATTAATCTAAGTATGTGTCGAATGTGTCTCTGTCTGCCCCCCCCTCTCTCTCTCTCTCTCTCTCTTTCATACTCTATCTTTCTGACTTGTCCCATTAATCCACGTATATAAGTCAAATGTGTCTGTGTCTGTCCCTGTCGCGCTCACTCCTTCATGCTCTCTCTATCTTTCTGACTCGGCATGTATATTATATATTAGGTTTTTAGACATGGCTTATCTTGGTAAAAGCTGTGCAACGACATCAATGTGGAAACCTGATGCACAGTTTCTTGTAACACATAATTACATGTTAATGTCACATCACAAATGTTGGATCAGAAATGTGAAGATTGATTATGTGATTCTAGACCAATAGTTAAAAAATAGTCATGAGGATAGATGACAGACAATTTATGTTTTTAATTTGTTTCATATAAGCAGCTTTAGAAATCATGAATGACACAGGTTGTATCAACATAATGTTGTAATTTAGTCATTTGCTTAATGCATTCTGTACATGTATTACCCAGGATCCCCAAATTACATCACTGGTTGTTGCACCCCATGGGTAAATAATTTTTATTAGATGTGACATCAGCATTCAACCCAAAAAGAATTATACTTGGGACAGCCCAATGCCCAATGCATGTAAGAAAACTGGGTGGTATAAATGTGAACAAACTAGAACAAGAATCTTAAAAGTTTAACTAAAGTTTACTTAAATAAAAGTCCATGTATCATGTATATTCCTGTCTTGTCAAGTCGATACGTCACTGAGTAGTGGTCAGACACTTGCGTCATTAGCATGGAAACGGTTACCATAATGTTACTCCCCAGCATCACAACTGTGCAAACCAACCAATTCCCCTAAGTAATAACATTAGTGTACTAAAGTTCCTACGTAGCTAAGATAATTGTGTACAATAAGCTAAAGGTTCAATGTGATCAAAACAGAGTGCCGCCATCTATCGGGCGATAACAAATATTAAAATCAAATGTAATCCGCTAGGTTTCGCTTGAAACTTCCTTACTTCCGTTGCAATCGCCAAAAATATTAGTTTGCGATTCGACTGTCATACATGACATTGTTACTAAAACACAGGAAACGTATCTTAGTATGATTTTCTCCTCAATTTGTAACAAATCCTTATAAAAATATCAATCTCAAAATCCCAATAATCCGTTTTTTGAAGAAATCACTGCTTAGATTAAAAGCCTATGGCATCGGAGATGGCATAATTAACCGACTGGATAGAAAATGGCTGACTGACAGCGTGTTGTAATAGACGGGGGAGTTTCAAACTGGGCGTAAATTTTGAGTGGGGTACTACAAGGATCAGTATTAGAACTAATTATATCTCTACATAAACCTTTATTATTCTTAATATATATATATATATATATATATATATATATATATATATATATATATATATATATATATATATATATATAGATGACTTGGACGATTTTTGTGTTGATTAGAAGAAATATAGCATATATGAAAAAAACAACTAATTATATCTCTACATAAAGCAATATATTGAGGCCTCATTTAGAAAACTGTATACAAGATATATATATATATATATATATATATATATATATATATATATATATATATATATATATATATATATATATATATATATATATATATATATCGTAAGAATGATATAGATACGCTTGAAATAATGCATAGGAGAATAACTAAAATTATTCCAACACTGAGATACTTTAGTTATGAAGAACGCCTAAAAGAAGGAAATATATACGCTTGAAGCAGGGCGTTTTTTAACATACAAAGTGGGGGGGCAATGCCCCCCCAGCCCTTTCATTTGCCCCCCCCAGTCAAACCAACTTGCCCCCCAATGCGTGCCCCCATTCTCCTTAGCCAGCCCCTTGTATTAATGTAGGTCATAATTTGTATTCTTTTTGTTAGTGTGATTTAGTTAATTTCCATTGGTGGCAAAATCAAGAAAGTACCAAAGTTAAAGAAGGGCAATATGTCTACAAAAGGTCAATTTATTGATATGGCTCAGAGGGGGATCTTACATTTTCAAAAAAGGCTTTATATTTCCTGTTCCATAACTAGATGCCAGGTTACTGTTTTCATGTTACCATTTTCATGTTCGAAAAGTCGATCCATCAGTTCGTTTGGACGAACCGCCGTGATGCACGAGCAATCAGGCTGGAGGTCGTGCAAGCATCCCACGAATACCTCTCTGAACGGATGCACCTGGAGCAGGAGGACGTCATCAAAGACATGAAGGGGTTGGCGATGTCACGCAATATGGGATCATTCGTTGAGCATGGCGTGCGCGTCGTCAGGCGTCTTTTTCCAGATGAAGCATTTGACTTTGCGGACGGAGCAGCCGAGCAATGGGAGAACATGATGAATGTGCCTTTCCTGCCTGATGGCTGTGATCTCGTTTGTAAGATGACTGTCAGATTGCAGCAATTTCTGCCAGTCACCACAGGTTCAGTTCAGGAGGTGTTGGCATCTCTGGCTTGCACGAGTCCACACTCTATGCTGACCGAAAGGATCGTGAGCCACCACAACCTCGTTGTCGACAATCACCGCACCAGCATGTGTGAGGACACGAGAAACGCCCGCTTCATGGTGGCACTGAATGGTGTGGGCATCGCCTACTTTGACCCTCGACCCGCTGTCGTCAAATTCCTGGAGAAGACCAGAAGATGCGGGGCTCTAGATTGGGATATCTACGGGCAGCGTGAATTCGTTAGGAAATTCACCCGCGAAACGGGGCTCGTCTAGTAAAATTGAGACGACTGTCAAGCGTACTGACTTGCACGTTGCTAGAGACGTGTCATGTTTCTCTAACTACTGCATACGTTTGTAATAAAACAATCTGGGATATAAGTGTAACATTAATTTTATACCGAGATGCAGTCGTCAGTGTGCAACCATATGGATAAAAAGATACTGACACACCCACGCACGCACGCACGCACGCACGCACGCACGCACGCACGCACGCACGCACGCACGCACGCAAGCACACACACACAAATATATATAAAGGTTTCATACATTCCTAAGGGTTATGTAAATAAACATTAATAATGCGTAAGGTGCCCTTTTTAACCATTTGCAGTGCCCTTTTAGGACATTGCCCCCAGTGAAAATTCAATAAAAAACGCCCTGGCTTTGAAGGAATACAGAGGAGAGCAGCTAACATTATTCCAGCACTGAGATATTTTAGTTAGTTGAAGTTTCTAAGATATTGAATAGTTTTGTTCGCATCCAAGAAAGATAGTAGAACTATAGGACATGAGATAACATTAGTAAAGGATCAGTGTATATTGAATATCAGGAAATGCTCATTCTCACAGAGGACTATAAATGAATGGAACACATTATCTACAGATTGTGTTAATACTACCAGCGTGAATACGTTTAAAAACAATTTTGACACATATTTCAGGAAAGCGTGTTAGATGAAAAATGTGTGACTCTCAATAAACCAATAGTGTCCTTGTCCACTTACCATATGGGCCTTTGCCTTGGATGGCAATCTTGTTAAAACTTATTAAATATTAATAAGATTGTTAATTTCATATTAAACAAAGAAAAGCTAGGATTTTTCAGGAAGATGCCAAAAATTAAAAAAATCCGTGAGGAATTCTTGGAGTTTATTTTGCGTTACTTCGGAGTCACAAGGAAAGCCATCGCCGAAAAGGTCGAACAGCTCGGCTTGGACTTCCGAAAGATGCACGAAGAAGTCTGCTGGTGCTTTGAATATGACCGAGAAGATGAACGGTGTACTGTGGTCCACTTCTTATAAGGAGGGGCGACTATCGGGGATTGTTTTACTATTGCGATAGTAGCACCATATCAGGATAGCTATTGCAATACCATTCCCATAGTTTTATAACTGTCGCGATAATATTGCGAAATTATCATGGAATAGTGGATAGCCAGAAAAACAGTCCCAAACCATAATTGAAGACTGGCGCTATCACGTAGCCTTGGAGGTGGTTGATTTAAAATGCCAACTCTGTGGACCGACGATTGTTGATGTTATATCGATAAATAAATAAAATTATCCAATATAGTTGAAAAACATGTTTACACATAGTAGTCCTGCCGAATTATTTGCCAACTATCGTTACTATCGACAGTTCAGTGTACTAGCGACGATAATTATCAATAGTTCAATATATTATCCATAGTATGCATCGTTACATCGACTATTGCGATGCATCGATAATTCTATGTATTGTTACGCCCCTACTTATAAGACTATCACAAGAGATAACCCTGACATGAAGAAAATTAAGCTTTTCCACGATAATTTTCCCTTACGAAGGGGCCACCGCTCTTTAAAGGTCATTATAACTTTTCAGAAGGGATGACCTTATAACATGACGAGTGTTTGTGTGTGTGTGTGTGTGCGTGCGTGCGTGCGTGCGTATGTGTGTGCGTGCGTGCGTAAGTTTGTATTTATAAAAAATGGAATAAGTAGAAGTCCTGCCACCTGGTGCATTTTCTTGGAAACTAGGCGCTCCCGTGGATCTGCCCTTGTGACGTCAGCTGGTGGATATTTCGCAGGGGACGCACTTTCACCAAACGTTTGACCAAGTAACAACGGTAAAAAAACACGCATAGCGTTGAGAACAATTGTACATAACTAATTCCTTGAACCCCCTGCTGACATCATTTCCAATGTCTCTCTCACTCAAAAGAATACTTTCGTTTCCTGGCGGTAATAGCAAACGTTTCTAAAATATAACTATTCACGTATATACTTCACCAAAAATTCATTATCTTTTTTACTGGGAATATGAGAAAATGCAAAAATCGTGTTGTTGACACTTTACTCATGCAATGTATCATTTGATGTGTTTGAGCACTACAGTCCAAACGTTTTAATGTTGGACACCTAAATTGTACAGCTCTGTTATAGCAACCACTACTAACGAAGGTCTTAAGTGTTCAGCTGCCACTACTACCATGTGTTCACAAATCACCGTGCGACTGTTACACAAGAGCCAATTATTTACTTCCCTGTCGATACATTGCAGCTGCGATTTATTTGGAGCATTGATCACGCAGAATGGGCATTGGATGACACGTTGAAAGAGTTGCTTTAAATCGTGCCTCATTAGATCTCAATATTGTAAGCTATGTGGTATGTCAAAAGTCACATTACAACTGCCTTGCTGTATAATCAACACAGTTCATGTCGACAACGTAATGTGCGACAGCAACAGACTGAAACTAATCCGTGAATAGGGGCACGCTATCGTCGTTTGCTGCCATGTTGGTTTTATGTAGATTTGCCCATAATTGCACATAAATGCACACTTCCCGCCCCAACGACACGTTGCCCTCCTCAATCCTCTTAAAGAACCCTCCTCAATTCGATTTTTTTGCTGGTCTCATTTAAAATAAATGTTCCGAAAAACCAAGTAAAGTGAAAATCGAAATGTTGAAAAATCACTATTTTCACGCTTAGTGAAATTTCGGATATCAACTATTTTGATCTTTACCAGATCTAACGACTGAAGTTAATTCTTTCGATGATTTGACAAAAAATAGGCATTTGTTATTAAACAGACTGCGCACATTATTTAAACTAGTCACACACATCTGAACATAAATGAACCGGATTCGTGATGGGCTGAACATATGAGGAAGCAGCTTTAACCTCTTGTATCAAATTAGGGGAGACTGGGGCAGGTTGTTAGAATCTACCTACGAAAGCATAGCACACATATGGAGTGACTATCGACAGTAGTTGTCTAGTAGTTCACCGGCGGACACACTATCCAATAATCAAGAGTTCAGAAGGCGACATTATCGAGATGAGGACAAAATGACTTTTTAACCACCTAAAGCTGTTTTGCGATGCTCACATACTATCATATTACGCAGTCAATGTTGGTGTTTCGTGAGTGAAACTTGAAACGCACATGCTATTTAGTATAACGGGTTAGGCTAAGAAGAAGTTAATCTAAATTTCCGGATTTGTGACGTGTGCTCAACTGCAAAAATTATCGTTGGGGCAAGTTGTACAGCGCGTTGTGCATTTGTTCTTGGAAATTGCGCTTTATAAAATATATTATTTATTATTATTAAGTTGTTACAACTGTAACATCGCTCGGGCGGGTGGCACCAATGGCCCCGGTCCCCCTTACTTCGCTAATATTGGAAAATAATGAGGTTGGTTGAAAATTAAAGACAATTTACATCTTGTTGTCAATGCTGTAAGCAGCTTGCAAGCCAGCAAATGTGAACTGTAAGATAAGATATTACACTTTTAAATAAATTAGCACCTTTTTTAGTAATTGTTATTATGTGTGGTATGGAGTTAAGAATTTCAATATGGAAAAAAATATATTACCACACATGTGGGCATTACTATTATAATATGATACCTTGCAATTACGGTTTGAATACATTTGAAACTCTGATCAAATGTCAAGATAACTTAACGATGTATTTCGCCTGTATGAATGCAATTAGTTAATATTGAAAAATAATTAGGTTAGTTGTGAATTTTACAGAACATTCTTCTGATTTTCAATGTTATAAGAAGCCATTGCGTTTAAATATTGGGCGTAAACTAGGATATACTATTTTGGATTAAACAACTGTTCATCTAACAACCAGCGTATTTATATTCGCTGATGGCTTCTGCAAGAAAACCTAAGCAGCTTCGATCAATTAGTTGTCTATTTTGTATCCCCAGAGTTAAAACATATGTGGGAACAAGAGACGAAACATGATAAACCGATGTGAAATGACCTAACCCTTTTGGTTTTGACGAGCTTCTGAGATCGGGTTCTCGATGGTTTCGGCAATGTTTTTTTTATTATATTATATTGCTTTATTCGGTACTGTAATTGTGTATTGATTAGTTAACATATACCTCGTATCATAGTAGTACATTGTGTGTCAAAGAAATGTTCTCTCCAGATTGTAAATTTTACAGCTTAACGTTGAAGTCAATTTTGTTTCGGAAATATATTTAATGTCTTAATCATAAAATGTCAGTGTTAATTTTGGGAAATATCATGAACCAAACAATTGGAACATTTATAATTTCTGTGGGATTATTTTCTGTATCCTTTGCGTGACAGCGTCGTACTCCTAAAATGTCAGTGCAAATTTTTTATCATCTATAGTGTTGGGAAATACCATGAACTAAACAATTTAAACATTTTGAATTTGTGTGTATCCTCTACGTGACGGCGCCCATAACAGTTTGCTACTGAAAACACATTGCATTGTCTCTGCCGAGTGTCGCTTCACACGTCTGAATATATAAAGAGTCTCTCCTTTCAGTTTTGGTGTCGAGACGATTGCTTACTGTCGAAGGACTGGTCTATGGTAATGATGGGCGTATGGCACAGACCAATCAGGGTTCGGCCGATTTTCACTGACGCCTATAAGTGTGTCTTGGACAGTAAGTATCAGCGTCAGACCAAAGAATGTGTGCACAACGCGCCGTGATTTGCCTTGCCGTTTCTGTCGTCCTATATACGAGCTTCGCGTTTAAAATCGTTCTTTGCGCTCGTGGCTTTGCAACGCTTCGGTTCTCTCACAACAACTGTATCGCAAGGTAAGCTGACGTGTGTGTGTGTGTGTGTGTGTGTGTTTGTGTGTGTGTTTGTTTTTGTGTGTGTGTGTGTGTGTGTGTGTGTGTGTGTGTGTGTGTGTGTGTGTGTGTGTGTGTGTGTGTGTGTGTGTGTGTTTATGTGTGTGTTTGTGTGTGTGTGTGTGTGTGTGTGTTTGTGTGTGTGTTTGTGTGCGTGTGCGTGTGCGTGTGTGTGTGTGGTTTCTTACAAAAGTTTTTGTTGTTCTGAACTGGATAAATAAGCTATCATCTGAGCACAAGACTTCACTCGCCAAACGTCTACCGATTTGTACCGAAATTTCACGCGTGTACTGTGAAAATCGTACTTTGCGATTGCAAATACTGGAGCGGCATCTTTCCTCTCACCGTTTACAAACATGTATATGCTTACTCATAATTTCTCTGAATACAACTGTGATGCTCGTACTTCAGTGAGCAAGACTGTACATACATATACGTTACAAAAATAGACCAGCTTTTATTATTTCCAACGGCATACTTTTACATTGTCTGATATATTAATATAAATTCACTGCACGCTAACATATTATTTAAAATTTGAATAGGCATATGTCGCTGTCAGCCTGGAATGTATTGGCAAGGACAATTTTACGTATACATACTCCTGCATGGGGTCTAAATGGCTCAGTAATGTGACACACGACCTCTCCTGAGCACGTCCAACCGTACCTTCTCTTGGTGGACCTTGTTGTACACGAGTCTTGTGATAAGGGGACAGACACAGTAAAATGGCTAAGGGAAGGAAAACCCTGACGGAAAATCCAACTTACTGGACCAATCACCCATACAGGGGGAGAAGCTGATTACAAAAACCGAAATGATAAACTATTCCACTAATTCAACTACCCAAGATGGTGCCTCCTTGGAGTGCAACATGACGCGACCTGATGAAAACCCCCTGGAAGTCAGACCGCCGATAGATCATCTGCTTACCGCCAAAAGAAACACCAGAATAGGCACCTGTACCAGACTAGGGAGGAGGATCAAGTGGCATATAAAATGAAGAAATACAATACCCACCTGTTGGGTCTCAACGAGACCAGATGGAACGGAGCCGGACAGACTAAGCTTGCGACAGGAGAATACATAATATACTCTGGACATGAAGGTGAAGACCATGCACACACACACGGAGTGGCAATAATGGCAACACAATGTCCCATGAAAGCCTGCATGGAGTGTAACCCTGTGTCACCGAGAATCATGACAGCAAGATTCAAGTCAATTGGTAGGAATGTTAGCGTGATCCAGTGCTATGCCCGAACAAACGTTGAAAACGAAGAAGCAAAAGACGAATTCTACAATATACAACACAATGTGCTAGATGAAACACCAAGGAGAGACATAACAATCCTAATGGGAGACACATATGCAAAAGTGGGTTCAGACAACACAGGCAGGGAAGAAATAATGTGAAAGCATAGACTTGGAACCATGAACGAAAATGGAGAACTGTTTGCAGACCTGTGTACATTTAACGTTTTAATTATTGGTGGCTATATCTTCCCACACAAAACGATGCACAAAGTCACATGGGTCTCACCAGATGGGAAAAACAGAGAATCAGATCGACCACATAACTCCACCTGCCAACCATGTGCATCCTAAGCATTTGACATCACCAACTTGAACAATGCGCATCAGAGTGGCTTTAACATATATTGGAATATTATTTAGCAGTCAAGAATTCTGTATCTAGTAAAGTCATTCTTTCCACATACGTCCTTGGAATACTGGGAAATTTGCTCGTCATCATGCTATATGTACGAAGGATGACCACGTCGACAAGAGTATACATGTTTGTCTTGGCCGTCGTTGATTTTATTACTTCAATATGTGGAATAGTTGTTACTATCGCGCCGACTGAACAAGTGCCGCTGTTGGTTTTCTCTTTCACTCTTGAAATGGCTCTCGTTTTCTTTACATTGCTTTTGGCGTTTGTGGCGATCGAACGTCTACTAGCTGTCAGGCGTGCACACACGTTCAACTTGAAAGCAATGCGGACGAAGGGAGCCTTAGACGTGGTCACAGTGATAGCAGTTGCATTCACAACAGCGTTTGACTTTGCGCGACTTATGAACTATTTTTGCGGTTGATGTTCTAATTCCCACAACAATCACCGTCCTCTCGATGTTTGTAATGATTGTCTTTTACATTCTGGTGGGAGCAGTACTGTTGAAGAAAGCAAGATCCGCTCACACATACGTCGCGGTTATGCGCAAAACTCAAGGATCATCGGGTGCTTCAAATAGTGTCAACATAATCGCCAGGTCTCGCGAAACCTTAGTACCAACAGACAAGCGGGGCTTTGAGTACACAATGCAGTCACACTGCGGCAACATTGCAACCAAATAACTACAAAAGTGTGTCGTTGTTATTCACAGTAACGGCCGTCTTTATTGCTTGTTGGCTGCCAGTATGGACACATCGAGCAGGGGTCTTCGTCCCAAAGGATGTATGTTCCATTGTCCTGCTATACTCGGCAGTCAATCCGTTCATACATGGAACTGAAACTGTCTAATCTACTACTAATAAAATATTTATTTTGCTTTCTAGCTAAAGATTATGAACAACATACGAAAGTGTGTGTGTGTGTGTGTGTGTATATATATATATATATATATATATATATATATATATATATATATATATATATATATATATATATATATATATATATATATATATATATTTATGCAAAACACTCCATGTGTCCACCGCCGCGATTCAGGCAAGAAACAAAATTTCCCTTGCGTCCACCGCCGCGATGTACCCAATAATCGAGACGTTCCTTGCGTCCACCGCCGCGGTGTACCCAAAAATCAAATTATTCCTTGCGTCCAACGCAATAATAATAATAATAATAATAATAAAAATAACAACAATCATTCCTGCACAGATTCACGTTGTTATTTTCAATTCGCATTTTTCGGTCAATCAGTACCAATTTACCGTCATCGTAGCTGTTTTCTATTCGTATTCTATCTGTATATTCCACTGCACTGTACGTACATGTATTTTCCAGTTCAACATTCAACAATATGTTACATTTAAAATACTACAAATTGACGCTAGGCTGACTAATTTATTAAGCTCATTAAACCGCGTATAGAAAGCGTAGTAATACAATGTACCAATGGTTCAATAGTGTTCTTCGATTGCGATAGGTGCAGCTGTTGGCAGTCACTGTTAGTTTTCTGGCTCACCTTGTGACATATATGGGAACACCATACCAGCATCTACTAAATAACTTCAGTTATTGAGTGTAATAAAGAACAAATCAGTATACCACTTGCACGAGTATTCAACTTGTCATTAAAAGAGGGAGTTGTTCCGTTTGAATGGAAAGAAGCAAACATCATACCATTATTTAAAAAGGGTTCGAGAAATAAGTCAGAGAATTACAGACCAGTGAGTTTAACGTCAGTGATTTGTAAATTATTAGAAAGGTTAATTAAATGCCATATGGTGGATTTCCTCGTTACGCATAAATTATTAAATTCATCTCAACATGGATTCCTTAAAGCGAGGTCTTGCTTAACAAATATGTTATGTTTTTTGGAAAAAATTACTAAGTGGATAGACGTGGGATCGCAGGTAGATATTATCTACTTAGATTTTCAGAAAGCTTTTGACAAAGTGCCACATCAAAGAATACTACTTAAATTAAAAGCCCATGGTATCAGGGATAGCATAACTGACTGGATAGAACAATGGCTGACTGACAAAAGACAACGAGTTGTAGTAGATGGAGAAGTTTCAAATTGGAAATCGGTTTTGAGTGGGGTACCTCAAGGATCAGTATTAGTACCTATATTATTCTTAATTTATATCAATGACTTGGACGACAGTATAACAAGTAACGTACTGAAGTTTGCGGATGACACAAAACTTTTTAGAAAGGTTAATACTGATGGTGATAAACAACAGTTACAAAACGATCTAGACAGATTAGTGAAATGGTCTGAGAAATGGCAGATGTTTTTCAATTTTGGGAAATGTAAATGCCTACATACAGGACATGGGAACTTGAATGTAAAGTATAAAATGGGAGATACTGTTTTGGGTACTGCTGTAAAAGAAAAGGACTTAGGATTTACAATAAGCGCTGATGTGTGGTATTGCAGCTTCAAAGGGTAATCAACTTCTTGGATTGATTAGAAGAAACATAACATACAAGGGAAAAAGTTAATTATACCTCTTTATAAAGCAATAGTTAGACCTCATTGAGAATACTGTATACACGCATGGATACCATATCGTAAGAAGGATATAGATACGCTTGAACGCATACAAAGGAGAGCAACTAAAATGATTCCAGAACTGAGAGACCTTAGTATGAAAAACGCCTGAAATAATGTGGTTTAACAACACTAGAGACAAGGAGGTTAAGAGGAGATCAGATTGAAGTTTTTAAGATATTGAATGGGTATGAAAATATCGATAGAAATATGTTTTTCTCACTCAAGAAGGATAGCAGAACTAGAGGACATGAGTTAAAATTAGTAAAGGAACAATGTATATTGGACCTCAGGAAGCACTCATTCTCACAGAGGACAATAAATGAATGGAACAAATTGTCTACAGATTGTATAACTGCTAGCAGCGTGAATATGTTCAAAAACAAGGTTGACACATATCTCAGGAGGGCGGGTAATAAGTAGATGAACATTGTTGGACTCTCGATAAGCCAATGGCTTCCTTGTCGACTTGTCATCTGGGCCTTTGGCTTGGATGGCAAATCTTGTTAAATCTTGTTAAATCTGAAAACACCAACTCAACTCTACAATAACTACCATTTTGAAAATAGCCAGCACATGCACCATTGATGCCATATGCGATCCTAACTATATTTGAGTATGTGACAAACCAACCTCCCAGAAAGGCATCACAGAGACAGCGAAAGGAACGACACACTTCTGAATTACACAGTAAGAATACATTTCATTGATTAGTTGTTGCATGACTATTTCTATGCTCATTTCTCTTCATCTCTGTATTCTTGTATCCATATGTCGGTTTGTATATATATTAAACAACATGTTTCTTTACCTAAAACACACACTGTAATCACTGTAAATTGATGTACCCATATAGTTATATCCATTTTTATTTCAATAAGTCTGGTGCAATAGTAAAATGTATGTGTTTTGCAGATACATCACTTGAATCCAGCGAGACTACGTGTTTATCGGATGAACCATTGCCTTGGCCCTCATCTGAGTGCAACACTCCGAAAAAGCGAAAACTACCGAAGGAAGTTGCTCGACTGCGAACGAAAGTATGTTGTTTGAAGAATCAGAAGAAATGTTCTAAAAAAATTTCAACACAAGACATGCGTATCAAACACATCATGTAACAATTATCCTCATATCTCCCAGACAATACCATTTCATTTATTGAAACTCAAATTCGAATGATAAAAAGAAGTAAACATGGCAAACGATGATCCATTTCAGAGAATATGCTAGCCTTGGCCATTTTTTTATCACAGCCAAAAAGCATATCGCCTGCTCTCCAAATTATTTTGTTTTTCCTTAAAGTCAACCCTGCTTAGATCACTCTGGAAGTCTAACTTATCTCCTGGCGTCAGTGATAAGGTGTTTGATGCGCTGAATCTCAAAGTTGCTAATATACCTCAAATTGCTTGTCAGTGTGCTATAACGTTTGATGAGATTTCTCTTAAGTATGCTATGGTATATAATTCTCATTGTGATGTCATTGAAGGTTTTGAAAACTTTGGCGACTTAGATCAGAGCAAGTACATGGCGACAAATGAACTTGTCTTCATGGTTCGGGGTTTATCGTCGAAGTGGAAGCAGCCAGTGAGATACTTTCTAAGTTCCGGTTCTATCACAGGGAAAATGCTGCAGTCACTCATTCGGTCATGTATAGTTAAATTGACAAAGATTGGTATCTCTGTTAATGTGTTAATTTGCGACCAAGGCTCGAATAATCGTCAGTTTATAGAATCATTGGAGAAAGTAACCTGTGATAAACCATTCATCACAGTTGACCACAAGAACATATATGTTATATATGATCCACCCCACTTGTGGAAAATGTGCGCACCAACTTCAAGAAACATGATTTCGTTGTGAACAATTAATCAATTAAATGGCACTATGTTACCCAGTTTTATGGTTTTGATAAAGCAAATACTGTTGTTGCTTTGGGTGACACATTGTCGTACCTCGTTAAATTATGAAGGAGTGCTTTCTGGAGCTTGTTGCTTTGGGTGACACCTTGTCATACCTCCTTAAATTATGAAGGTGTGCCTTCTGGAGCGTGTTGCTTTGGGTGACACCTTGTCATACCTGGCTAAATTATGAAGGAGTGCCTTCTGGAGCGTGTTGCTTTGGGAGACACCTTGTCATACCTAGTTAAATTATGAATAATGCCTTCTGGAGTTTCATCAGTCATCTCAATTTTGATATATAACTGTGTATCATCTGCATAGAGAGATTGTTTCGTCTGGTGACATCACCAATAAGAGCTGTGTACATAGAGAACAATAGAGGCCCCAGCATATTCCGGTTAACATACCAACATTATTCGTTTAAGACAATACGTTTTTATGTTTCAGATTTACAGAAACGTTGTGCTTAGACCATCGTCTGGACAATGTTGCCCCGTTTGTGACATATGTGGTTAAATGTAACCAGAAAAATACATCCATTAAAATAAAACGTTAGTTTAAACGCCATTTCATTTGAATGCACAACAGCTATTCATCAAGTTGAAACCGATCAACGCAAAGCCGAGTATATTTCTGTGTCATCGTCAAAACATCAGCTTAGTGTCAGCGTGCCTGAGAAGTACTTGCCTATATCGAGAAAGCCGTTGATCTGTTGTACGCGTGGTCAACGCTTTTTCAACTTCACAGTCTGAGAAAGAGGTAAACTGCTACTGCGTCATCGTTTTGTACCGTCGACAACGATAAAGTTGTAAATATTCCCTCGAAAGTCGACAAGAATAACACAAAACATCGGCATTGTTGTTTGGGAGACAACATATACATCGACATACAGAGTTAACTTAGATTGGATCACCATGACTTTATTTTGAACACTGACTTAATGTGAACATAATGTCCAACATTTTTCCCTAAGACTGCATATTACAGTTTTCTCGTGATTATTAAATTGCAATACTATTTTGATGTTTTCTTTGTAGCCCACAATAAAAACGACAAACCTTCGTCATGGAAGTGTCTATAGGCAACGACGTCAAATCGGCGATCATTAGTGGAGTGAGCATAATGAATATAATCACAAACTCTCTCGTAATCGCTGTGATCGCACGGAATTCTGAACTGCGGGAAGACCGCACCGCGCTGTTCATGTTTTCGCTCTCCGTGTCGGACCTCGCTACCGGGTGCACGGTGATGCCCATCAGCGCCGCTGTATGTTCCAATGCCACCCCGAACGTGAAATATATGACCATTCTTCCTGATCTTCACATGTTCTTCGTGTGGTGGTTCACTTTCAACTCACTGCATAGTATGTGTTGGTTGAGCGTGTGCAAGATGGTCGCCATACTAAAGCCATTTCGATACGAACATATCTTCACCCTCAACCGCTGTTACGGCATCATCGTCTTCAATTGGGTCGTAGGTGCCGCCCTGGCAGCAAACAAGTTCACGGTACGTCCCGTGTTTTCTCCCAAACTGTGCGTACACACGTTTCCACCAGGCGTCAGTATCTCCGCGTTTTCCCTCTTTACGTACGCCGTCACGATCGTGGGACCGATCCTCGTTCTTCTCTACGCCACAACGAGAATATTCATCGTCATCGTGCGCACGCATAAAAGAATCTTGGCGCAAGTGCACGCCATTGACGGAGACACTGGGAGCGCCGGACTAGTAACGGTTCAGGCGATTCGCTCTGCCAAAAACATACTAGTCATCTGTTGCGCATCATTGATATTCACCGTTCCACTGATTGTGTTTGCACTGCTGCGCCACACAGGATACAGACTGTCAACAACACTAGATTTTAAATTTGCCGCTATCTGGTTGTTCAGCTGCAACACGTTCATGAATAGTTTCCTATACATTGTCCTCCATCGGTCACTGCGTAAGAAGACGTGGCGACTGTTCGTTGACGTGTGCCAATTATGTCATGGTGGCTGAGTTGACCTTTCGTGGTAGAGAGTTTCCGTGTGGCAATTGTATGGTTGCTCAATGTTTATCTCCGACCAGTGTTTTTGTTTAATGACAAATGTGTTTTCGTTGCAATGCCACGTTTGGTGCTTGCCTTATTTGTGATTTATTTATTTACGTTCTCTTCTGTTATTTATATTAGATTTTGCAAAAAAATTCTTTTTAAAGACATCTTCACCAATCTTCTAAGATAATCTATCGTCTGCAAATTGTTTCCATTTTCTCGTTCTCACTTTCTACGTAGCCTTCCTCTTCTCTTTACCTGTGGTATTGCTGTCCAGTCTTTTATTCTGTTTCGTCCATGTGTTGCCATGTCTCCCATCGAACTGTTTTGATATCCCTAATTATATATTGGGCTCCTCTTTTATAGAATCAATCTCTGTTGGTTACTCGGCGCTTTTTTAAGTTAGTTTTTATCCAATAGTTTGTGCATCTGTTCTTGCTATTGTGGATGCTGTGTAAAAGATACAGTATACTTAGTGACCTGTAAATTGTTGTATCTTTCATGACACTTTCTTTAAGATTTGTTTGTGTTTTGTCTCAACTCATAGACTGATCATCTCCTCTGTCTACAGAATTGTGTTGAAGACCGTTTTTAATTGCCTGGCTGGGTTATCCCCCCCCCGGTTTGATAATCAATCTCTTTTGGTAACTCGGCGCTTTTTTTTAGATTCGTTTTTATCTAATAGTTTGTGTGTATTTTTATGCTTGTGTGGATCCTGTGTAAAAGAGACAGTATACTTAGTGATCTGTAAATTGTTGTATCTTTCGTGACACTTTCTTGAAGATGTGTTTGTGTTTTGTTTCATCCCATAGACTGAGCATCTTCTGTGTCTACAAAATTGTGTTGAAGACAGCTGTTTTTGCGGGGCTGGTTTATTCCCCACCCCCAGTTTGATAATGTGCGATATTAGTTGATGATTGTAATACCATTTCGTCACGTAAAACCATTTAGTCACATTTTCAATGTGTCCTTTCAAACGGGAATAATTCCTAGTAAAATGAAAATTGTCAATGTTGTTCCAGTATTTAAGCAAAAAGAGTATGTTTACAGATTACAAGCTTATCTCATTGTTACCTCAATTCTAAAAAATCTAGAGAAATTATTAAAATAATATGTTGGAAAAATCTTCAATAAGAATTTGTCCAATCCAGTATGACTTGAGATCTAATATGTCAACTTGTCATGCTGTGTTGGAATTGGTTAATGAAATGACAAATGCACTAGACAGTGAAGTATGCTATTGTAATATTTGTTAACCGAAAGAAAGCCTTTGACACTGTTGAGATATGATATATGATACATTGGCAAAACATTGTATTTCAATGGTGTAATTTAGTAATTTAAATGAACTTATCCGAAGAACAAACACTGCGTTGGATAAGTTGCATGTATGCTTTGCTGTAAATAGGTTGTCACTAAATGTTACAAAAAATGTTTGGAAATCCAAATAGAATACATACATCTCTATAGAGATCAACACAGCACTTAATAGAGTTGAAGCCACTAAATCTGTATTCTAATTGATGATAAGTTAACGTGGAAAAATCATATTTCCTTAGTTAAAATTGTTGATAAATGTTGCATAAACAAATTACATGATATTTGGAAATCACAAATTGAATAAAAGCATATCTAAAGATTTCAACAAAAAACACTTAATAGAGTTGATGTCATTAAATTCTGATTGATGATACTTTAACATAGAAAATCTTATTTCCTTATTTAAAACTAAAGTGTTGTGCAGAGATGATTGACATATGTGGCTTGAGTGTTTCACAAAAAAGTAGCACCGTTATTTTGTGGTACCAAGAGGTTGGATCATACACCTATGCTATTTTATAATCTTCGCATTCACAATGTACCAGGTATCGTGTAGTTACGCACTTGTATTATCATTGTATATTGCCAATGGATGTACATCAGTGTTTCAGCCAGTATGAATATATTTATAGAACCCGACAAAATTGCACATTTACTTAAAAGTATGGTACTAATATGGAAATATGAGTTCATCAGTTAAAGGAGTAAAACCGTTGTCTTGATAAGCTCAATAATTTTTTTCTCAGAATGTTCATCTCTTCAAAAACAAATTATAAAGCTAAAATACTGAATAGTTATATATCTGATATATAATTATTTCTGGTAAAAAATTACTGGGATAAGGATTGTTTTACTTTCAATATAAATTTATTGATGTGGTTTTCGTTAAATTGACTGTGCGAATTCAAATTGGTTTCGAACGTAAACCAAGTTACTAATTCACATTCGTCCAATTATGTCTGATGTACCATGTTTTCGAAACTAAACAATCGTACAGTTGCATAAATTATTTAATTCAGTATTGTGTATTTTTATCTGTAATAGGGCAAGTAACATAAGTATAACATTTCTTCTTGCCATTTTTCGGCAATATACAATTATGTAATGCCAGTTGTTTGTCCATTAGTGTTGTTGTAGAAAACAATAAAGATTCATTGAAAGATTCATTCTTTCATTCATTCATGATGGGGCTTTTCCCTTTTAAATTTGTAATATTTCTCTTTACTTCCTCTTATTGTGTGATTTTCTGACTGCGGTCCACCAGTATATGTAAATGAAAACATAATGTCTCTACTTGCTTGTATCGTTACTTCCTATGGAACAGGAAAAACATCTCCTCCGAAACACAAGAACAAAGTGGGTGAACGAAATTGCCCAATCTTCGAAACGGCGGCAGGTGGAATTGAACCTCCGTCCTCTCGATCCACAGTCGCATGCTTTAACCACTAGACTACTGCTCTCCACTCTATTCACGACAAAATTGTAAAGTTAAGAAAGATGTCATCAGAATGTTCTTCCTAACGTTTATTACCGAAGTCTACGATAAAATTGCAAGGACACTCAAATTAGTAAAACGCTTAAGTAAATGTATTAATTTCGCTTGTATCAAAGACAGGAATTTATCGTGCCAGTTACTGAAATGTTAAAACTGTGGCCATCGTATGCATTGCGCACTCTTGCCATCAACAATTCCTAATGAAGTGATACACAAAAATTAAAACTTAACAACATGTGATACACAACGATGACAATATAACATGTGATACACAACAATGACAACATAACAACATGTGATACACAACAATGACAACATAACAACATGTGATACACAACAATGGCAACATAACTAACCACTGTTAGGCTGCATTATTAAACCGCCACTATTTTGTGAAAACCTGTTCCAAATATTTCTCCACCTATCGAAAGTACTTTAAAGGTGGAGCACATGCTATGGCATTTCGCTGGGACCGCCTCCTTCATCCGTCAATTCAAAATCCCACAGAAGTCACAATTCCTCACTATTACTGGTCACTAAATCGTGTGATTATGTAACAATGTCTCCGATGTTCTACAACGCTTCAAGGGTGAAAACAGAAGTACAAAACCCGAGTTGGCAAAGATCGTGGGATGGTGTTTTTTCGCGCGCTTTATGGTAAATGACATGTTTTGAAACTAGCTCTGGTAATTCCAAGTAAACTGGAACGCTTTGATTAGACACACAGACATACATACAGGCAAACATTAGTTTACAATTCTACCATGTAGTGGCGCAACATGTTACATACGAAACAAATAAATAATTAACCATGGGACATCTCCCAATGCCACCAGCATGGACTTATGAACATTACCTTCCATGAAATTATGACTGTTGCTGCACGGCTGGAATATTATAATAAATTGTCTTAGTAAACGTGCAGTGACATTAAGTTTCCATCCATTATTTCCCCATGTACCTGTTATCACTTTCCATAATACAAGGTCAATACAAGGTCACACCGTATTTAAGTCGATGTATTAACAATTGTGATCCCCCAAAAATTTAATTGATCCAGTATAGAAATAATTACAGCTAAATGATGAAATGAGCTAAATGCCCAATGCAAGAACTGGGTGATATAAATTTGAACAAACTGGAACAAGAATCTTAAAATTTTAGCTAAAACTTGTTTAATAAAAGTACATGTATCATGTATATTCCTGTCTTGTCAAGTCGATACATCACTGAGTAGTCGTCAGACACTTGCGTCACTAGCGAGGAAATGGTAACCACACCGTCACTCCTCAGGTTCACACGTGTGCAGACCAACAACATTCTCCTAATAATAACATTAGTGTATTAAAACTCCTACATATATAAGATAATTGTGTACCATAAGCAAAACATAATATTATGATTTCAAACTGGCACACTAGGTTCAGTACAGCGAAGTAATTAAGTCAACACATGCTATCTTAGTTATGTGTGGGCTAGAGACCTATTTGGTAGCACCCTAACTGATGTTTAAGCAATACTAATTTCGATAACCTCTTCCTAATCTTTTTAACTTCCAATGCATCTGTGTGTTGTTTCCCAAGATGATACATCCTGATTTTTATGTAACTCTGGGAACAACACTTGATCAGAGAAAATATGGTTACTGAGAAAAGTTTAATCAAACATATCATCATTCAATGATTCAAATGCATTAATCTCTGCACACACCTGCAAGACTGCTGTTGAAATGGCAATGGGCTGCCCTGGACCCTGGGGAAGATTACAAAAGACGTACAATTTGACCAGTCCAGATAAGTAAATGTATCATCAAGGACGGCCTCCACGTGCACAAAATACTTCCGTTTCCGGTTGCGCGCGCATCATTCTGGGTACCACGAGCGCCCCCTGGCGATTATAACTAACCCTAACCATAACCATAACTATCTGTCGGCTGTATAACCCTAATGCTGCTGCTGCTGCTGCTGATGGTGTGTAGACGTAGACGAACGTGTGAACGGATGATATGCCGCAGTAACGCGCCAAGTCGCCTTATAAACGCCTGACTAGTCTGTTACCGCCTATCTTTCCCGCGTCGACCGTTGAGCGACTGTTGAGTGGGTATTGCGACGCCTAATTTTGTCTGGAATGCAGGACCGTTAGCGCGTGCGGCCCTAGTTCGATAATCTAACTTGCAACCGTTGTCTGGAGTCTGGTGGTTTCAATTGAACTGACGTAGTTGCATGATACTAGAGAGTTTTTGCAAGCGCACCGATCTCGGCTCCTTTCCCGATCCCGATCTCGCTACGCGTACTACGTCATCGCTTCGTGTGTTTACACAATCGGGGCCGTGTCGATGAGACAGGGAAAACACCGATCTCGCAGGTTCAATCCGTTAGTGGTCTCCCTATATATGCACGTTGAAATTATGGTTAAATACAAAATCGAATTATACGGCAATTGTTCACTAGACGGTTGTTGATTGATTAGCTGCCCTATTTTATTTGCCAATGGGCTCAGAGCATTGGATAAAAAGTTGTAAGTGCGCACTGTCTATGGTAAGCAAAACTACACGAAACCATCGACGGCACCGTAAATTTACATTTTTTTTGGCATGGTTATTCTTCATTATTTGTAGATGCTAGATAGTAACATACTTACTACTGTATGCAAATTCTCCCACAATCTGCCATTGCCATTGACATTGAAGGTGTGTGTTTTATGTGTGAGATTGAGCCATCGAATGAGTTTAACAATAAAACATAGAACACAAATAAATCTTATTTGGATCAGTAACACACCTACATATATGAAACCTTTGAAGTTTCTATGTTGTTGATAAATGGTTAAAAGTGGCCTATGTATAGCAGCCAAAAATGTTATGGCCATAGAGATAAAATTCCAATTTATTTGTATATGGAAAACAAATACAGTGCCAATGTAATATATTTGGATTCCCTATTCAAATGGCTTAATGTTGAAAACAATTTTTTATGGACGCTTCGCCTTACAACACAATATCAACTTTGTTGTTCAATAAAATACGTGTGCACTCGTACGATACCGTGTTACGTTGGTTTCTCGTTTCCTCGTTAGCCCCTTTGATCCCCCTTGATGACCCTGTTCACGAATGCTGCTCCCCGTCCCTTTGATCCCTGTTCACGAATGCCGCCGCCGCCGCCGCCGCCGCCGCCGCCGCCGCCGCCGCCGCCCCCGCCGCCGCCGCCGCCGCCGCCACCGCCACCGCGCATTTCACTCCTATCGTAGTTGGATGACCTCTGATCTTAGGTCATGACTCCTTGACACTTACTAGACAATTCCTTTATTCGCTAAGGAACGCCGATGTCGCGGTTAGGGTTAGGGTTACGATTAGGGTAAGGGTTAGCTACATACGACATATGGTTAGGCTTATGGATAGGGTTAACTCCAGTTGCTAGTTGGCGTTCTTGGTACCCAGAAGGCTGCGCGCGCAACCGGAAACGGAAGTAACTTGTGGACGTGGATGTCGTCCTTGATGATTCATCTCTACTTATGTACTACATATATAGAACAGTGGCTTAAATAACTCGCCATCCTAAGTTTAAGATACTTTAGTATTGACTCTTGTTTACATATATATCCCTTTACATTTTTACCAACATGACAAATTTAACCGCGGCGGTGGACCCAATAATCAAAACTTTCCTTGCGTCCACCGCCGGTGTACGCAACAATCAAAACATTCCTTGCACCACCCGCAGTAGTGTATGCAAGACTCAAAATATTCCTTGCGTCCACAGCCGCGGCACACGCAAGAATCAAGACATTCCTTGCGTGCACCGCTGCAGTGATCAGGGATGTCATGCAGGAGACAGTTCGCATTCTCGATATGACGAGTAAGTACATCAGACGGAGCGCAACTTTCTGTGTTAGGCACGATCGGATCGACGCAGTATTCCTCAGATGATAGTACGCTATGCGGCAGATGTACTTTACGTGACTGACCACCGACATTTCCGAGTCGAATACAGCACCAATATTTCTGGCAGTAGGTCTTGGCGTTATGTCACAGTCGCCGATTTTGATCACGGTGATGCTATGTTTTGCTTGATTGTTTCCTTATGCTAACACAAGTACGACCGTTTTGTTATCATTCACTTTTAATAGATTTGCAGCCATCCACAAGCGGACATCATTGATGCAATGCTCAATTCTGCGTAAAGACAACAGTCTGTTGGTTTCATCAGTCATCTCAAATTTTATATATAATTGGGTATCATCAGCGTAGAGATGGAAGTTGAGGCTGTGTCGTCTGATGACACCACCGATAGGAACTATGTGCATAGAGAACAGTAGAGGCCCCAGCAACGAACCTTGAGGGACTTTACTTTTGCTGCTACATTTACTGATTGCGACCTGTCGGATAGATATGAACGCAGTCAAGTCAGTGCGGGACCAGACATTCAGAAGCGTTGTTCCAATCGGCTGAGTAGAATCGAAGACGGCAGACAAGTAGTTCCAGGATATCGCCATACCGCTGGTTCAGCGCTTCAAGAATTTCATTCTGAACCAAAACTGACGCAGTTTCCGTAGAATGATGTGATCTGTATGCTGATTGGTAGCATTCGACATTGTTGACAGTCAAGTGCTTGATCAGACAGTGTGTAACGTATATAGTGAGTTTAACATCAGTTGTATGTAAATTACTCGAAACATTAATTAGAGTCCACATGGTTGGATTCCTTGTAAAACATAAAGTAATAAATACTTCCTAAATGCAAGGTCATGTCTAACAAATCTCGTATGTTTTATTGGAAGAAATTACATAGTGGGTAGATGACGGGTCACCAGTGGATGTTGTCTAATTAGATTTTCAGAAAGTTTTCGCTAAAGTGCCACATAACAAAGATTGTTACTTAAACAAAAAGTCCATGGTATAGGTAATGATGTAATCTACTGGATAAAAAAGTGGCTTACACACAGAAGACAGAGAGTATTAGTAGAGGGTGAGATTTCAAACTGGAAATCAGTTTTGTGTGGGGTACCACAGGGATCAGTATTAGGCCCTATACTGTATTTAATATATATAAATGAATTGGAAGATGACATATCTAGCAAAGTACTGAAATTTGCAGATGACAAAAAAGTATTCAGAAAGGTTGCTAATGATACAGATAAACAAAGTTTACAGGATGATTTAGATAAATTAATTAAATGGTCAGAAAAATGGCAAATGTTATTCATAAAATGGGGGATGCTCTACTACGTAGAACCACACAAGGAACGGACTTGGGTGTAACATTTAGTGCTGACACGAAAGTGTATGAGCAATGTGGAATTGCTACTTCGAAAGGAAGTCAAATTCTAGGGCTAATTAGGAGAAATATCACGCATAAGAAGACATTGCTAATTGTACCCCTTGTACAAATCAATAGTTAGACCACATTTGGAATATTATATTCAAGCATGGAAGCCGTATCGTAAAAAGGACATAGACAAGCTAGAAAGAATACATCGAAGAGCAACTGAAATTATTCCAGAATTTAGAGACCGTAGTTATCAAGCCGCTTATTACAATGTGGTTTGACAACACTAGAGACCAGGAGACTAAGAGGAGACCACATAGAAGTGTTTAAAATAGTGAACGGTTAAGAGGATATTGATAGGAATATGTTCTTCAAACTTAAAGGAGGCAGTATAACCAGAGGACACAAAGCAGCATTACTTAAGGAACAGTGTAGGTTAGTCATCAGAAAATACTCTTTCTCAGAGAGGGTGATAAATGAATGGAACAAACTGCCAAATGATTGTTTTAATGCTAGTAGTGTATGTAGAATTTGTTTTAAAATAAAATTGACAGATATATGATAAGGGCGGGCTACACATAGATGATACACTTTTTGGACTCTCGAAAAGCCAATGGCTTCCTTGTCCACGTGCCATCTGGAACTTGTTGTTTGGGATGGTAATCTTGTTAAATCTTGTTAAATATATCAAGTAGGTTAGACACAAAAGGCAGATTTGAAATTGGCCGATAACAGTTCATATTTTTATGATAGAGATTTGCTTTCTTAAGCAAAGGGATACCGTTGCCATGTTTCAGGCAGCGTGGAACAACACTAGATGCGATTGATGAGTTGACGAGTCGCGCCAGGAAAGGTATTAAATTGTCGCTGACGTCTTTCAGCAGCTATGTTGGTAAGGGATCGAGCGCGCATGATGTTGTTGGCGACTTGTTGAGCAGGTTGCGGATGTATGATGTTGTCGCAGCCGGAAGTGATTGGTGTAAGTGCTAGTAATTATATATACTGCTAGTGCAGTTGTGTGGTGGCGCCATCTGGTGGGTGCATTTGTGCTATAGAGAATGGGACGAGAGATTCCGCTAGGGTAGTGTCATGGCATCGTGGTTTTGTGCGCGGCTCGTGTTATAAGCGAACATACAGAGATTTAGGAGATGGCAACCCTGGGATCAAAGTAGAGGCGTGTTTAATGTACTATAACTGTATGCTGGTTTAGAGCATATAACTTTCACTACATTTGATAAAATATGACTTGTAAACTAGCTATTGTTTTTCCCCGGCTCAAACTTGTAGTAAGTAGCAATAATGTGTATTTGTGCTTTTATTGGCTTTTATTGGTAAAGTTTATGTTTTCTACACATTTGTGTTGTTTCATTTATATCTTATTTTCATCTTGTATTTCAGTTTTACGTAAATAAACAGAAAACAAGATTGATTGATTTGGACATAGCGTTCAAAGTTGATGTATAATCCGCTACAGTAAAACTTGACCAGTTGTTGTCGTCATCGGACTGGAACTGAAGCTGCAAGAACAAAATGGCAACATCTGCACATGGAAAATGGACTGAAGAACAAGATACATCCACCCAAAATGTTGGCTGCATATACAAGAAGCAGGGCAAGCTTCGCTTACCTGCACACGACAAGAATGACATTGACAGCATCGACCCTGAAGACAGCGTGTCTCAGGTTAGCCATCTCTCCCGCAGGTCACGTGGCAGTTCCGTGCGCTTCAGCGCCAGCCTCACAAGGCTTCAGGAGGAGCAGCGGCAAACGGAGCTGATGACCCGCGCGGATGCAGCGAAAGAGCAATACGAATTGGAGATGGCGAGGCGTCAAATTGAAATGCAGTTTCGCAAAGCTGAGGGCGAGTACAAATTGACTTTATTTGAATTGGAAAATAAAGAGGAAAAACTGACGCTGCATACAGAACTAAGTGTCAGTGCAGCAAAACTACAGGCACTGAAGAGGTATGATGAGGCAGAGGAGATATAATCGACGCCTAAGGTAAAGTTCATGGAAGCGACTCATGTTACCCGCAAAATGGGCCTCAGTGTGCCCTCTCATGCTCATACATCTACTCCACATACAGCTGGACAACTGGGACCGTGCAGTGATGGCGACCTCTCTACGGCAAGTGGTCACATGTTCACTCACGGCGAATCGACAAAGGACTGGATGACTCTTGCGCCATCAGGGACTCAAGCAGAGTCTTACTGTCGCACGAGGGCCATTTATGAACCGGCAAATATGAATGAACAGGGCCAAACCTGCGACTACCCACCAACTGAACATGTCGCAGATATCAGTGCGATATTGGCAAATGTCCAGGACAGTTTAGCAGATAGGCTTTCGAACCGTGAACACTTACCCAAGATGATGTCTGAGAAATTTAGTGGTGACCTGCTCCAGTTACTATACTGGAATCAGTCGTTCGAGACGATAGTGGAGCAGCACACCAATGTTGTGAGCCAAATAATGTTTTTCCTTGGAAGGTGCACCTTGGCAAAAGAGTGCAAGAGGAGGACCAGAGACTGGCCATTCGTGAATCATGGTGACGGCAAGATACTTCGCGAGTTCTCTGACTTCCTACTGCACTGCAAGAGGGCCATACAGTCAATGTTGGGGAAATTGCCGAAGAACATAAATGATCGGTGGAGCCGCATTGTGGACAAATGGCTGATTAGGGAGGACGAGGAAACACAATGCTACCCTCATTTCGAGCCATTCTGTGACTTCTTGGAGCAAGAGGCGCGCATCGCGTGCATCATTTTCAACTTTATACAGAATAGCACAGAAATGAAAGAGGAGAAAATGGTGATAAGAGGTGTTCGCCAGAAGATGACGGCGCGTTCATTTTCGATTGGTGTTCAGGAAGAGGAGAACCTCTCAGGCTGCAATGAGGTAACTGTCCTCGCCATTGCCCATGCACCGGTGCAGAGCAAGGACAGGAGCTGTGTGCTCTGTGGGCAGTCGCACATTTTGCAGTCTTGCGGACAGTTTCACAAAATGAAACTCGCTGAACGCAAGATCTTTCGGAGGAATGAGTCGGATTCGATGCACCATTATATGCGGAAACAGCTATGCAGAGGCGCCATATCGCCTCTGTTGCAGAGCAGTTACTTCCATACGAGGAAAATGTAGAGGTTGGACTGGACTGCTTAACTAGCTTAACTAATAATTTGACTTAAATCTGGGCCTTGAAGTAAGTGAACCTGCACATGACACAACTAATAATTTGACTTGTGTCTTGTGCAGGTTCCGTCAAGAACCCGTGGCAGTAAGTTGTGACATTGAACGCATGTATCACCTGGTCGGAGTCAACACGGAGGACAGCAACTTCCTGCGTTTCTTATGGTGGGACAACTGCAATTTGGACAGCGACAGGAGTATCGGACGAGAGTGCATCTATTCGGTGCAACTTCATCGCCTGGATGTGCAAACTTCGCACTCAAGGCGACGGCATACATGTTCGAAAAGGACTGTGGAAAGCTTGCAGCAGAATTTTTAAGGAGCAATTTTACATAGGTGATGGCCTCAAGTCTGTGGCCACACCAGCAGAAGCCCTACAGCTGGTGGAAAGCAGCCGCAACATGTGCAAGAAAGGTGGTTTCAACTTGCACAAATACATATACAATAGCAAGGAAGTTCTTGTTGCCATCGCCCCTGAGCTACGAGCCAAGGATGCTCAGAATCTTGATTTGACTTGTGGCTCTGTACCCATCGAATGGACTCTTGGCATACAATGGTGCATCGAATCGGACTTATTCCAATTTCGTATTGAAGTGAAGGACAGACCACTTACTCGGCGTGGTATTCTCTCGACAGTTGACTCCGTGTTTGATCCACTTGGCTTGGTTTCCCCTTATGTGCTAAGGGGGAAACAGACCCTAGAGTAGTTGGTCCGTGATAGCGGTGAATGGGATGACCCCATTCCTGATGAAATGAAGGCCAGATGGGAGAGATGGCGTGGTGAACTGCCCTACCTGGCAGACATCTACATACCCAGATGCTACAAAGACAAAGATGTCGATACTTCAATCAATGTGGAGTTGCACAATTTCTCAGATGCCAGTCTGACAGGTTACGGGCAGTGCAGCAGTTATTTTGCGGTTGATGGACAGTCACGACAATATATCCTGTGCCCTAGTAATGGGCAAATCCCGTGTTGGCCCTTCAAGGTTTGTGACCATAAGGCGTCTCGAGCTGACTGCAGCAGTATTGTCAGTCAAGGATGGCAACTTCTTGCAGAAATAATTGGAGCATTCGGAACCCTTCACCTATTGTGGATTTGTTCGGCCCTTTTTATATCGAAGAAGAAGGACGGAGTGAGAAGAAAAATGGGGAGTTCTTTTCACGTGCATGGCCAGCCGGGCTGTGCATATCGAAATGGCAAACTCTCTGTACACGGATTCATTCATCAATGCCTATCGACGTTTCGTAGGACGACATGGACCCATCAGACAGCTGCGCTCTTACCGCGGTACCAATTTCGTGGGAGCCCGCTCTGAACTTGAGGTAGCTTTGGCAGAAATGAATGATGGAAAGATCACCGCAGAACTGCTGAAATAAAAATGTGACTGGGTGACCTTCAACCCCGCCACAGTTCATGACTCTGGGGAGCCCCTCTCACCGAGTAAGATGTCGACTCTTAATTCAAGAGTCGTACTACCACCGTCCGGGATCTTCATGAAGGAAGATCTGTACTGCCGTAAACTTTCGCGTCTAGTTCAGTTCCTAGCCAACCAATTATGGAACAGGTGGCTTGCAGAATATTTACCGGCTTTGCAAGAAAGATCCAAGTGGAACAAGCAGCATCACAATCTATGCTCCGGGAAACGCCTACGAGGAGCCCAATTAGTACATGAACTTGTATAATGACATTTGTTTTCGGATATTGAGTCATTTTGTATCGGGTGTGGTGATCATATTTAGAATTAACATATGTTAAAGTTTTTTGTGTGAGTTAAATTAGTAAATGGTTAACGAAATTTAGCGGAGCTATGTACGTGCTAGTAATTCTATATACTGCTAGTGCAGTTGTGTGGTGGCGCCATCTGGTGGGTGCATGTGTGCTGTAGAGAATGAGAGGAGAGATTCCGCTAGGGTAGTGTCATGACATCGTGGTTTTGTGCGCGGCTCGTGTTATAGGCGAACATACAGAGATTTAGGAGACGGCAACCCTGGGATCAAGGTAGAGGCGTGTTTAATGTACTATAGCAAAACTCTTGTATGCTGGTTTTGAGCATATAACATGCATTACAGTTGATAAAACATGACTTGTAAACTAGCTATTGTTTTTCCCCGGCCCCAACTTGTAATAAGTAGTAATAAGGTTTATTTGTGCATGTATTGGCCTTTATTAGTGATGTTCATGTATTCTACACATTTGTGTTGTTTCAATTATACCTTATTTTCATCTTGTATTTCAGTTTTACGTAAATAAACATACAACAAGATTGATTTATTTAGACATAATGTTCAGATTTGATGTATAATCCGCTACAAGTGGTGTTGGATGTTGGTCTGTGATCGTGGTGGAGGTGTGTGTAGACTGAGTACGTAGCGCCACACGAATTGTATCGATCTTCGCACAGAATAAGTTTGATAAACTTGTTGCGAGATCTTGCATGTTGTTATTAGCAGATAGACATGGGACTTCCTTCGCTGAAGCAGTCCGTTTAACAAATAATACAGTCGCCTGTTTTCACTCCCGCACTGTTCTATTTCAGCGTAGTAGTAAGACTTTGCTTCATTGATGATACTCTTTACCTGTGCACATTGTGTCTTGTACATTTCGCGAGTGGACGATTGGCGACACGACACGTCTGTAGTGGTGCATGCTTCTCGATAAATTTTGTCAAACAACATTGTACTGATCGGCAAGGACAGTCATTGTTTGTATGGCAGACGGCACTGTGGTCAAAGTGGACAATGCGATATCATTATGAAACGCAGTCTTGTCAATGCTTTCGGTATATGATCTCTTTTTGCGGATCGACCGGTTTCTACATGTCGACGACACATTCCACCCACAGGTGATAAAACAGCAGCACCGACGTTTTTGTTGAAGTAACACCGTGATTTTCGGAGCTTTTGCAAGCGCACCGATCTCGGCTCCCTTCCCGATCCCGAGCTCGCTATGCTTGCTACGTCATCGCTTCTTGTGTTTATACGATCGGGGGCGTGTCGATGACACAGGGAAAGCACCGATCTGGCAGGTTCAATCGGTTAGTGGTCTCCCTATATATAGCACGTTGAAATTATGGTTAAATACAAAATCGAATTATACGGCAATTGTTCATAAGACGGTTGTTGATTGATTAGCTGCCATATTTTATTTGCCAATGGGCTCAGAGCATTGGATAAAAAGTTTGAAGTGCAAAACATTCCTTGCACCTACCGCCGCGATGTATGCAATAATCAACACATTCCTTACGTTCACCGCCGCGGCGTACCCAAGAATCAAAATATTCCTTGCACCTACCGCAGCGGTGTACGCAATAATTAAAATATCCCTTGGATCTACCGCTGCGGTGTACGCAATAATCAAAATATTCCTTGCATCTACCGCTGCGGTGTACGCAAGAATAAAAAATATACCTTGCATCTACCGTCGCGGTGCACGCAAGAATAAAAATATCCCTTGGATCTACCGCAGCGATGTACGCAAGATGAGTAACTGGGAGGACCTTGTGGCCGACCTTCCACTTTAGCGCCGCTTAACTCACCGGGCAACGGCCTGCTTTGAGACCACCTACTGAATGAGGCACTTATATACTCGGCAACCTGAGCTCAGAGGCGCAACAAATCAGAATCGTTAAACAAAGGACCACCGAAGACGTAAGGTGGAAATGCAATTTGGAAAATATATGTTTTTTTTATGGAAGGCAGCTGCAAAGAAAGCATGCTTGTCTAAGACTTTTGAACGGTAAGTTGTAATATAGATATATACGTAGTTGATCTGGAAGTTAGCTTAATATAATAGTATGTGCATACAAACTCTTGCTGCAATGATTTATGTTACATGCTAATTTTGGCTCATAGCTTGATTGACTAATTTCAGTCGTAGCTGCATTGCGTGCCTCTTTATAATTTGTGTAGTCTTCATCCTTTCTGGTACGACTATAAACCCTCCACATAGTTTGTTTGTACACTATTTTTCTAATAGCTTCTTTTGTTACCCAATGTTTCATGTATTTCGACATTGTCCACTAAACCATTTTGTGAAGACAACATAATCTAAGACATTCCCTCCTTTAGTTGGTTCTAGCACGTGTTGACTGAGGAAGCTATCCTATATTAAAAGTATAATTTGTTGGTCCTCACCCCGTGTACTCTCTAGATATTTCCATTGTATGTGTCCGAGTTTAAGATATCCCATTATGATATATTCCCCTTTATTCACTACCTTTATGACGTTTTTTGTATTGATTGGTGTTATCCTCTTCGTTTATGCTAAGACTTCTGTAAACTAATCGAATGGTTAACGTTGAATTTCTTTTAACTATACTGCACCAAACAGATTAATCGCAATGCTTGTATTTAAACACACATTTGTTTTAAGGACATTATCTTACTGGCTTGTGTGCATTAGTGGCCTCTTTCCCTGGCTGAGGCCCATCCCTCATGAACATGTCAGCCCTGCCAACACAGCATCCCCACAAATCCACATGTCCAACTTCCTCTTCCCTATATAGCTGCTGGACTAGCGTGACAATTTTCATCCTCCGGCAATTTCGATAACCTTGATCCCTGCTTCCCATCACTGGCAAAATCCCTGACATAAATATCTGCTCAGCCTATGTATGTTTAAGTGTTTTGACTAACTGCCTGTATGCCCTGACTATGGCAATTTTACCCTCCCTCTCTGCGTCATGAGTCCCTCCTGAAATATGTGACAACCTAGTTTTTTAGCATATTCACGCTGCCAGCATTTACACAATATGTAGATGATTTGTTCCATTCATTTATTGTACCGTGTGAGAACGTGAACTTCCTGATATCCAATCTACACTGATTATTTACCAATGCTACCCCATGTCCTCTAGTTCTACTACCTTTATTGGGTGAGAAAAAACATTTCTGTCAATATTTTCATATATATTCAATATCTTTCAAATCTTCAATTTGATCTCCTATTAACCACAATGGTAGCGTATTGCTGCCATCCAGATATCTAGATGCACGGTGTTACGGAAACATGAGGACAGGAAATAACTACAAAAGCAACCTCACCTTTCCATCGTCCTATGCGTCTGAATGATGCAATCTCGCCTTCATAGTTCTAGTTTATTCTCCATATCTGGTGCGACTAAAGAATCGGGTGATTACAATGTATGATGGCAAAATATGTTAATATGGTGTACCACATAATCAACGTATTATTATATTTTCCGCAAATTACGGTAGTAAATTACGGTGTTGTGTACACGGCTCAATTGAATATGGTAACTAGGAGTTATTGTTTGGAAAGACAACATTGGATGTTCATGTCATTGACGTCCACAATCGGACAAACATCATTTATCAATTGCTATCTTCTTTGAGGAGTTGCAGACCTACATGTCTCATACGGTTCACTACTGCAATTCGCACCTATTAACAAGTAATTGTAATATACACTTGGACATTGATATTGATGCTGACAGGAAGCTGACATCTTGGATATAGTTTCCTCCAGGTATTATCACGATCTAGCAGCCCTGCGGCTGATTATTTGCTTTCTGATTACACGTTTGTATGTTATCAAGTTACCATGCCTAGACCACCATTAAAGGCATATACGACCTCGTATCGGAAACTGAAGCACATCGACAACAGTGCTTTCGGCGCGGTCCTGGTAAACCGAATATTGATGAACTCAAAGGTATCAAGTCACAAAGACGAAACGTTGAACGACAGATGTGTAGAAGCAGGTCTACAAATGTTGACACATTGCTGGCAACATATAAAACACATATATTGGAGCATTGAAAAGCAAGCGGACTGGCAGTCTTTGTAACCAGATATACAAAGTTAGGGATGACTCGAAGGGAAGCTATATTCGCTGGCCCACATCCTGTATGATAAGAAGCAGAGGAAACCATTGCCTCAACATGATTAAGTGGAAACTCATCAATAAACTTGGTAACTTTGTTTTAGGGACAAAAAGTGCGAACCAAACCTCTGCTTCAACAATGGTTCGTAGGAGGGAAAGGCGAATTCACCAGCGATTGTTTGACAGGTTTCTTTGGTGATCGCTGTCAGTTTGAAGATATTTGCAAGACCCGTGCTGCGGTTACTCAGAAACAATTGTCAGAATGGGTTACTGATCGGAGCAATACTTATTAAGGCATTTAGCCGATCGCAAATATGTCAGCAACCAATGCATTCGTACTGCAGAATGACGACATACAATTGTATTACAGGGAGCATGATACGGATGCATTGGTTGTGACTAAATGAGTTATTCTAACACGGCCAAATATTCATGACTAATCGTCTACGTTTCAACAGCTCTTTCTTAGTTTTTTTCCTGACCGATTGTGAGTATAATAACTTTTTATTTTAAGATAATTCTTCCCGGACAATTAATTATAATTGGTTCAATATATTTAAATATATATATATATATATATATATATATATATATATATATATATATATATATATATATATATTCGAACGTAAATCAATTCCTACTTCACATTCGTCCTGCCACGAATGGACAAGTCAATTATGTCTGATGTACCATGTTTTCGAAACCAACCGATCTGTTACATGTGTACAATTGCATACTTTATTTTATTCAGTATTTTGTATTTTATTTTTAATACAGTTATGTAATGCCATAATGATATCGCTACTTCTATTGTGTTTGTCTATCAGTGTTGTTGTTCAAAAAAATAAATATTATTTCATTCATTCATTCGTTCGTTGATTAATTAATTCATTCATTTATTCATTCGTTCATTCATGATGGGGCTTTTCATTTTTTAATTTGCAATCGTTCTCTTTACTTCCTCTTATTTTCTGGCTTCGGTTTCACCAGTATATTTCAATGAAAGCATAATTTGTCTACTTGCTTTTATCATTACTTTATAGACAAAAGGAAACACATCTATAAGTATCTCTTCCGAAACACAAGAACAAAGTGGGTGAATGATATTGCCCAATCTTCGAAACGGCGGCAGGTGGAATTGAACCGCCGACCTCTCGATCGACAGTCGGATGCTTTAACCACTCGACACCGCTCCCTACTCTATTACCGACTACGTTGTAAAGTTGATGAAGATGTAATCAGAACGTGTTTCCTAACGTTCAAAACACTAGTCTAGGATAAAATTACAAAGAAACTCAACTTATTAAAACGCATAAGTAAATTTATTAATTTAGCTTGTAACAAGGACAGGAATATTTCGCGCCAGTTATACCTACTTCTGAAATATTAAAACTGTGGCCATCGTATGCATTGCGTACTCTTACCATAAACAATTGCTAACGAAGTGATACACAACAATGACAACTTAACAACATGTGATACATAACAATGACAATATAACAACATGTGATACACAACAATGACAAACATTAACCACCGTCAAAACATTTAAATATTTCAGCATTACCGATGTCGAATATCTGGAAATTTACACGAAATCAATTAAATTTGCTGCTATCAATATATAGAACTGGTAGATCAATACAAAATGTCCAGGATACATTACCTCTTGACCGCTTTGACCAATCACAGGATATGTATCCCCTTTGCAACAGAAGTACCAGACAATTTCAAAGCTAATGTAAGCTAATGTTTTGTACACGACCTGACACACAATAATTAACCAGGCTGCATCTTTAAACCTCAGTTATTCGGTGAAAACCTGTTCCAAATATTTGTCCACCTATCGAGATCTCCTCCGTGCGATGATCAATTACTTTAAAGGCAGAGCACATGCAGCGAAACCGTCTCAGTGATGTCAACGAAAGAAATGCTGCGCCATTTCGCTGGGCCCGCTTCCATCATCCATCAATTTAACCCTATTACTCATCACTAAATCGTGTAATTATGTACCAATATATCTGATGTGCTACAACGTTGCAAGGGTGAAAACAGAAGTACAAAACCCGAGTTGGCAAAGATCGTGGGATTCTGTTTTATCGCGCACGTTATGGCACATGACATGTCTTGCCACGAGCTCTGGTAATTCCAAGTCAACTGGAACGCTTTGATTGGACATACATACATACATACATACATACAAGAAGGCAGACAAGCAGGCAGGCAGGCAGGCAGGCAGGCAGGCAGGCAGGCAGGCAGGCAGGCAGACAATCAGTCAGGCAGGCAGGCAGCCAGGCAGCCAGGCAGCCAGGCAGGCAGTCAGGCAGGCAGGGATGCATACAGACAGGCAGAAAGAGACGCATATATACAGACAATCAAGCATTAGTTTATTATTCTAAATTGTAGTGGCGCAACATATTACATAGCAACCAAGTACAAAAGGATTGAGCCATGGGGCATGTCCCACTGCCCTCCCCCTAAATAGGCCACTGCATGGGATTAGTTGTTGTCAGGTATTTAACAGGCAGCGGGATAATTTGTGAAATAATACAGTCATCCCAGCCAGCATGTTGTCAGCATAGTAGTTTAACAAAAATACAATGTACAAGACGGGCAAATTCTTTAGTGCTGCAGATATGTGATTTAAAAAAAATCTGAAACAAGCTCAAGCCACGAGCTTTGATTGGACATATTCGACGTCATCTGGAAAGTTTTGATTGGACAGACATGCATACACAGACATACAGGCAAGCATTAGTTTACTGTTCTACCATGTAGTGGCGCAACGTGTTACATACAAAACAAATAAAAATTAGCCATGGGACATGGCCAAATTCCCCACTCGTAAATACGCCACTGCACGAGACTCTTAACTGACATATACAATACACAACACGGGCAAATTCGTTATTGCTGCAGATAGGTGAAACATTAACCAAATCTAAAACAAACCTTTGATACGATGGCGTTCCGAGCTAGATAACACTGTTACAAATATTATGATAATAAGTTATATTTTCCTTGACGCTAACGTTATACAAAATTGTTGTTTCATGTTCTGTGGATAAAATATGTTGATGTTAAGCTTTTTTTTTAATAATGATCATTCTCTTCAATGTTGTTGTTTTAAGCGTTTGTTCCCTGATAACGTATCTTGTTCTTGTCGTAATCTACAAGTCTGGTCATTAATGTCGTTGCAGCTATGAGTGTGCAATTAGTAATAAAACAGAATTGGTATTCCGCAATATATTATCTAATGATGCATGATAAATTGGTAGAACAAATTGTAGCGATTGTATGCGATAGTTGACCTCAAAAGCAACCAAGTTTGGTCTGATACAGTCCAAAATGGCAGCGGAAGCAGCCATGTGGATGCCAACTTTGAGTTTCCAATGAAGGCAAAACGCATAATCACCCAAGCAGCAGAAAGATTGTTTTACTGTATGAAGACAACTTGAGGGAAAGTGCGGGAAAGTGCATTCAATAGCAAGAAGTCCTCTCAGGAATTAATCAGGAAGTAATTATAGTGGAGTGTCAGGTATTTTAAGGATTTCCTTTCCGACATTAACAAAGTTAAATAATTACATTTTCCTAGGATACAGAAGATACAGCACTTATATATAATTTCGTATTATAATATTTTCACGAAAAATGGGTGTAGCGTGAAAATAAAATAAAAATTAGCGTATGGATATGTGGATTGGTGTCATTCAAAAATAATGTTCGATCATTGGAAGGCACAAATTAAACTTAATATTACACAAATGCAGTCGAACCTCGCATAACGGCCACCTCAGTTATACAGCCACCTCGCCATTATGGTCAATCTGGGACAGTCCTAAATTATTTCCATACAGTACAGAACCAGATATATGAATTCGTATGAACACATTTAAAAAATAATATGTTAATACAAACACCACACTTGGTGAATAACCGACAACTGCGTAAAATATGAAACAGGAATAGTTTACTTTTAACAAAATGCAACATTGATTAATGTCAGACTTTAAACAAATTAAAGGAAGTGTTCCTGAATATTATGTAAATTTCGGAGTTTTCGAGAAGCGTGCATAAACCAGAGAACCGGATATCCCCATTTCGCCTACTGATATTATTCCCATTTCGCATACTCTCTATTTGAGTAGCTCTCCCAATTGACCTATTCTCAGTTATTCACCCTCTCTGTATGCCCACACTGATATAATTCCCACTTCATCTGTCTGTCTCAGAATTAGCCATAAACCACAACAGGCGAAATAGGAATGAATCAAATAACCTACCGTAACTGCAACTACACTGTTGTCTCCTGTTACCTCTGAACATCAAGTTTAACGTTAGCAATTCCTCGATTGATAATGGATATAATTTAGGGTGTGGATGCATCACATACTGGAATGTTATATAATTAGCATTGTTGAAATAACACAAATTACGCCGTAGTTATTTCATTGAACCTGTTTGTCTCCATTTGAAAGCGCTTCATTGGAATGTACTAATGTTTGACAAACATAATAATAGGGTGGGGTAAGACGCCTCCTTCAAACATCTAAAACATGTTTTGTACCATCAAGCGCTCTGTAAAACAGAATCCACGATCTTTAACAACTCGTATTTTGTGTTTCTGTTTTCAGCCTCGAAGCATTGCAACGTCCGCAAAAGAAGATTTAAGCCTTCATCGACTGATTGCAGATATATGTAATATATAACGTAACTATGCGATTTAGTGTCGAGTAATAGCGAGGAATTGTGATAACTTTTGTGAGATGGTGAATTGATTGATAAAGGAGGGTTTCTCTCGTTGACGTAACTGAGGCAGTCTCGCCGTATGTGGTTTACTCTTACAGTACTTGACTATCGCACGAAAGAGATCGCGATTGGTGCAGAAAACGGCTCCGTGCTTCAAGCCGGATGTATTTTATAATACTTTATTTTCTGCTCATTTGCGTCAACTGGCAGTTAATTTTGGGAAGATGTATACGCGAGTTCGAGGGTGGTGGATAACTCTGTAATACCCACTTCAACACAATAGTCACTTGGTGTTAGTGACCTTGATACGGACATAGTAAGCAGTAATCTTAGTCCGTTGTTATCTTAATCGCGTTAGGGACTTCATTTCTACGGAAGTGTATATTGCTCATTTTTGTCATATGTAGCGGTACAGAATCAGGTTGTGCCAATATATACACGATAGTTTGTCAGTTGTGCACAATTCTGGCAAATTTGGAAAATATAACCATTTTACAACGAAAGACTGCTGACACGTGCATTGTAGGGCATCCTTTTCGATTGGCGTTTCAGACTCGCTTTTAGGTCATATAAAACTCCTTGCGTGCAGTCATTGTACAAGTGACACTGTACCCACAGCTCCCGATGTCTACAGTTCATGAAAAGCTCGCTGAATGTGACATACGCTGCTGCCGTTAACGCGTCTTCTTTTGTCTTCATCACTCCGTCTTTGATTCCGTCATGTGTCCTTCGTCTAGCCGCCAGTGACTTCCGTTTAGCTTCTCATTCCATTTTGCCGACTCACGATCAACGAATTTAATTGGTGTGTGTGTGTGTGTGTGTGTGTGTGTGTGTGTATGTGTGTGTGTGTGTGTGTGTGTGTGTGTGTGTGTGTGTGTGTGTGTGTGTGTGTGTGTGTGTGTGTGTGTGTGTGTGTGTGTGTGTGTGTGTGTGATGAATTTCAGTTTATTAGGAAACAATAAGAAATGCTCGCTGAATGTGACATGCGCTGCTGGCGCTAACGCGTCTCCTTTTACCTTCATCACTGAGTCTTTGATTTCGTTATGGGTCTTTCGTCTAGCCGCAAGTAACTTCCGTTTAACTTGTCATTCCCTTTGTCGATTCACGTTCAAACAATTCAACTTGTGTGTGTTGCGAATGTCAGATTATTAGAAAACAATAAGAATGTAACCGGATGTAGGTGACGCTCGTGGGCGTGACTTCCATCATCTTGCCTATCATATGACAAAGTCAAGAAATTTCACCTAGGGTGAAATTCGGGAGTTTTCAGCGTTTCCATTCTCATTCACTTAATGGTTGACCAAGCATTACGTAATTTAATAATGTGTCTGATGGTTTCACAGAAAACTACATAAAATATCTGCACAACCAATCTAGCATGTTACAATGGATACTGGGTAAACTTGATTTTTCTTAAAATGAATATTGAGTGAGACTTGCGAAAATATTTAAGTTTTTTGGATTTAGCTAAATGTTGTCTATATTTCATTTGTAAATTTGGTGGGAGAGGAGCTATCCTAACGTAGAGTAGGTGAATTGGTAATTATATGATTGTCTGTCTCTTTTTGTCTGCATGTTTGTATATAATTATGCTTCTCTTTCTGCCTGTCTGTATGCATCCCTGTATGCCTGCCTGCCTGATTGCCTGCCTGCCTGCCTACCTACCTACCAGCCTGCCTGCCTGCCTGCCTGCATGCCTGCCTGCTTGTATGTCTGTCTGTCCAATCTAAGCGTTCCAGTTGACTTGGAATTACCACAGCTAGTGGCAATACACGTAATGGGCTATAACCCACGCGATAATTTTGTTGTCAATGCTGTAAGAAGCTTGCAAGCCAGCAAATGTAAATTGTAAGATAAGATATTACACTTTCAACTAATTTAAAAAAAAAATTATTATGCTTGGTGTGGAGTTAAGAATTCCAATATGAAAAAAAATATTACCACAATAACATAGCAAGCGATATATAAATGTGCTCTCCAGAACATGTGGGCATTACTCTTATAATATGATATCTTACAATTACGGTTTGAATACATTTGAAGCTCTGATCAAATGTCAAGATAACTTAACGATGTATATTGCATGTTTTATCAATGCAGAACAAGAGCCGCAACATGATAAACCGATGTGAAATGACCTAACGCTTTTGGTTTTGACGAGCTTCTGAGCTCGGTTTCTCGATGGTTTCGGCAATATTTTTTTATTATATTATATTGCTTTATTCAGTACTGTAATTGTGTATAAGATTAGTTAACATATACCTCGTACCATAGTAGTACATTGTGTGTCAAAGAAATGTTCTCTCCAGATTGTAAATTTTACAGCTTAACGTTGAAGTCAATTTTGTTTCGGAAATATATTTAATGTCTTACTCCTAAAATGGCAGTGTTAATGTTGGGAAATACCATGAACCAAACAATTGGAACATTTATAATTTCTGTGGGATTATTTTCTGTATCCTTTGCGTGACAGCGTCGTACTCCTAAAATGTCAGTGCTAATTTTATATCATCTATAGTGTTGGGAAATTCCATGAACCAAACAATTTAAACATTTTGAATTTGTGTGTATCCTCTACGTGACAGCGCCTATAACAGTCTCTGCCGGGTGTCGCTTCACACGTCTGAATATATAAAGAGACTCTCCTTTCAGTTTTGGTGTCGAGATGATTGCTCACTGTCGACGGACTGGTCTATGGTAATTCTGGGCGTATGGCACAGACCAATCAGGGATCGGCCGATTTTCACTGACGCCTACAAGTGTGTCTTGGACAGTAAGTGTCTATCAGCGTCAGACCAAAGAATGTGTGGACAACGCGCCGTGATTTGCCTTGCCGTTTCTGTCGTCCCTAGATACGAGCTTCACGTTCAAAAGCGTTCTTTGTGCTCGTGGCTTTCCAACGCTTCGGTTCTCTCACAACAACTGTATCGCATCGCATCACTGCGTGTGTTCGTCTGTGCGTGTGTGTGTGTGTGTGTGTGTGTGTGTGTGTGTGTGTGTGTGTGTGTGTGTGTGTGTGTGTGTGTGTGTGTGTGTGTGTGTGTGTGTGTGTGTGTGTGTGTGTGTGTTTGTGTGTGTGTGTGTGTGTGTGTGTGTGTGTGTGTGTGTGTGTGTGTGTGTGTGTGTGTGTGTGTGTGTGTGTGTGGTGTGTGTGTGTGTGTGTGTGTGTGTGTGGTGTGTGTGTGTGTGCGTGTGGTCTTCTTACAAAGGGGTTTATTGTTCTGAACTGGATTAATGAGCTATCATCTGAGCACAAGACTTTAAACGGCAAACGTCTACCGAATTGTAACGAAATTTTCCTCTCACCGTTTACAAACATGTATGTGTTTACTCAGCATTTTTCTGAATGCAACTGTGATGTTTGTACTTTAGTGAGCAAGACTGTTCATACATATACGTTACAAAACTAGACAATCTTTTCATACTTCCAACGGCATATTGAAGGGTAAACAATGAAAAGTTGCATTTTACATTGACTGATAGATTAATTAAATTAACTACACGCTAACATATCATTTTAAATTTGAATAAGCATATTTCGCTGTCAGCCTGGAATGTATTGGCAAGGACAATTGTACGCAAGCATACTCCTGCATGGGGTCTAAATGGTTTAGTAATGTGATACACAACCTCTCCTGAGCATGTCCAACTGTACCTTCTCGAAGTGGACCCTGTTGTACATGAATCTTGCGACGACAGGGCAGACACGGTAAAAGTGCTAAGGGAAGGACAACCTTGACAGTAAACCCCACTGACTGGGCCAATCACCCATACAGGGGTAAAGCTGATTACAAAAACCGAAATGATAAACTATTCCACTAACTCAACAACTCAAGATGATGTCTCCTTGGAGTGCAACATGACGCGACCTGATGAAAGCCCTCTGGAAGTCAGACCGCATAGAGGCATATGAAATGAAGAAATACAACATCCAGGTGCTGGGTCTCAACAAGACCAGATGGAACGGAGCCGGACAAACTAAGCTTGCTACAGGAGAACACATGATATACTCAGGACTCGAAGATGAAGACCATGCACACACACATGGAGTGGCAATAATAGCAACACAAAATGCCATGAAAGCCTGCATGGAGTGGGATCCTGTGTCACCAAGAATCATTACAGCAAGATTCAAGTCAATTGGTAGGAATGTTAGCGTGATCCAGTGCTATGCCCCAACAAACGGTTAAAACGAATAAGCAAAAGACGAATTCTACGTTAGACTACAAAATGTGCTAGATGAAACACCAAGGAGAGACATAACAATCCTAATGGGAGACACAAATGCAAAAGTGGGTTCAGAAAACACAGGCAGGGAAGAAATAATGGGAAAGCGTGGACTTGGAACCATGAACGAAAATGGAGAACTGTTTGCAGACTTGTGTACATTTAACGACTTAGTTATTTTGGCAATATCTTCCCACACAAAACGATACGCAAAGTCACGTGGGTCTCACCAGATGGGAAAAACAGATAATCGGATCGACCACATAACCATAAGGAGGAAATGGAGAAGAAGACTTCTGGACACACGAGTAAAGAGAGAAGTACGCAGACTCAGCAAATAGACCATAGCAACAGTACAATGTTCACAAACTAAAGTCAAGAGAGAAAAAACTCGAGTTCAACTGTGCTGTGAGAAACAGGTTTGAAGCCATATAGGATATGACAGATGACTCCATAGATATTGCCACACTACAAGAAACCTGGGCAGAAGCGTGCAAAGAAGTCCTAGACAAAAGATAAAACATAAGGTGTGGCTATAAACAGCAACATGGACGTTGATCAAAGAAAGGAAACACATTAAACAAATGGTCAATCGATGCAAGACAGTAGAAGAGAAACAAGAGCACCAAGCAAAATACTGGCAACTAAAAAAGCAGTTAAGAAGAGCGCAAGAAAAGACAAACAAAACTACATCAATGACCAAGCAAAACAAGCTGAAATGGCAGCGCACAGAAGAGACATAAAGGGCATCTATGATATAACAAGAACACTAGCGGGAAAAGAATAAATCTTTCAAAACCAGTTAAAGACAAGGAACGAAGAACCATAAACAAGGAAGTGGAGCAAAGATCAAGATGGGAAGAACACTTCAAAGAAATCCTCAACAGAGACCCACCAACAGAAAGACCAGACATACCAATAGCAGAAATGGTATTAAATGTTAACACAAATCCACCTTCGGAGGTTGAAATAAGTAGAGCACTGAATATGAAAGCAGACGCAATAGCAACAACATATATGTTGCACCATCTATTCTTGAAGATCTGGGAACAAGAGAATGTCCCAACACAATGAAAAAATGGATACCTTGTGAAACTGCCAAACAAGGGTGACTTGTGCAGGAACTGTAGAGGAATCACTTTCCTATCTGTTCGAAGTAAAGTCTTCACACGCATACTATTGGACAGAATGAAGGGAACACTGGATGAAAGGCTACGTGAAGAACAAGCTGATTTTCAGAAAAAACAAATCATGCACTGACCATAACTCTGTAACCGTTTCGTTGCTCTGTGTACTCGAGCCGAGCGTTATGCGATAAAGCCAATGGTACCGAATTTGAACTGTCATGAATACGACATTGATACTGAGTAAGCATACTTTCATGCTGATTTTGCACGATGCTGGACACAGACAACGTGCAGATGAATTATATTCCTGACTAAGATACAGATTCGCCGAAAATTTACCACCCAGAATATAAATGTTGTGTTAGCATAATTTACCGAGGTATGACAGAGTGTCACCCAAAGCAAAAAACTCCAGATGGCACTCCTTCATAATTTAACGAGGCATGACAAGGTGTCACCAATACGAATTTTCCATCAGCAAAATAATGTGTACGCTCACTATGCAATGACATAATATTTGGGCTAGTTGTTCAGGGTTGATATTCCGGGTAACATACTAACATTATTCGTTTAAGACAACATGTTTTTATGTTTCAGATTTACATAAACGTTGTGCTTGGATCACAATTTTGCCCGCATTGTGACATATGTGGTTAAATGTAACCAGAAAAATGCATCCATTAAAATAAAAAGTTATTTTAAACGCCATTTCGATATAGCTCATTTCCATAAAAATTGTAATTGTGGTTTATTTTTACGCTGTTGGGACTTGCAATAATGCAACATTGTGAGGTTTCAATGTAATCTTATTATATAGTTATATTATTATAATTGATATTGCATTAACGTTCATTAATAATAAGTAATGAATGGTGTCATACATATGATTATTGATCCGAGCCCATCCCACTGACCACCACGATATATATTCCGCGCTCGATCTTACGAGAAGGCGTAGGCAGCTTCGTGCGCAGCTTGAATACATAGTCTAAACCTCGGCAGTTGGTTAACTATACCGTCGCAGGACACACAGGGTATACTTGACTGCACAACAGCTATTTATCAAGTGGAAACTGATCAACGCAAAGCCGATTATATTTTTGTGCCATCGTAAGAACGTTCGCTTAGTGTCAGTGTGTCTGAGAAGTACTTGTCTACATCGAGAAAGCCGTTGTTCTTTTCTACACGTGGTCAACGCTTTTTGACCTTCACAGTCTGAGAAAAAGGTAAACAACTTTCACATTTGCACGCTGTGTCAACGCTTTGTACCGTCGACAACGGTAAAGTTGTGAATAATCACTCGAAAGTCGACAATAATAACATTGGCACACATAGTGTTATTAGGACATGCCGTTAATGCAATTTTCATAAACATGAGTGGTATTAAAAGTCATAAGGTATGCATGCCATAGGCATAGCCATAGGCATAACCATAGGCATAGCCATAGGCATAGCCATAGGCATAGCCACAGGCATAGCCATAGACATAGCCATAGGCATAGCCATAGGCATAGCCATAGGCATAGCCATAGGCATAGCCATAGACATAACCATAGGCATAGGCCTAGCCATCACTATCTTGATTGTTAGCTGGTCACGAGGCTGGTACTGCTCATAGATATTAAATCAATTGGTGAACTGCAAAGTTACTGCATGCATAGCCACATTTTAATCTTTAACAGCATGACATAGAGAAAACGAACATTAAGCATAACTTACTATTCCATAATTATTTTGCTAGAGTAGTTGTCTTAATCCATGACCTAAATTTTTATGTGTATGTTTTTTTGCTGATATGTCAAAGAAATGGGTTATCAACGGCAGACGAGCCGACTCAGATATGAAAACACCAACTCAACTCTACAATAACTACCGTTTTGAAGTTAGCCAGTTCATGGACCCAGCACACACACCATTGATGCCATATGCGATCCTAACTATATTTGAGTCTGTGACAAACTAACCTCCCAGAATGGCATCAAAGAGACAGCGAAAGGAGCGACACACTCCTGAATTATACAGTAAGAATACATTTAATTGATTAGTTGTTAGATGTGTCCTGCATGGATATTTCTATGCTCAGTTCTCTTCATCTCTGTATTCTTGTGTCCATCTGTCGGTTTGTATATATATTAAACAACATGTTTCTTTACCTAAAACACAAACTATAATCACTGAATTGATGTACCATATAGGTATATCCATTTTTATTTCAATAAGTCTGGGTGTATTAGTAAAATGTATGTGTTTTGCAAATACATCACTTGAATCCAGCGAGACTACGTGTTTATCGGATGAACCATTGCCTGGGCCCTCATCTGAGTGCAAAACTCCGAAAAAGCGAAAACTACCGAAGGAAGTTGCTCGACTACGAACGAAAGTCTGTTGTTTGAAGAAGCAGAAGAAATGTTCTAAAACAAATTACAACACAAGACATTCTATCTCCCAGACAATACCATTTCATTTATTGAAACTCATATTCGAATGTATAAACGAAGTAAACATGGCAAACTATGGTCCATCTCAGAGAATATGCTAGCCTTGTCCAAATTTTATCACAGCCAAAACGCATATCGCCTGCTCTCCAAATTATTTTGTTTTTCCTTAAAGTCAACCCTGCTTAGATCACTCTGGAAGTCTAACTTATCTCCTGGCGTCAGTGTTAAGGTGTTTGAAGCATTAAATCTCAAAGTTGCTAATACACCTCATATTGCTTGTCAGTGAACTATAGCGTTTGATGAGATTTCTATTAAGTCTGCTTTGGTATATAATTCTCATCGTGGTGTCATTGAAGGTTTTTAAAACTTTGGCGACTCGGTTCAAAGCAAGTACATGGCGACAAATGAACTTGTCTTCATGGTTCGGGGTTTACCGTCGACGTGGAAGCAGCCAGTGAGATACTTTCTAAGTTCCGGTCCTATCACAGTCACTCATTCGGTCATGTATAGAAAATTTGACAAATATTGGTCTCTCTGTTAATGTGTTAATTTGCGACCAAGGCTCGAATAATCGTCAGTTTATAGTATCATTGGAGAAAGTAACCTGTGATAAACCATTCATCACAGTTGACCACATGAACATATATGTTATATATGATCCACCCCACTTGTTGAAAATGTGCGCACCAACTTCAAGAAATATGATTTCGTTGTGAACAGTCAATCAATTAAATGGCACTATGTTACCCAGTGTTATGGTTTTGATAAAGCAAATACTGTTGTTGCTTTGGGTGACACATTGTCATACCTCGTTAAATTATGAAGGTGTGCCTTCTGGAACGTGGTGCTTTGGGTGACACCTTATCATGCCTCGTTAAATTATGAAGGAGTGCCATCTGGAGCGTGTTGGTTTGGGTGACACCTTGTCATACCTCTTTAAATTATGAAGAATGCCTTCTGGAGTTTCATCAGTCATCTCAACTTTGATATATAACTGGGTATCATCAGCGTAGAGAGGTTGTGTCGTATGATGACATCACCAATAAGAGCTGTGTACATAGAGAACAGTAGAGGCCCCAGCATCGAACCTTGTTGGATTTTACTTTTGCTGGAAGCGCCACCTGTTACATTTACTGAATGCCACCTGTCGGGTAGATGTGATCGCACCAAAGTCAGTGTGGGACCAGACATTCCGAAGCGTTGTTCCAATCGGCTGGGTAGAATGTCATGGTTGACTGTGTCGAAGGCGGCAGACATGTCAAGCACACTCCTTCATAATTTAACGAGGCATGATAAGGGGTCATCCAAACAACAAGCTCCATATGGCATTCCTTTGGGTTCTGCTTCTAACAACTTCTGTAGGTTTAAAGAAAATATTTATATCAATATATTCATAACTATTCAATTTAAACAACTTATTTTGTCTCATTTTACTCTCTTGGTTCTTCGGGTTGTCGTTCCAAATAGTAGTATGCGTCGTTCATAACAGCCTCAGATCTGGAATTTAGTTGTTCTTTGCTGTATTCTTAGCAGCTTTTCTTTGGGAACAATAACAAATACTTTGTTTGTGTTGTTGTTGCTGTTGATGTAAATTAGTGCAGCCACAACAATACGAATTTTTCATCAGCAAAATACTTTGTACATAGACGCTCACTGTGCAATGGCATAATATGTAGACTAGTTTCTCAGGGTTGATATTCTGGTTAACATGCCAACATTATTTGTTTAAGAAAATATGTTTTAATGTTTCAGATTGACAGAAAGGTTATGCTTAGACCATTGTCCAGACAGTTTTGCCGCGTTGTGACATCTGTGTTTGAATGTAACCAGAAAAAGGCATCCATTAAAATAAAACGTTAGTTTAAACACCATTTCATTTGAATGCACAACAGCTATTCATCAAGTGGAAACTGCTCAACGCAAAGCCGAGTATATTTCTACTACTGCGTCAACGTTTTGTACCGTCGACAACGATAACGTTGTGAATATTCCCTCGAAAGAATAACACGAAACGTCGGCATTGTTGTTTGGGAGACAACATATACATCGACATACAGAGTTAACTTGGATTGGACCACCATGACTTTATTTTGAACACTGACTTAATGTGAACATAATGTCTAACATGTTTCCCTAAAACTGAATATTACAGTTTTCACGTGATTATTAAATTGCAATACTATTTTGACGTTTTCTTTGTAGCCCACAATAAAAACGACAAGTCTTCGTCATGGAAGTGTCTATAGACAACGACGTCAAATCGGCGATCATAGGTGGAGTGACCATAATGAATATAATCACAAACTCTCTCGTCATCGCTTTGATCGCACGGAATTCGGAACTGCGGGAAGACCGCACCGCGCTGTTCATGTTTTCGCTCTCCGTGTCGGACCTTGCTACCGGGTGCACGGTGATGCCCATAAGCGCCGCTATATGTTCCAGTGCCACCCCGAACGTAAAGTATATGACTGCGCTTCCATACTTTCACATGTTCTCCGTGTGGTGGTTCAATTTCAACTCACTACATAGTATGCTTTGGTTAACCGTGTGCAAGATGGTCGCCATACTAAAGCCATTTCGCTACGAGCAGCTCTTCACCCTCAACCGCTGTTACGGCATCATCATCTTCAACTGGGTCGTCGGTGCCGCGCTGGCAGCAACCAAGTTCACGGTACGTCCCGTGTTTTCTATCAATCTGTGCGTACACAAGTTTCTACCAGGCTATGGCATTTCTCCGTTGTCCATCTTTACGTACGCCGTCACGTTCGTGGGACCGATCCTCGTTCTTCTCTACGCCACAACGAGAATATTCATCGTCGTCGTGCGAACGCATAAAAGAATCTTGGCGCAAGTGCACGCCATTGACGGACACACTGGGAGCGCCGGACTAGTGACACTTCAGGCGATTCGCTCTGCCAAAAACATACTGGTCATATGTTGCGCTTCATTGATATTCACCGTTCCACTGATTTTGTTTGCAATGCTGCGCCACACAGGATACAGATGGTCAACGCCACTAGATTTTAAATTTGCCGCTATCTGGTTGTACAGCTGCAACACGTTCATGAATAGTTTCCTCTACATTGTCCTCCATCGCTCACTGCGTAAGAAGACGTGGCGACTGTTCGTTGACGTGTGCCAATTATGTCGTGGTGGCTGAGTTGACCTTTCGTGGTAGAGAGTTTCCGTGTGGCAATTTTATGGTTGCTCAATGTTTATCTCCGACCAGTGCTTTTGTTTAATGACAAATGTGTTTTCGGCGCAATGCCACGTGTGGTGTTTGTCTTACTTGTGATTTATTTATTTACGTTCTCTCGTGTTATTTACATTAAATTTTGCCACATTTCTTTTTGAAGGCATCTTCACCAATCTTCTAAGCTTATCTATCATCGGCGACTTGTTTCTATTTTCTCGCTCGCACCTTCTATGTTGCCTTCCTCTTCTCTTTACATGTGATATTACTGTCCATTCTTTTATTTTGGCTCGTCCATGTGTTGTTATGTCTCCTAGCGAATTGTCCCATCCATCACTGTTTCCTGTTGACTCCTATAAATGACCTTTCCATTGTCCGCACTGTACCTCTCAACGTTTTCTCTACTTTCGTATTTGTTGTCTGGGTTTACTGTCCGTATGATAAAACTGGTGTGAAGCATTGGTTAATAACCTGTGTCCTGAGTGAGACGGGAAGGTATTAGTCTCTGTACGTGTAGCTTAATCATCCAAACGCACACGAAGCTAGTTGCATTATTGTATTGAATTTGTTGGTGGTTTCTTTGTTGAGGACGATCTTCTTACCCAAATTAGGCGTAATAATATATAATCTCAATGTATCCTGTGCTGTTGTTGGTGTGTTTGAGCCTGATTGTTCACCATTACCTGTGCTTACCTTTTCTTTGTGTTCATCTTAATATATAATCTCAATGTATCCTGCACTGTTGTTGGTGTGTTTGAGCCTTGTTGTTCACCATTACCTGTGCTTACCTATTCTTTGTGTTCATCTTAATATATAATCTCAATGTATCCCGTGCTGTTGTTGGTGTGTTTGAGCCTTGTTGTTCACCATTACCTGTGCTTACCTATTCTTTGTGTTCATCTTAATATATAATCTCAATGTATCCTGCGCTGTTGTTGGTGTGTTTGAGCCATGTTGTTCACCATTACCTGTGCTTATCTATTCTTCGTGTTCATCTTAATATATAATCTCAATGTATCCTGCGCTGTTGTTGGTGTGTTTGAGCCTTGTTGTTCACCATTACCTGTGCTTACCTATTCTTTGTGTTCATCTTAATATATAATCTCAATGTATCCCGTGCTGTTGTTGGTGTGTTTGAGCCTTGTTGTTCACCATTACCTGTGCTTACCTACTCTTTGTGTTCATCTTAATATATAATCTCAATGTATCCTGCGCTGTTGTTGGTGTGTTTGAGCCTTGTTGTTCACCATTACCTGTGCTTACCTATTCTTTGTGTTCATCTTAATATATAATCTCAATGTATCCTGCGCTGTTGTTGGTGTGTTTGAGCCATGTTGTTCACCATTACCTGTGCTTATCTATTCTTCGTGTTCATCTTAATATATAATCTCAATGTATCCTGCGCTGTTGTTGGTGTGTTTGAGCCTTGTTGTTCACCATTACCTGTGCTTACCAATTCTTTGTGTTCATCTTAATACGACCGTGCCGTTTTCTCTGTCCTGTTTCGTGTTGTTTAGCTAATCTGGGTCATGGCTAAGACGAATCATACGTACACGTCGACCCAAATCCCTAATTTTGTTAAGACCAGATTTCGGATCACATCTTCCAGTGTCGCTGTGAAGAATTTTGGTAAATTCCTTGTATCATTTCTCTCTTGCTTGTCATTGTTTTGGTGATGGAAGTTTATATGCAAACCTTTGCGATTGGTTCTTTTTATATTGTTATGCTGAGTTTGGCTCAATTCTGATGTTGCAGCGCTCACGACAATAATTGGTGATCTGTTTCCTCAAAGGCTTTTGTATAATACATACATCCCAGGTATCGACGGTCTGTTCCATATGTTCGTTGTCATCCAATAGTTTGTGCATCTGTTCTTGCTATTGTGGATCCTGTGTAACAGAGACAGTATACTTTGTCATCTGTAAATTGTTGTATCTTTCGTAACACATTCTTGACGATTTGTTTGTGTTTTGTTTCATCCCATAGACTGAGCATCTCCTCTGTCTACAGAATTGTGTTGAAGACAGCTGTTATGGCGGATTTGGTTTACCCCCCCCCCCCGTTTGATAATGTGCGATAAAAGTTGATGATTATTAACCATTTCATCATGTAAAGCCATTTAGTCACATTTGCAAAGTGTCCTTACAAACGGGAGGATTTCCTAACAAAATGAAAAAATTATCAATGCTGTTCCACTCTTTGAGTCTGGTGAAATGTGTGTTTACAAATTACAAGCTTTTCTCATGTTACCTCAAATCTAGAGAAAATATATGATGATATGTTTGAAACGTTCTTTAATAAAAATGATGTACTTAGTCCAATGAAGTATGTAATTGGAGTATTTGTTGACCGAAATATAGCGTTTGACAATGTTGATATATAATATATGATATATTGGCAAAACGTTGCATTTCAATTGTGCCATTTAGTAATTTAGTAATTCAAATGAACTTATCCGAAGAACAAACACTGAATTGGATATGCTGCATGTATGGTTTACTGTAAATAGGTTGTCAATAAATGTTTAAAAAAATTACATGATGTTTGGAAATCACTAAGTGAACACATACCTTTCGATAGAGATCAACAAAGAAGCACTTAATAGAGTTGAAGTCACTCAATTTGTAATTTGATTGATGATGTGTTAAAAAGGAAAAATAATATTTCCTTAGTTCAAACTATACTTCCGAAGTGCAGAGCCAGCATCATGATTGACAGATGTGGCTTGAGTGTATTATACCACTCACTCGTTTTGCATTATACTATATACTGTGCTGAAGTATGGGGCTACACTTGTGCTACAGATATTGATTGTTTAGTCTTGTTACAAAATTTTGTAGTTACGCACTTGTATTATCATAGTATATTGCCAATAGATGTACTTCACTTTTTGAATATATTTATGCAACCCGACAGAATTGCACATTTACTCAAACATGCACGTACACATGTGAAAAGTACGAGTTCATCAGCTAAAGGAGTAAAACCGTGGAATTATGTTGATAAGCTCACTAATTTGTTGTCAAAATGTTCATCTCTTCAAAAAAATATAAAGCTAAAATGTTGAGTAGTTATATGTTATTTTATATATATATATATATATATATATATATATATATATATATATATATATATATATATATATATATATATATATATATATATATATATATATATATATGGGATCAAGTTACTACTTCACATTCGTCCTGCCATTAATGGACAAGTCAATTATGTCTGATGTTCCATGTTTTCGAAACCAAGCAATCTGTCACATGCGTACAATTGCATACTTTATTTTATTCAGTATTATGTATTTGTATTTGTAATACAGTTATGTAATATCGTAATGATATCGCTACTTCTATTGTGTTTGTCTATCAGTGTTGTTGTTGAATAAAAAAATAAAGATTACTTCAATCATTCATTCGTTCGTTGATTGTTTGATTGATTGATTGATTCATTCATTCATGATGGGGCTTTTTTCATTTGCAATCGTTCTCTTTACTTCCTCTTATTTTCTGGCTTCGGTTTCACCAGTATATTTCAATGAAAACATAATTTATCTACTTGCTTTTATAATTTCTTTATAGACAAAGGGAGCCACATATATTAATATATATTCCGAAACACAAAAACAAAGTAGGTGAACGAAATTGTCCAATCTTCGAAACGGCGGCAGGTGGAATTGAACATCCGAGCTCTCGATCGACAGTCGGATGCTTTAACCACTCGACAACGCTCCCTACTCTATTACCGACAACGTTATAAATTTGATAAAGATGTAATCCGAACGTGTTTCCTATCCGAACGTGTTTCCTAACGTTCAATATCGAAGTCTAGGATAAAATTGCAAAGGAAACTCAACTTATTAAAAGTTATTAAAAGTCCACCTATCTCCTCCGTGCGATGATCAAGTGCTTTAAAGGCAGAGCACATGCGTCGAGACCGTCTCAGTGATGTCAACGAGAGAAATGCTGCGCCATTTCGCTGGGCCCGCCTCTCTCATCCGTCAATTCAACACTATTACTGATCACTAAATCGTGCAATTATGTACCAATGAATATGGGGTGCTACAACGTCGCAAGGGTGAAAACAGAAGTACAAAACTCGAGTTGGCAAAGATCGTGGGATTCTGTTTTATCGCGCGCATTATGGTACATGGCATGTCTTGCCACGAGCTCTGGTAATTCCCAGTCAACTGGAACGCTTTGATTGGACATACGTACATACATACATCCATACATACATACATACATACATACATACATACATACATACATGCATACATGCATGCATGCAAGCAGGCAGGCAGGCAGGCAGGCAGGCAGGCAGGCAGGCAGGCAGGCAGGCAGGCAGGCAAGCAGGCAGCCATGCAGGCAGGCAGGCAGGCAGGCAGGCAGGCAAGACAGGCAGGCAGGCAAGGCAGGCATGCAGGCAAGCAGGCAATAACAACCAAATACAAAAGAATTCAGCCATGGGGCATGGTCCAGTGTCCACCCCCTAAATAGGCCACTGCATGGGATTAGTTATTGTCAGGTATTTAACATGTGGCTTGACAATTTGTGAAATAATGCATTCATCCCAACTAGCATGTTGTGAGCATAGTAATTTTTTTTTAAATACCTTGTGCAAAACGGGCAAATTCTTTAGTGCTGCAGATATGTGAAATAGTAAAACATCTAAAACAAACCTTTGATATGTTGGCGTTCCGAGCTAGATAACACTCTTTAAAATATTATGATAATAAGCTATAAATTAAGTTATAAAATATGTAGCTATAAAATATGTTGATGTTAAGCTTTTTTGTTGTTAAAATAATGATCATTCTCTTCAATGTTTTTGTGTTAAGCGTCTTGTCGTAATTTACAAGTATGGTTATTAATGGAGTTGCAACTATGAGTGTGCATTTAATAATAAAACAGAATTTGTTGTTCGCAAAATGTTATCTAATGATGCACGATAAACAGGCAGAACAAATTGTAGTGATTATATGCGATAGTTGACCTCACAAGCAACCAAGTTTGGTCTGATACAGTCCAAAATGGCAGCGGAAGCAGCCATGTGGATACCAACTTTGAGCTTCCAATGAAGACAAAACACATAATCACCCAAGCAGCAGAACTATTGTTTTACTGTATGAAGACAACTTGAGGGAAAGTGCGGGAAAGTGCATTCAATAGCAAGAAGTCCTCTCAGGAATTAATCAGGAAGTAATTATTGTGGAGTGTCAGGTATTTTAAGGATTTCCTTTCCGACATTAACAAAGTTAAATAATTACATTTTCCTAGGATACAGAAGACACAGCACTTACATATAATTTCGTATTAAAATATTTTCACGAAAAATGGGTGTAGTGTGAAAATTTAAAATAAATCAGCGTATGGATATGCGGATTAGTATCATTAAAAATAATGTTGGATCATTGGAAGACACAAATTAAACTTAAGATTACAAAAATGCAGTCGAACCTCGCATAACGGTCACCTCAGTAATACAGCCACCTCGCCATTACGGTCAATCTGGGACAGTCATAAAATATTTTCATACAGTACAGAACCAAATATCTGAAATCATATGAACACATTAAAAAATAATATGTTAATACAAACACCACACTTGGTGAATAACCAACAACTGCGTAAGATATGAAACAGGAATAGTTTAGTTTTAACAAAATACAACATTGACTAATGTCAGGCTTTAAACAAATTAAAGGAAGTGTTCATGAGTATTATGTAAATGTCGGAATTTACGATTAGAAAGAGTGGGTCTGTGCCAGACAACATGCACAAACCAATAGAGAACCGGAGTATCCCCATTTCGCCTACTGATATTATTCCTATTTCGCATATTTTGAATTTAGGTAGCTCTCCCAGTTGGCCTATTGTTAGTGTTTCACCCTCTCCGTATGCCTATACTGATATAATTACCAATTCACCTACTCTACGTTAGGATAGCTCCTCTCCCACCAAATTTACAATTTAAATATAGACAACATTAAATCCAAAAACTTCAATATTTTTGCTAGTCTCACTCAATATTCATTTGAAGAAAAATCAAGTTTACCCAGAATCCACTGTGACGTGCTAGCTTGCTTGTGCAGATATTTTATGTAGTTTTCTGTGAAACCATCAGACACATTATTAAATTACTTAACGCTTGGTCAACCATTAAGTGGAGTGAGAATGCAAACGCTAAAAACTCCCGAATTTCACCCTTGGTGAAGTTTCTTGACTTTGTCATATGATAGGATTTCCGGTTCCGGTTCAGGTGCACAAACGTACGTAGTAACAGCTGCTCAAAATCTTAATCCTAATTAACCATTCAAAGTTCTTTAACTAATAGTTCAACTGATAGCACAAGTCAAACTAGACACTGTTAACAGTACCAACAATTAAATAACTTCTACCTTCTAGGATTCCCAAAATAAAATAACTTTAACTTTGAAATCGAATTGTTCCCGCCATATTAAAGTAAACAAAGGAAAGAAGAACCCCAAGCAACGCTCGACATACACAACTTAGACATAGGAAATTAGCTAGACATAAACATTAGTTAGAAACAACAGTAGAAATTAGTTAGACATAAATACATTTCTTCAACCGTCCTGCACAAATTCTTGACCTTATACTAATTTGGCCCTTTCATCAAGGCAACTCAATACACCCAGAGTCGGAATGGAATGGAATGTGAGTACTGTGATAAACATTACTGCATTGAATGTGTCGAAATAACGGATAAAGAATATAAAATCATGACGGATAAACCACAAATTCACTGGGTCTGTCCACCATGTGACACAAAATTAATTAAAAACTTGAAAAATGAAAAAAGCTGCGAAGAAAAGTGTCAGAAGTTCCTTAAGAAAGTGGAAGAGAGAATCATTGAACTAGAGAAAGAAATCAGAACCAAAGTGGACGAAACAAGACTCATCGAAATGATCAAAGAAGCTAAGTTGAAAAAAAAACCCATGCAAAGACATCAGCCCAAATGAAGTTAAGGAAGTCGTACAAATTCAGGTAAAAGAAAAGAACATGGAATCAAAAGACAGAGGGAAAAGACTCAACAACGTAATCATTTTCAACTTACCAGAATCTACATCACAACTAAAAACTACGAGACAACAACATGACAAAGAAAATGTGTACAGAAATAGACAATAACTGACACTGATATCACAGTAACGCGGAGGCTTGGGGAAGCCAAGGAAAATAGACCGGTTCTAATCACATTAACACATATTGACAAAAAACGAACCCTTCTTCGAAGGTTCCATCACATTAGAGAAAATAACAAGTTCAAAAACATAAAAATTTATCATGACAAAACTAAACAAGAAAGGGAGGAATAAAAAAAGCTCTACGAAGAAGCAAAGAGGCAGGATGCTGCAGACAAGACGGGTGGAATACCTGTACAGAGTCAGGGGTCCACCATGGGAGAGAAAAATAAGAAAGATAAGGAAAAGCCAGTAAAGACTACACATCCACCTAGAGTGACGGATGGTAAAACAAATGTTAATAAAATAATCTTAATGACATAGACAACATTCTGTATTTTATGCCAATGCTGATCAATCAAGGAACAAGCAAAATTAATTTGAACAAACAATTAAAGAACTGAAACCCCACATAATAGCAATTAATGAGGTAAAACCAAAAAAAAAAACAAATGCACTGTAACCATACCAGAATTTTCCTTAGAAGGCTATACATTGTTCTCCAAAAATATAGAAAATAATGAAGGTAGGGGTATTATAATATACGTCTTAAATTCCCTATACGCAGAAAATATAAACCTGGTCTCAACCTTCAAGGAATGCTTATTTATAGAAATTAAACTTAAAAATAAAACTAAACTTCTCTTTGGATGCATGTATAGGAGCGATGGGGGGTCAGAAGAAAATAACGCAGACTTAAATATCCAAACATTGTAATTACAGGAGATTTCAATCTTCCATATATTAACATTGGAAACATTGGAATCAAATCCCACTAGAGGACGAGGCACAACTAACACAAATCTCTTAGATCTGATTTTATCAAACGAAGAAGACAGCATAGGGGAAATAGAGTACCTCAGCCCTCTAGGTAAAAGTGACCACTGTGTCATTACATTCAATATTTTGTGCAAAGTTATAACAAATAAATACACTAAAAAACGGAAGCTATTTAATAAGGCAAATTATGAAGGAATGAGGAAAGAGTTTTAAGATATAGATTGGGAAGAGAAATTTAAAGACTGTAAAGACAACGGTAACGAGCAATGGGAAATCCTTAAAACAGTACTAAAATTATTAGAAGATAAATACATACCTCAAAAAGAAGTTTCAAATTATTGAAAGGGAAATTTCCCCCTGAATGCAAACACCAGAAAACTAATTAGACGTAAAAATAGACTGAAAGATACATTGAAACAAGGGATGGGACAAAATATTTAGACTATTGTAAAAGCAGGAATAAAATCCGAGCTTTAACCAGAAAGCTCCGAAAGGAGTTTTGAACTAAAGTCTTCTGGAACTATTATAAATCAAAAACTACAGTTAAACAAAGAATTTGGGGACTGAATATAGACCACACAGATCCGAAATTCCCAAACAACAACTGAAGACGAAGAAAAAGCAAATATTCTTGCAAACTACTTCTCCAGTGTATTCACTACTGAACAGACAGGGTCTATCCCAACTACACCCAAAGTAAGCAATACATTAGCGATGGGTGAGTTAAAAGTACCTAAAAACATAATATTACTAACATTAAAAGAACTTAATATAAGCAAATCGCCTGGCCCTGATGAAATAGGTGCCAGATTACTAATTGAGTTGTCAGAAAATATCTGTCTCCCATTACAAAAAAAAGTTGACACATCGATAAAAACATCAAGTATTCCTGATGAATGAAGGATGCCAAAATATCAGCAATATATAAAAAAGGAAACAAGAAAGTAGCTTGCAATTACCGTCCAATAAGCCTAACAAGCGAAGTTTGTAAATGCATGGAAAAAATTATTAGAATCACATCATCAGTTACATGAAAGTCAATGGTCTGTTCAGTCAAAAACAATATGGTTTTATCTCTGGCAGATCAATAGTTCTCCAACTAATTAAAATACTAGATGAATGGACCTCAGACATTGATAAGGGTAATTACACAGTTGTTATTTATATGGATTTTCAAAAGGCTTTTGATACCGTGCCACATACGAGGCTAATAAATAAATTAAAAAGTTTTAACATTAGGAATGATTTGGTTAACTGGATTGAGGCATTCATCACAAATAGACGACAAAAGGTAGCAGTAAATGGAAAATAATTAAACTGGCACAAAGTGACATCAGGGATACCGCAGGGATCTGTCTTAGGACCTTTATTTTTTGTTCTATACGTAAACGACCCGCCAGATTTAACTAAATCCAATACATTTCTGTTCGCTGATGACATTAAGATATTTAGAGCGATAACAAACAAAAATGACCAGGATATACTACAACAAGATTTAAGTATCCTAGAACAATGGAGCAACAAATGGTTATTAAAATTCCACCCAAACAAATGTAAACACATGGAAATTGGAAAAAATAATATAGGTGAAAATGAATATTTCATGACAAGTAATAATGTTAAACATTCACTAGCCACCACAGATAAGCAAACTGACTTAGGTGTAATTATCGATTCAAAAGTGTCATTTGATGATCACATAAACCAAGTGGTAAATAAAGAAATCAAAATGACAAAAATAATCCGAAGAATCTTCCAATTCCTAGACGCACACACTTTCTTGCCACTATATAAGACAATGGTTAGATATCACCTAGAATATGCCGTAGCAGTATGGTATCCATATAAGATAAAACATAAAATAGCAACAGAAAACGTCCAGAGAAAGGCCACAAAAGAACTTCCTGGTATAAGGGATTTATCATATATAGAAATACTAAAATTACTGAAGCTACCCACACTAGCATAATACCGAAGGCTAAGAGGAGACATGATAGACGTCTATAAAATAATGCATGAAATGTACGATAATGAATCATGCACCAAATCTCCTGAAATGGGGGGATGTGACACTAAGGAAATAGAGGACACTCCATTAAAATATTTACCAAAAGAGCAAAAATAAATTCAAGAAAAAATGCATTCCATCTTAGAGTGGCTGAACCGTGGAATTGTCTCCCAAACTATGTACTACAAGCTAGATCAATTAATCCATTTAAAAACAAACTAGACAAATTCTAGTCTACCCAGGCAATAATATACGACTATGAATCTCCTTTAACAATAACTAATGGAATCGGAAATTATGATATCAAAATATTTGATTCAGAAGATCTGATCATGGAGGAATCAACTGGATCCTGCGATCAGAATCGTCATAAGGTCATAAGGGTCATCAGGATAGGCAAGAGGATGGAAGTCACGCCCACGAGCCTCACCTACATCCGGTTACATTCGTATTGTTTTCTAATAATCTGACATTCGCAACACACACAAGTTGAATTCTTTGAACGTGAATCGACAAAGGGAATGAGAAGTTAAACGGAAGTTACTGGCGGCTAGACGAAGGACGCTGAACGAAATCAATGACTTAGCGATGAAGGTAAAGGGAGATGGGTTAGCGCCAGCAGCGCATGTCACATTCAGCGAGCTTTTCTTATTGTTTCCTAATAAATTGAAATCCATCACACACACACACACACGCACGCACGCACGCACGCACGCACGCACGCACGCACGCACGCACGCACGCACGCACGCACACACACACACACACACACACACACACACACAAGTTGAATTCGTTGAACGTGAGTCGGCAAATTGGAATGAGAAGCTAAACGGAAGTCACTGGCGGCTAGACGAAGGACACATGACGGAATCAAAGACGGAGTTATGAAAACAAAAGAAGACGCGTTAACGCCAGCAGCGTATGTCACATTCAGCGAGCTTTTCATGAACTGTAGACCTCGGGAGCTGTGGGTACAGTGTAAGTTGTACAATTACTGCACGGCAGAAGTTTGATATATAACCTAAAAGCGAGTCTGAAACGCCAATCAAAAAGGATGACCTACAATGCACGTGTCAGCAGTCTTTCGTTGTAAAATGGTTATATTTTCCAAATTTGTCAGAACTGTGCACAACTGACAAACTATCGTGTATATATTGGCACAACCTGAATCTGTACCGCTACATATGACCAAAATGAGCAATATACACTTCTGTAGAAATGAAGTCCTTAACGCGATTAAGAAAACAACGGACTAAGATTACTGCTGACTATGTTCGTTTCAAGGTCGCTATCACCAAGTGACTATTGTGTTGAAGTGGGTATTACAGAGTTCTCCACCACCCTTGATCTCGCGTATACATCTTCCCAAAATTAACTGCCAGTTGACGCAAATGAGCAGAAAAGTATTATAAAATACATCCGGTTTGAAGCACGGACCCGTTTTCTCCACCAACCGCGATCTCCTCCGTGCGATAGTCAAGTACTGTAAGAGTAAAGCACACATGGCGAGACCGCCTCAGATACGTCAACGAGAGAAACGCCTCCTTTATCAATCAATTCACCATCTCACAAAAGTTATCACAATTCCTCGCTATTACTCGACACTAAAACGCATAGTTACGTACACATATATCTGCAATCAGTTGATGAAGGCTTAAATCTTCTTTTGCGGATGTTGCAATGCTTCGAGGCTGAAAACAGAAACACAAAACCCGAGTTGGTAAAGATCGTGGATTCTGTTTTACAGAGCGCTTGATGGTACATAACATGTTTTAGATGCTTGAAGGGGGCGTCTTACCCCACCCTAACATAGTTATTATTATGTTTGTCAAACATAATAATAGCTATTATTATGTTTGTCATACATTAGTACATTCCAATGAAACGCTTTCAAATGGAGACAAACGCGTTTAGTGAAAGTACTACGGTGTAATGTGTGTAATTTCAACAATGTTAATTATATAACTTTACAGTATGTGATGCATCCACACCCTAAATGATATCCATTATCAATCGAGGAATTGCTGACGTTAAACTGGATGTTCAGATGTAACAGGAGACAACAGTTGCAGTGACGGTAGGTTATTTCATTCATTACTATTTCGCCTGTTGTGGTTTATGGCTAATTCTGAGACAGACAGACAGATGAAGTGGGAATTATATCAGTATTGGCATACAGAGAGGGTTAATAACTGAGAGCAGGCCAACTGGGAGAACTATTCAAATGCTGAGTATGCGAAATGGGAATAATATCAGAAGGCGAAATGGGGATATCCGGTTCTATGGTTTATGCTTGTTGTCTGGCACGGATGAAGCTAGCGTAGAGGAGATATCTTCAAACACTAATTGGCTAACTAATGGGTGAGTAAGTTTGTTCACCCATGGCCTCCTTCTTTGTGAAATGCTAGATATGTCAATGACAGCAGACATTCTGCACTATATATTTGATACCGTTGAAATGTGTGCTGCATCTCTCAACGTTATTTATTCACATGATAACATACTGACGGTCAACGCAAAACAAGAACTTTGTTTTAGGGACAAAAACGTGCGAACCAAACCTCTGCTTCAACAACGCCACCTGTCGGTACGTAGGAGGGAAAGACGAATTCACCTGCGATTGTTTGACCGGTTTCGTTGGTGATCGCAGTCTTTTTAAAGGTAGCTACCAGACCGGCGCTGCGGTTTCTCAGAAACAGTTGTCAGAATGGGTTACTGATCGGAACAATACGTACTAACGTATTTAGCCGATCGCAAATATGTCAGCAACCAATGCATTCGTAATGCAGAACGACGACATAAAATTGTATTACAGGGAGCCTGATATGGATGCATTGGTTGTGACTAAATGAATTATTCTAACACGGCCAAATATTCATGACTAATCGTCTACGTTTCAACAGCTCTTTCGTTGTTTTTTCCTGACCGACTGTAAGTATAATAAGTTTTAATTTTAAGATAATTGTTCCCGGACAATGAATTATAATTGGTTCAATTATAAATAGTTTTGATAACTGTTCTTATGTTTGATACTTTCTTTATGTTTTCTCACTAAATGTGTGTGTGGAATTATATGGCTGGTTAATTCCATCGACATTTTTCAGACAAGATCGATCTACTTTGTAGTGCGACCCGACGAAGATTGGACACATTGCGGTGAAACACACTTGACCTCTGACCGCGGAGTGATATCATCGCCGTGATATCTCCGTCTGTACCCGCCAAATGTGAACTGCGCGTGGCTGTTGGAGACGGAGGCAAATCGCATGGTTTTATTGACATATGTGAAATATTCATCCTCACTACAATGGAGGAGATTGTGTGATATATAAGTGATTAGCGGTAAGAAGGAATTATAACAACATTATTCAGTTTGTGTAACTTTGTGTATGTAACGCTTTCAGTTAAGGAGTAACGCTTTTAGTTATGTATGTAGCGCGTTTAGCCGTGAAGGTGTCGCACTAAAGAGCCTGGAAGCGTCTGGATGTTCGCTTGGTAACCACATTTTCTCCCTACAGCGCTGGCTTCTCCTGCTGCTCAACGTGATGCGACCCGTCTGTGTAACCGTTTCGTTGCTCTGCTCGAGTGTTATGTAATAAAGCCAATGGTACCGAATTTGAACTGTCATGAATACGATATTAATACTGAGTAAACATGCATTCTTGCTGATTTTGCACGACACTAGACGTAGCCAACGATCAAGTGAATTGTGGACTCACGATCAACGAATTCAACCCGTGTTTGTATGATGAGTTTAAGTTTATTCGGAAACAATAAGAACTTGAACCGATGTAGGTGAGGCACGTTGATAATTACTAAGGATAAAGCGTATACCATAAAATGCACATATTAATTAAAACTGTTTCATCAACTTGTAAGATATATGCCTCCCTCTTCTTGTCTTCTTCGGGGCCGCACGCAATGGTCCAGGAGGCATTTCTCACAACGAAGGATATTTTGATTGTCCGTCGTTTTTGCGCTCGCCAGGTCGAGATTTATAACTGAATTTGTACTCACTCGACCAATGAGTACATAGAGTACTACAGAAGTGTAGTCAACGCATTGTTCTCCAGGTTCGAAACGATTTTAATCTTGTACATCAGACGGCTACGTACATAGTAGCAATATAATCACTCACGATGACAAATAAAAATAACAGTGAAGACATCTATCACTGTAAACCGTAAAGAAAAGTAGTGAATGTAAACATCACTCAAACTGTATACAGATTCTTAAAATCTAGAAGATTTGACAATAAAATTCTGGCCGGAAATTTTGAATTCTAATGCTAAAGCAGGTATGGCCCGCCAGGACCACCCTTACTGAAAATTTTGATGCCTAAAATTCAGCATGACTACACACCTAAGTGTGAATTTAAAATAGTCTTGCCGCTCCCTTGTAAACGCTCCTCCGGGGTATTTATACTCCCAGTTTTCCAAAATCAGACGCCGTCACTAGAGGCGCTGTGGTTGCTTAAATACCCAATACGCTTTACTATTGGTCAAGTTGTTAAATCCACCCACCCTCTCAACAACTGGACAATGACGTCTGCCAGTCTTCCTTTCCCAATTTTGCAAGTTAAACTTTTGAACTCTTGGAGCTGCGCCAAATCCAGGGTTCCCAGGGCTCCTTCTCGGTTCCCCAATTACGTTGACCCTCGGGTCAGAGCAATTTAGCAAATGTCAGGATTAAAGGGAAGGCTGAAGTGTCTAAACAGTACCATCAATCTTTGACACCATATGGATTGTGTCCATATACACTTGGGTGGTTTAACTATAAACTTTTAGAAACCTGTTTTTCTATTGTTAATCTAGGCTTAACACATCGAATAAACTTCCAAATGACTTACTAAACATTAGCGCATAAAAAACTAATTAAAATCAAACAGGCCTATACTTTACATTCCTCCCACACTTTTTTTTGTTCAAAACAACATGTTGTTTTTAACACAACAATTAAAAAAAACTTAAAGGAAAGGTCAGTTTGATTGTGCTACCGTACGTCTAAACAACGACGTTGCTAGAATACAATGAAAGTATACCTTCACTAAAACAGACAATATGTCTTTGACATACGAGAAATATAAACGTTAGTACTTATACATGTACCACACAATGTACAAAGAATACAGCATCGATAGTCATGTGCATTTTACAAGGTACCGTAAACAAACGTCGATACATACATGCATCATACAAAGTACTAAACTAAAACATCGATAATCACATGCATGTTACAATGCACCAGAAAATACATAGGATACAAACGCCGATTAAACAAATCAATGTCCGTTGGCATATAATCAAGTGCGTATCAATAATACACAGTTGTATCTAAAAGCTACATAAACAATCATAAATGATGCTTCACAATGTTAGGATAAATGCAAGAATACATCAACAATCCAAACAAATCACTTCATGTGCTACAATAAGTATGTCGACATATTTAACAGCTAGCGGTTTCGACATGGTCTCTCACGTTACGACATGGATTCTCTGTCCATTTGTGACACAATTTCAGTACTCGACACAGTACTCTTATAAAGCATTCCAACCACCACGAACAAACACAATATAACAATTGCTACAGTAGAGGATACATGTACCGGATACGTTTACCACATTAGAAAAGTACCATTGGAGACTAGCGAAAGTCAGAATACGCATTAATTCCTGTCTGTTTAAGCAAATCCTTTGTTAGAAAACCTAATTCTAACTATGCCTTTTGTGTTTCTCTTGTAAACCAATAATATTCTCACGAAACTTCACTAGCTGATCATGGGTTTTAGCTAATTACTGAAAGCATTTGGTTTACCGAAGTTAAATAAATACGCTAGTTTCGTCGGCTGTAGAGTCGCACTAACGTTGGCATTCACGAACGTCGATGTCGGTCGCTGGTCCAAAGAATGTTTTTGACAATAAATCGAACATGTCGAGTAATCCTCGTTATACCGTGCACTGTATATCGGGATGGACATGGTCTTTTTAATTTCAGCGATATGTATACTCTTAGACTCAACTGTCGCGTCTGCTACGTCGTGGATCGAGTCATGTCGCCATTCACCAATTTGAAACGTTGTATTTTAAAGTGTAATCCCGGGATTTCGGTCGGCGTTGCTATCGTAATGATAACTACCCATGTCGCCATGTGATCCCATCACCGCCTGTTACAAGGAATCTGTTAAGTAGATAGGATTTATAAAACGTACGTCCATATGGACCTATTCAGTCGATTTTGCAATTGCCATCAGTGTGTGAAATACACACAGAGCGCTATAGCTGCGCATTTCTGTCGCTTTATTTCAGTCTCAGTCGGCGGCGCTAAGTTGCGTCGCTTTCTAAAATACTTCGTCGTCGATAATGACTCACTATCACTGTCGAATCTGTCCGCTGCTTCGCGAGCAGTCACAGACCGTGTCCTGGGGTGGAGCGATCTGTCCGTCGCGCGTCGGGTAAGCCTGGGGTTCGGCTGTCTGTCCTCATGGGGCGGGTCATATCCATCGCTGGATGATAAGCTGCGGTCTCGCTTACGTCGCTTAAGTCGTTTACGTGTGACCTGACCATGCTTCACAGAGGGACCGTCTCGAATTTGATTAGGGCCAGTGTCAAAGTTCATCGGTCTGTCGTTACTGTCAGTATGGACAGCAAGTCGTCTGCGAGTAGTGCTAGGAACCTGATGACGAATTGGACGCGGATTGCACGAGTCCCAATTTTGTTCGGGGAGGGGGGGTACAAGTCTCGGCGTCTACCCTAAAATTACTGTGTTGCCGACGGGATCAGGTTAATTCAGCGTAATATTCTTAACGTTTATTTAAACCGGAATTATTAGCTGTTTTGCTGACCATAATAGGCGAAACACGTAACTTGGGGAAAATAAACGCTTGTTCTGGCTGTTCTGATAAGCTCATATATATAGCTAATGGCTTCATGACGATAGCCTAAATAATTATTTCTGCCACATGCAAATATACAACCAGGTGCGTTTTAAGTAAACTCCCCTAAATAATGATCTCTTCAATATTTAACCCAATACCAAGTATACTGGGTATATTGTGCAGCCAAATAATTTAGAATATATTGTAAGACATTCCGTTAAAAACAATTTATAATTTCTGTAAATTATGCTCAATTGTCATGCACTGTTGTTAAATGCACTTTTTAAATACAACATCAAATCGAAACAGATCAGTCAAGACATCAACATAAATCGGCAACATACCATGCACGATCCCAGGCAGGTTTCTCCACAAAACATAGTCCTACACATAAATGTTTTTTTTTTCATTAAGTCCTGTAGTTTCGTCTCGTCCCCCGTCTGCGCATCGCCGTGGCGTTCGGTGGTCAACGTGTCCGGGCTGTCCGTGATACGTGCCCTCGACGGCAGTCATCGTCCTCGGTTGCTGATTTCCGGGGCGCGTGGTCCGTTGTCCAGATTGCTGCCTGTAGTCGCATGCGTGTCGGGTGTCTGGCTGGTGTCTGGGCCATTTCACGCGGCCGTCCGGTTGACTTGTCGTTACATGTGTATATCGTTTTAAAATGTTCGAAAGTTAGCTAAGCACAAATGAAAAGTCATTGCACGTTTTCAGATTTCACTGTCACTGTTCGTGAGAATTTCAACTTCGTAAGCACGTCAAATGGAAGAATGTTTCTCTCCGCATATCGTCAGTAGGGTAGTGAAACATTGCATTTGTAAGTTCGAAAGACACATACCTCTCTAATAGATCGTCGCTGGTAATCGTCGTGAATGTACGTTTTAAAGTGGGCTCGTCAGTGTACGCCGAAAAATCGCTCGCGCGTCTCGCCAGTGTACGCTAGTCAGTGTACGCCGAAAAAAATCGCTGGCGTCGCTCGCCAATGTACGCTAGTCAGTGTACGCCGAAAAAAATCGCTGGCGTCGCTCGCCAATGTAAGATATATGCCTCCCTCTTCTTGTCTTCTTCGGGGCCGCACGCAATGGTCCAGGAGGCATTTCTCACAACGAAGGATATTTTGATTGTCCGTCGTTTTTGCGCTCGCCAGGTCGAGATTTATAACTGAATTTGTACTCACTCGACCAATGAGTACATAGAGTACTACAGAAGTGTAGTCAACGCATTGTTCTCCAGGTTCGAAACGATTTTAATCTTGTACATCAGACGGCTACGTACATAGTAGCAATATAATCACTCACGATGACAAATAAAAATAACAGTGAAGACATCTATCACTGTAAACCGTAAAGAAAAGTAGTGAATGTAAACATCACTCAAACTGTATACAGATTCTTAAAATCTAGAAGATTTGACAATAAAATTCTGGCCGGAAATTTTGAATTCTAATGCTAAAGCAGGTATGGCCCGCCAGGACCACCCTTACTGAAAATTTTGATGCCTAAAATTCAGCATGA